>JAESVK010000506.1:1305632-1335311 GCA_017140935.1 Hamamelis virginiana | reverse complement strand
CGCTATAAGAGCGAGAGAGAGAGAGAGCATCTAAACTTTCTAGCAATGAGGATATCAAACTCCACACCATGCCTCTACAACATTCTCCGCTGAAATTTGTGCACTTTCTTCTTTTCACACCTTAATTTGTACCCAGGTATATGTCCTCGTAAATTT
The DNA here is from genome assembly GCA_017140935.1 of Hamamelis virginiana. Lineage (NCBI taxonomy): Eukaryota > Viridiplantae > Streptophyta > Magnoliopsida > Saxifragales > Hamamelidaceae > Hamamelis > Hamamelis virginiana. The sequence continues at coordinate 1,335,155 of JAESVK010000506.1, read as the reverse complement.
CCACAAAACCCATTTCAAGCAAACTGTCTCATCTAGTTTCTGGATTAAGGTATCATAAAAATAAAAGACAGATTGTATTTCAATTGAAGGCACTGAAAGAGAACTCATTACATATACCACAAGAAGGAAATAAAAGGATATAATGAATTAAAGCATCCAGTGTAACCAGGACTCCAACATGAGATTGACAAGAGAGAGAGAGAACCTCCTTGTTGCATTAAAAAATCCACTCTTATAACATAATGCTCAGAGATGATATAAATCAAATGTATAGTATAAATGATTAACCCAAAAAAATTACAAAGTCAATGTTTTTACTGCCAGGAAAAATAGCCATGTTACATATCAAGCAATTAGGCAGGTGACCGCAGGTCAATTTCTCAAACTTGGCAGAAAATTTATGCAACCAATGTAAGATATATATATATACACTGAAATGCTAGTACAAGGTGCACTTGATCCAAAGTTGCATCAAGTGACCTCTGGGGGGCCAGTTGCAAAACAGAGTTTGAAAAAACGACTGTTGGATTAGATGAACTACTTATGAATTTCATATTCGCCAAAAATCACAGTGATCCAACGGTTGGTTTTTGAAATGCTGGTACAAGGTGCACCTTATACTAGCATTTCTGTATATATGTATGAATCCAAATAAGGAGGGTGTCTCGTGACCAAAATGAGTGCTTTGGTCTATTTAACCGGATGCCAACTCATCCTTTCCCAATTTCTATTCATTTTAATTCATCCACTCGGCTGACCCCTTATCACATTCCATATCTTTCTGTTCTCTTTTACCTTAGTATATTTAAAATAACCAAAGAAGAAAATGGAAACAACAAAACATCTTATCACAAAAAAGCAGATGTATAACAAGCAATAATAAAACAGCCAAATGTTCATGCTCCAAACTAATAATTTGACAGCTTACCCATAAACAAGGCAATCAAGTAAAAGCGGATACAGATCATATTCAATTACTAGCTGTGCAGCAGAAACAGTATTTTCATCAATACTCTCCAAAAGGGAAGAAACCTGCACGCAGTTGTTAAAATGTTAGTAGTAATTACCCAGTGGTCAATGGCTCATAAAAGAATTAACTAATGACCTTATTCAAAGGAGAATGCTTGGTTGGTATCTTTCTTCCCCAGTGGTGTGTGATGTGTTGTGGAGAGGAAGAGACTATTGATCATCCTTTTTTACATTGTCCGGTTGCCAGGAAGTTGTGGTGTTTCTTGTTTCAGCTTGGTGATAAGCTTTGGGTTGTTCCTCAACATGCTTTTCAAATGAAGGAGATTGTTTTTAAGGTTTTTGGGTCTTCTTTGAGAGCTTCCATCGTATGGAAGTGTTTTGTCTTGGCTATTTTCTGGGTAATTTGGCTTGAGAGAAATGCAAGGATTTTTTATGATAAAAGTCAATCTATTCAAAGTTTGTGGGATAAAATTTGTTTTTTAACCTCTTTGTGGGTTTCGGTGACGAGAGAGTTTAAGGGTGTTCCTTTGTTTGTCATTAGGAATAATTGGGTGGCTGTTTGTAATCCTTGAGTATGTTGTTTTTTATTTTTTCTGTGTTTTTTCTTTGTCTTTTATTTGTTTTTGTTGGATCTTATTGTAAGTAGGACTCCTTATCCTCTTTGGTTTTTTAATATAATTGTTGATTATCAAAAAAAAAAAAATTACCCATAAACATTTGCACATGTGCATTAATAAATTAAAAAGTCAGTTTAATTATGTTTCAATATCAACTAAAGTGAGCTCTAAAAATGGCACATTAATGGCAAGTAAGAAATTACAGAATATGGCAAAACATCAATCCCATGAAGTTTGTTTCCTATAAACAACCACCACAAACCAGTAATAAGTTTAGACTGTTGATTGCACCAATGAGCAATCTCATTGTAGCATAGAGACAAAGCGAGCATAGATAGGAAGTACACAAGGCAATTAAAACAGGGAACAAAAAAAAATGCAAGACTACAAGTCATTAGAAGATAACAAGCTCAGCATCATTAAACAATCACAGCACATTAAAAGCAGAATTTTAAACATAATAAGTAAAAAATTGGCCTAAAAAGCGACTGGACATACTAAAAGAAAAAACAAACGTAAACAATAAACAATAAACAGAACTACACTTTCGAGCCACTGTGGCCCTAGCAGAAGATGTCAACAGGCATGTGTAAAATAGTTATTTGGGCATAATAAATGATATAAGGTGATACACAAAATAAATATTTGTACTCCAGAGGAATCGTTTGTCAATTATTTCAGTAACTTCAAAAACTTCAGTAAAAGAAAAGGCTGCATAAGTTATATGTACATACTGTTTTACAAGACAAAGATCTGACTGCTTGAGAATCTGCTCTCAGACCAACTTGTAAGAAAGGCTGTAGAAACAGGAAAGATGGAACACAACATAAGTGCAAGTATACTGTATAGCAATCTCAACCCAAAAAAATTTAGAATATGCACATGCGCGCACACTCACTGCTTCAGTATCTGAAGAATTAAACAACTTCTGATTGTGAATATCTTGATGTGTAAGTGGCGGAAAGTATATACGGTTTGAATTGTTCAAAGTGGAATGAACATGCAGTACTGCTACTCATGAAGAAATTAACTACTACTGATTGTTGATGGTTGATATTTAAGTGACAGAAAGAATATACAGTTTACATTGTTCAAAGTGGAATGAACATGTAGTCCAAGACTAACTTATTCATAGTTGAAGACATCTGTCTTGCAATCATGAAAAAGTAAATACAATCACAAAAAACTAAAGCAACAAAGGGGTGAGCAATGACTATATCAGAATATATTCCACTTCAAAGAGTACTTACTTTTCCATAATAATTATAGAGCTGCAGCTTAAATTTGTAAGTTATAAACTGTATAACACCAATTGAAAGTTATAAACTGTATAGCACCAATCTTTTTGAATCTTTTTCACATGCTAGGTCATAGCCAGCTCATGTGATAATTCCATGTTATATGAGAGTTTCACAGTCATTATGAGAAATTTTGTCCCCTTCCACACAGATATAAGACAAATTTAGTAATCCTTCCTGTAATATGTTCCACAGTAAGAAGAGATGCATGTTAAAACCCTGCGCTCCGTATTTGGCCATCAACATGAATCCTAATTATCATTAGGTTCCATTCATTTCGACAGATTTCGAGAGAAAATTTTTCCTGAGAAAAAAAGTATCCAGGGATGGCGAAATATTTTTCCCCAGAACTAATTGAAGAGACATCATAGATTTACTCCAAGTATCAGGACTAGATATCTGCCGAGAAGAACAGAAACATAAACAGAATAAAAATACTGAAAATACTTTTTCCACAAACTAATTTCTGTCAAAATAAACGTAGCCTTAGCCTCCATTTAAATCCGAGAAAGAGCAATGGAAAGGAAAATGATTAAAATGCTTATGACAGGAATCAAATTATATGAAATTTTAAGGCAGTTTCCTTTTCCTTCCCCTCCTACTTTTCAAGGTCCAAATAGAACTTTAGAGATTTAATTTCATTGTATAGATTTGTCAAACTTAGTTTATCCAATAAAAATATGATAAGATGCTCAATGTTCAACTGAAAGATGAGCAGTTAAGTGTTAATCAATGTCATAGGCTCATTCTTTACTGTAATTTGACATCTAGTATTCCATAAAGAAGTACATTACATTATGCAAGACATATATATATATATATATATATATATATATATATATATATATATATATTTATATATATATACACACGCGATCATGTTATCCATGCAAATATACATACCATATACTGTGGGATGAGAGCGGCACCATATTTTGTTCCAAATATCCTTTCTAGACAAGCAACCAAAGTATTTTCCAAATCGGGTACATCTGCTTTGGTTTGTAAAGCACTGCAAGTGAAAATAATGAAGTCAACAAAAATTCTACTTTGGATGAAGATGTTCTAAGTTTCCAAAACAACGTCAAATGGAATCCAAGACGGAGAAATCAAATTAAAAAACAAATAATAATTCATCTTATCCCAAAATTAATATTAAAAATAAAAACAGTCCAACTTTTTGCAATGACAGCGACGCTTTAAAACTAAAGATGTAGAGTATCTTCGGAAACTATGTGTTACTCCTGAAAAAGATAGTAAATTTACACAACGCATTCTGAACCAACAAAAGAGCCCAGATGTGATACCTATAATGAATTAATTGCATTAATGAAGATATTGAGTTCCTAAGTTTAATGAAACCAACAAAAGTGCAGCGATGACTAGGCACAGAATGATAAAGAAGAACCATAACAGTAATTATTAAAATAAGAAAATGTTGAACATAGACCACAATTGTTGGAGGTCAAGGGGCCCATTATGAAAATACAAACAATAGAGGTTAAAAACTATATGGATCATTTGAAAAAGGAAGGAAAAGGGGTTTTATTTGCAAATATATAACATAAGCCTCAAGTATATGGGTGGTTTGAAAATAAAGGAAACTGAGGAGTTCTTTGCAAATACAAAAATATATAAGGGAGGTTCAGGTATCTCGATGGAAACCAATGGAAGCCCTAGAGTCAAGGGTCTGCCAACAACTCCGTCAACCTCCAGTAGAAGGATCTGAGATCAAAACTCCGGTAGCTGCATCTAAGATCGGGAGAAATCTTCCTCCTCCCTTAATTGGACATGACAACTAGTTGTGATAACAGAGTTCCAAAGAGGCATGCATATTACTTCATAGATGGGGAATAAAAAGCATGCACAACTCTCCTCAGGCTTGCACTCAACCAATTAGGCAACAGTAGTACTGTCTTAATTTTGATGCCTTAGGGTGTTTTTGCTCCACCTCGGCCCAGGGTGCACCCAGAAAATGCTTTTAGAAACACTGGTTTGAATAATCAAATCCTCACACACAAAGCTACCACAGTTTGAGTACAACTATAAAGAATGTAAATTATTCAGAATTTCAGATGGCAATTGAAAAATCAGTTCTGCTGCAAGTGTTTTGGTGAGGAAATTTGAAACAGTAACCTTCCTTGTCTTATCTTATATCATGACGCACAATGAAATCTTGTCCTGAAAGCCAGAAAATAATGAGTTTTTGCATTATACTGTGCTAGGAATATCAGCACACAAAGGGGCATAAAGGTCAGTCGCACTTCTCAGATTTAAAGAAAGGAAATTCAGACAAAGATCTTAAGTTCTTAACTTTTATTCGGAAGATTCCTTGTAGAGCATTTTGATTTGTGTCAAAAATTGAGGGATTCAACTAGCATATACAAAGCTCCGAATGAGGAGAGTATACAGCATTTGTTTAGCAAGAGTGAGTTTGTAATTGAGATCTGAGATGCATCTAGCCAGTTCTTTTGTCTGACTAACATTAAAAAGCCACTGTATGGAGGAGCTACATTCTCCTCACAGTGAATATTGGTTTTTGGTGACTGTAGTTCCAGTTCTTTTGTTTTAAAATGACATGGTTGGGATGTAATAGAAGAATTATTTATGCCAAACATTAAAAATGCCGTCAAGCGATTTTTATTTTATTTTTATTTTTTTTCAGTTTTAAAGTTGGCAAGTGAAGTTGTCCAATTTTTTACAACCCTAGTCTAAACTGAATCAATATGACAGAGATTGCTTGGACAGCCAACCTCCAGACTAGATGACAACTAATCTAGAAATTCCCCACAACATGATTGTAAGCCTTCTCATCATTGACCATGCCAAGAATGCCAAGTATTTCTCTATAATTGTGGAACTCACGAAATCATTCCAAATTATATGGCATCAAATACCTATTCACTCATGCAAAAACAAGTTAAGCAGGAGAGATAAATTGAGTTCCACACACAATTCAAAGTCAAAACTGGTGGAAATGACTACAGAAAATTCCGTTAAGGAAAAATTCTTTTATCTTCCCTGCACCCCATGCATTGCCTAATTCATAATAATTGTAAAATTATTTCACCAATTTTATGAAATCCCCACACCCCAAATATTACAATATTGGGTAATAGGCACTTCAGTATAATTGTAAATGAATGTAATGGACCACCTTGCAAAACACCCAGACCTGCTTATCTTACAAAACCCAGATAATTTCTTTTATAGCACTCATTTCTCCTTCCTAAGAAAAACATTTGGGGCTATCAATAACAATAATAATGTTACCAACTAATAACACTAAATATAACATTTAATATAAATAGAGAACAGAAACGAATAGTGAGCAAAACCCTAGTGCATGAACAAATTGTAGGTTTCAGCAACAACTTAACCGCAAAATTTTATATATGTGTGTATGACGCATTATATATATATATATATATATATATATATATAGAGAGAGAGAGAGAGAGAGAGAGAGAGAGAGATAGAGCGCACTTTAGTATTACAGGAAGAGGGAAGCGATCGAGGAAATCTTTTGTTGAAGCGTCGTTCGGAACACCTGAATGTTAGAAAGACAGGAGATGATTAGAAACAGTTATATAAATACACACACTCACACACACACACACACACACACACATATATATATAGAGAGAGAGAGAGGGAGACGGGGTCTAATGAATTGTTACCAGGATGATGTGCGAAATCTGAAGCTGCTTCCAGTAACTGAGTTGGATCCTCAACTGCGAATTCCTCCATAGCTTACACTGAACAATTGTAGAGAGAGAGAGAGAGAGAGAGAGACCGAAGCAGAGGGAGAAGTAGAGGCCCCTTCAAAGAGATTGGCTTGACACACACGGTATAGTAGAGCTTGAGAGAGAATTCAGGAGTAACCGACGCTTGACACTGGCCCGTGGAGTCCATTAGCACGTGTCTCCACAAGTGAGCAAGGATGGTCAGTTCCCTCGCGCGCGCGGCTCCGTGTCCCTCTCACATAAATTTGAATAAAAATTATATTTGACTATTTTCAAAATTAAAACATTATATTTGATCAAGTTATTTTTTGAATATAATAATATTTTTGAATTCTAGAACTAAAAAAATTCTTTCCGAAGTTTAAAGCCAAACATGATGTATTTTTTAATAAACATGTTTCTTAAAAAGTGTATGTAAATCATAGAGCCTGAATTTTATTTTATTTTCTTTCCCAAGCAACAAGATGTTCAAGTTGTTAGAACCCAACTAATCATCGCTCCCTACACAATGCCACCGTTCCATGGGATCGTATAATATCCGAATTAATATTCTAAGGGAGCATTTGGTTGTCTGTAAAGAACTGTGTAATGTAATCTCAGATTACATTAAATAGCTTAAATCATGTTTGACGTGTCATAGTGCGGATGTAATCCACTTTACGATTGTAATCTACCATGAAGAAAGGCTGTAAAATAGATTGCGGTCTTCAACCAATGTATTCCGGATAATGTAATGTAATCTACTTTAGAGTCAATTAAATTACACGACTATCCAAATGCATTTTTGGGTAATGTAATGTTATTCCGGGTAATATAATGTAATGTAATCTACTTTACAGTTAATTAAATTACATGGCTATCCAAACGCATTTCTGGATAATGTAATGTAATCTGACTTTACATTCCCTACTCATCCAAACAAGTGAGATATAATTTTGAATGTAATTTAAATTACCAATGTAATCAAATTACACTGTAATCTACTTTACAGTCAATTAAATTACATTACATTACAGGCAACCAAACGCCCCCTAAGTTGGTGGCTGGCTATAAGAATTTAACTAGTTTCGAATCCGGGATGTCTAGATTTACAATTTATCATTTTGCTTCCAGATCGACTCATGTTGATTTCCTTTACCAGAACTAAACTTTTGTCACAAGAATCTTCACCCCCAATGCATCTTAGGTTCCTAGGTTGAGGTCTCAGCTCAAATGATAATGAGATCGTTGCTCATGTTTTAATCAATTTGAATGTTAACGAGTTTATGAACATACTAGTTATAGCACACTTGCATTTCACGTGAACAACAATTAATAATAATATCTCATTTTGTATATATATTTATTATAATTTTCTTATTGCATGTATATTTCCATTATTCTAAAATTATTTCAAAATAAGATCGCTATTAAATGATTTTGAAAGTTATTGTATTACGATAGTAGAATTATATGGAATTTTGTCTACAACAAACAAAATTTTGTTAAGTTTTATATTAATAAACACTAGGGGTGATCATCGGCCGGTTCGGCCAGTTTTTGAAGTATTTTTTGGACTGAACCGGACACCCTCAGTTTTGAAAAATGACACACCAAAACCGATCATAAAAGGCATCAAACCATAAGTCATCAGCTCGGCTCGGTGCAACTTTTTCGGTCGGTATACTCGGTTTGTGGCTATTGTAAAAGTAAAGAAAAAAAATGTCACACAAAAAAACTGGAGCATTGCTTGAAAATTGAAATGGAGCATTGTTGGAATTTAGAATTAAATATACAATTGCTGGAATTTAGACTCACAAACCAAATGTTAGTATGTCACTGGAAAAATTAATTAAAATGACACAACAATACATGGTCCAACAGGCCAACAGGCCAACAAGCCAAATGTCTTTATACTTGAAGCGGTGAAGGCATGAAGCAGTAGCATTGAAGCCTTAGTGAAGCTTGAGCCTCGAAAGACTTTAATAAGAGGTTCGGTCGATTCGGTGACCCTCGGTGCATGAAAGGGCAAACAGAAAACCGACTAGAATTGATCGGTTTTGTAAGCTTGCAAACCAAACAGACCAATTCATTTTTAAAAACCGTTCAACTTCGGCCCAATTGGTTCGATTCGTCTGTTTTGGTCGGTTTTTGACCACCCCTAATAAACACCATGCTAGTTATTATGTTTTTTGACCTACTTAGAACAAATCTAAGGAAAAAAATTCACCTTGAAAGTTCTAGGAATCCGCCCTACAATTGAATGTCAAGATTTTGTTAGAAAAAAAAAAAATGAAAACTTCAACAAAAGGTTAAATACAACAAGAAGATTGAAGTAGCCTATAAAATATAATTAACTCGAACAATAGGTTAAATACAACAAGAAGACTGGAGTAGCTTATAGAATATTACAATTTTATTCTCTGCAGCATATGACTGTGAGTTGTGGGAAGTAGTTTAAGGAATATGTATAATTAATTTAGTCAAAACAACATGCAAAAAAGTTTATTATATTTAGAAAATAATAAGAAACCAAAAATAAAGCAAAAATATATGTTGATAAACAAATGAAAATTGGTGCAAGCTAAATGTAGAAATTCGACATGACATAGAAGAAAAAGTTAAAAATTAAAAATTAAAAAAATTAAAGCATGATAAAGTTTAATGTGAAAGAGACATATAATAATGATAAAGTTTATCATTTGGGTACCTGCAATGCTAGTTAGTATTTAAATTAAGATAAAATCTCTTCATTTTCTGCCATTCATTTAATGAAAATTGAGAAGCCAAATGATATTGCTAATTTCTAGAAACTGAGAAGAATGAGAGTCATCAATATTCTCATTTTAATTTGAAAATTCAGAAGCTAAACAATAGTGCTAATTAATTTCAATTTTAAATCTAATTCAAATACTGGATTGTAAACTTGAATTAATTAATCAAATAAATAAGGGTATTATGGCCTTTATGAACTAAATTGAGGTTGAAAAGGTCAATCAAAAGTTTTTCTTACTAAGACACTTTTAGAAGTGGTACAGATAGATATAGATATAGATATAGATATAGACATACAAATGTTAAGAAATAAAATTTTAGGATAAAGAAAACTCTTTAAAAAAATTGGTAATTGTAACTTAAAATGATAAAAGCACTTGAAATTTTTGGCTGGGCTGGGGAGAAGACAAGTGAACTCCATTCTGGACTAGGAAGAGGCGTGGAATAATTAGGGCCAGTTTGCATTAGCTTTTCTTAGAATCACTTTTAGAGCTTAAAATTTGACTTGATCTAAAAGGAGGGATGATAATCGCTTTTAAACAACTTGAGGAATGGTAGAATCCATGACAAAATTTTCATACTACTAGTGATTATGGCAAAAGTTAGGAGATCCAACTTTTATCATAATCACCTTTAGGATGAAAATTTTGATATGTGAATATATGGTTTGAACATAATTTTAAAGAAATATGTGAATAAATAGTTATCCAAAAGTGATTCTAACAAAAGCTAATGCAAACGAGCCCTTAATCTTGATCTATCAACACTCGAAATTGATCAAGCTGTGCTTTCTCTTTTCCCTCTAGACTCTATGCTAAAATGGTGATACCAAAACGAATTTGGATATTGATACAGCAAAGCCAAAAAGGAAAAATATGACTTTTTATGTATCGAGTGTATTCTGAAACCAAAAAGGAAAAATTAAAAGAATGTAGGTGCGTACTTTGCATATTAAAACTTTAATCATTAACTTATTTGCAAATCTAAACACAAACTTATTCATTAACCTAAGCTAATCATGAACTTGTTCAAGAGCTCTTAATAAACCTACTCACTAGCCTTTAATAAGCCCATCACGGGCTCAACCTAGTGGTGTCAAAATGGACGGACCGCCTATTTGACCCGCTGATCGGTCCGATAAGTTAACGGGTTAGGCTCGATTTGATCCGATAACTCATGGATTGGGCTTATCTGGTACACATTAAACGGAGTGGATTGGGCCAAGGTTTTCTATCCAACGGGTCGATTCGATCCTAGTCCGATAAGTTGTCCAAATTGATCCGCTAGCCTGATCTGATCCAATCCGTTAGGCCGATTCATTAGCCCATTAAAATTGACAAACCCATTAGCCCGATCCATTAGCATAGTTGGCCCGATTCGTTAGCTCAATCCATTAGTTAATTAACATAATCCGTTGTCCGATTCGGTCCAGTCCATTAGTTCGATCCGGCCCGTTATTTTAGTGGGCCAGTCTAATGGACCGGATTGGATAGGCATTTTCCTCTTATTAGACTGGCCCGATCCAACATGATAGCTTAACGGGTCAGGCCCGATTCGATTCAATAACCAGTTAGCCCATTTCCTCAACGAGACGGACTGATCGGATCCGTCCATTTTGGCACCATTAGCTCAACCAAGTTGAGCTCGATTTGCTTAAAATTGACTCATTTATTAAACAAGCCTAAATTTTAGAATTAAGTTTGATTCTTTTAGTAATCAACCATTCATGAACAAGTCTCTACTTGACTTATTCTTATTCGTAAGCTATTCATGAACAATTTAATTTATTTGCAACTCTATCCACCTCAATGTATTTCTACAGTTGTGCGACCTTAACCCAGAGAATTGGTTATGCAAAAAACGAAAACGCGTGAAGATCGAACATATGTTTACCAGTCTATTAGTCTTGTACCAAACTTACGTAAATTATTCACAAACAACTTGAATTATTTGCAATCCTACCCATCATTCCAATATCTACTACAAATACTGTTATTCTGACCCGACCCGAATCATGTTATGCAAGCCATTAAACCATGCAGAGCGACATGATAGCAACCGTAGACATGTAACAAACGAATGCTGCAGACTCATAATTATCTTCCACTTGCATACCTTCCAAAACCCAGCTTTTGATGTTTGGAAAATTGGAACATTGCCTTTACCCACTAATAGCATTGGGTCCTCCATTTCATTATACCTACGGGGTCCAATAGTGTCACCAAAATGGAACACCGCGTGCCATGCCATTTCCATGCATGAGCCCAGCCTTTCCCTGACCCACTGCCCACTGGTCCTATTGTTACAGACCCAAAATTGTCACAATACTTATTGCATGGCCAAAAAATTCAACCTTAATTTACCAAAGATGCTGACCTTTTCCATCATCACCATCATTGTGATGTTTGACCAATGGATGCTTTCCACGTGGCTACCAGAAGTATTAGAAACATATGCATGCCAGAGGTAGCTCTTGTCTACACTCTCATCCATCATTTTAATCTACACTCGAAATCATTGTATCTAGGTCATTGAAAATGGCAGATAATAATAGCTGGGTTCGTTGTTGTCTTTTAGGTGTGGCCATCATCCTTTGAAGAAAGAAATCCCATTAAGCATTATTCACCAAATGATCAAATCTTTTCTTTTTGTTTTTTCTTACTTTTCTTAATACTAGGGAAGAACTCATAATTACTTTAGTGGATTAGTAGAACTAAAATGGGCACTCTTATTGGGTTGGAACTTCGCTATATGGATTAGAATTTTAGTTTAGGTCATACGGATTAGAATTTAAGCGTACTTGTGGGGTGCAAATTTTATCATCTGACCTGAATGACACCTGATATTACATTCATATCCCTGCAGAGATTCGAATTTAGCATGGAGTGCAACATCCACTCCTACTAAGATTCAAACCAAATTTGGGTTTGATTCCTGATTTATTTATTTTAAGCTAAACAAAAAATTAAGGGTTCTTTTGTTTGGAAATGTAATCTCCAAGTTAGGAATATTTTGGTAAAGGATTAAGAGAAGTGATTGGTGATGGAGAAGATGCTCAATTTTGAACTTTTAGTTGAAAGAATTAAGAGAGGTCATTGGATGATGGGCAAGATGCTCCATTTTGAGCACATGATTGGGCTATTAATAATCCTCTTTAATTCTTTATAAAATATTCCTAAAGAGGATTGGAAATATCTAGCTAGATTGGAACTCCCCCGGGGCTAGCCCAGGTGGTGGGGTGGAAGCAGGGGCAGGGGCTAGATCCCTATTCTGTTAAGATTTGGATCAAACATTCTTCATTTGATGATCAAGATTCGATTTCAGGACCTCTTATTTATGAGACAACTGCCGCGCCTAAGCTATTTTAACGGGTTATCATAAATGTTGTTTTGGTATAACTAAAATATAAAATTTATATCATCACTCAAATGATCTTATGAGTAAATTTTAAGTTAGCAAACATTTAAATAATTATTAAATTATTAAAATAATTTTTATTATCACTCAAATGATCGAGATCTAATAACTATTCAAATCAGTAATTGTTGACTTTGATAATTCAAAATAATGCAAGTTCTTTTAAGGCACAGTGAGGACCACACATTTCTACCAAAAATACAGGAGTACAGGACCACATAAATATTGGTGGCAATTTAGAAAGTGTTGGTACCCATACCTAGTCTATGTAAAGACTGACGCAAAAACAGATACAATGTTACAGAAAGTAATTAATTTGTCCCTTCCACAATTAGAGGGTCCGTGGGTCGTGAATAATGGATAAAATATCAATTAAATTGTCCTTTCAATCTAGGTCCAGAGCCCATGTGACCCAACTGTACACATCATCCATGAACCTAAAGTTTCCACCGTCTATTAAATGATGTGTGTTTCAGACTCTTCAGTGATGTGAGTGGGGTTAAGAATCTCCTGGTGCTAATTTTACATACACCACGGAAGTATTCAATTACAGTGTGCCATGTCACGGCTCTGTCTAAGTGATTTTAATGAATGAGCAATATTATATTCTTCAAAACTGTATCCCCAATCCATCCAAACCTTTCACTTTCAATGTCACTTTCACTTTCACTTTTTACCTAGAGGAGAGTTTGATTAAAGAAAAATAAGGAAAGGATAAAAGATTTAATCATTTGCCACAGTCGGTTTGTGCAAAATTGATAGTAAAAAAATTATAATATTTTGAAAAGTAAAGAAGATCATCTCACAAACCTTTGCATTAAATTCACCTTATACTAACATTTTCATACATATATATCCATATATATATATATATATATACAGTAGTGATGCTATCAGGCCGGCCGGAAAGAACAATTTACGGTCTAATTAATTTAAGCCTTTGGATGAAATCTAAGGCTAGGATTTGGCACGGGATTTAAGGAAAAAAAGGGGAAGTCTGTACCCTTCACGTGGGTGGGCAGTGGGCTGTTCTTTCTCTCTCTCCTTCCTTATCTCTCTCTCTCTCTCTCTCCTCTCCCTCATCTCACCCTCGTTGGTCGAGCAGCAGCTGGTCGGGCAACAGATCTCTGTGACCCTGCCGTCGTGACCCACCACCAGATCTCCGGCTGGACTGATAACATTTGGTGCCAATGGTGATACTTCACATCTTTGTCTCCAGCCTCAACAGTATTAGTGTATTGAACAATATGGGAACAAAGAAGAGAAAAATCTTCTCCGGCCATTACCTGTTATTTCTCAGCAAATGATCATTTAAGTTAAACATCAACTTTGTTAAATTATTTTAGCTGTCAAATTCAAATTATTATTATTTTTAGATGGTTTGACAATCTTTTAGAATTTTCAGAAAAAAAAAAAAGTATGCAGAATTTGCATTTGAAGCTAATTTGATGGGCTATTAATCCTTTTAATGCTGATAATGACTTGTTTGATCATCGCAGCTCCTCAATTAGTAATTGATTGGTCTATTGTTTCATTAGTATCATCCATACACTTTACTTATGGCATAAGTTTCAGTTTTCAGTTCAATCCCATGAGCCCTGAGACGGCTTAATTGCTTTAACCCATCTCTAATCTTCATCCTGTATACAGATCGAAATCTTGGCCATGACTGAGATGAAATTACAATTCCTTTATTATCCCTTTTCTTACTGCTTATTTGGGCTTTATAATTCCTTTAATTTTTTTTTTTTTTTGGTGGGGAGAGGGTGGATGTTTGAAGGGGGCACCATTTTTCTACTTTCAATAATCCAGCAGAATTTTGCATCTGTTTGGTTCTTAGTAAAAAAAAAAAAAATTGAGAGAAAAAAAAAGGAAAGAAAAATGTTGAAATTTGCTTGGAAATGGATTCATTTGTGAAGCAATTTTACCCTTTTCTGTCCTTTTCCTTAATTTTTTCCAAGTTCCAAATAGAGGCGTCTGAATATGGGGGAAAAATGGGAGGAAACCCAAAAACAATAAACCATAATACTCAATTTAAAGGACTTAAAACTCTGAATTCTCATTCTCAGTATACAATTACAGAACCCAAAAGCAGAAACACAACAATACTTTCATTTGAAATATACAACAGGCTTCACATCCCAAAACCCCCTTCCATTACATACTCCAAATACCTTGAGAATTCAGGTTTAGCTGTGGTCTTTTTATGACGGAAATATGGTGCCCGACCAGCTGCAGCAGCGACGAGGATGAGACGAGGGAGAGGAGAGAGAGAGGAACGAGGAAGGAGCTGCCCGCGCTGGTCTGTTCTTTTTGGTTTTCCCTCTTTTATTTTCCTTGAAGCTTGTGCCCGCTATCGTGGGTCTCGTGGGTCTCTCGGCAGCGGTGACAGAGGGGTCACTGCGGCGGGGTCACGACGGTGGGTCACTATTTCACGGCGGCTCGGTGCACCTGACTCGCCGGAGATCTGTTGTTTTCTTCACAATGACGGTGCGATGAGGGAGAGGAGAAAGAGAGAGAGGAATAAGGAAGGAGAGAAGCCCTCTCGCCAGAGATGAGGGAGAGGAGAGGAGAGAGAGAGAGAGGAATAAGGAAGGAGGGAGAGAAAAAACTGCTCACTGCCCACCCACGTCAGGGGTATAGACTTCCCCTTTTTTTTTCCTTAAATCCCGTGCCAAATCCTATCCTTAGATTTCATCCGACGGCTTAAATTAATTAGACCGTAAGCTGTTCATTCCGGTCGGCCTGATAGCATCACTACTATATATATATATATATATATATATAGAGAGAGAGAGAGAGAGACGTAAATAAATACATATATAACTATACTATACTAATAAATCCCGATCTTGTAAGGATGTTCTTGCCTATTTTATCATTTGCCCACTTTCATTGAAATTAATATTTTGAAAAACTAACAATTGGATTGGATTATCTTCCTATTTATATAATGTTTGTCAAAAATTATAGTAATCTAATGGTAAGTTTTCAAAATACAGATGATTAAATAATTGTGACAGTATTTAATTGTAGATACTGTTAGAATGTTTCAGACTGTATTTTGAAAACAAATTGTTGGGTGAACGTAATTTTTAGCAAGCATAACATGCATAAAAAAATTGTCTAATCCAATGGTCAGTTTTTCAAAGTACTATACCTATCCTATAGCTTCCAATGGGGTTGGGCTAACGATAAGATCAGTAAGTGCGTCTATACTTTATCATAATTCATATACAAATATATAAAGGGAATATTAATGCATGTCCTCAAATACCACTTTTCAAAATGCACTCCTCAACAAGTAATCCTTCAAAATAAATATATATTTCTCTCACTATATATATACAAAGAAAGAATAAGGGTTATTTGGTAAGAAGTACTATTTTAAAGACCCATCATGGTTAAAGTCATCATAAACTTTCCTTCTTACCAAAAGTTCCTTCTGTTTAAGGGGTTTTTTTTTTTTGGTTGATATTGAAGAACATCATTTATAACTCACACGCAAGACCTAAGCCTATCCCACGAACTCCCACGGAGAGTCGAATCCCGTACCTCCTGCCCATAGGTGGGACCGTGGGAGAGGAAACCATTGTACCAAAGGTACAGATCGATTTTATTTAAGAGATTTCTCTGGCATAAGTTGTCATTCTTTTGAATGTATTTTTCTTTTCTTAATGACATATTTGCTCTTATAACAATGCAGGCTTGCAAGTGAAGAAGAAGGTGCAAAAGCCAGTGAAATTTTCCATCTCTGATGATTGTTGCAATGTTTACATGGAAGGAAGAGAGACGCATTGGCCAAAACAGTTTCTTTAGCTCCTAAAACTTACGTTCTATTAATGATTCTGGATACGGATATGAAGATCATATGCATGTATATATATATCCTTCATAAGATCGATCAGACTCTTAAACACTAAGATACTTCAGTTTGCTGCGGATACAAATAAGTTTAACGATATAATTATTGAGGAAATCAATATAATATAAATTTCTGACCAGCTATTGGGGTTTCGAGACTTCTTTGCCTTGTAAGAAAGTCAACTAAGCCCTTCATTGTATTGGTAGAATGGTAGGTCGAAGAGAGTCTTTCAGCTTTTAATGGTAAACCATATCACATATATGAATATTGGTGGTAGAAAAGCCAAGGCTTAATTCATGAATGTGTAAGTTAGATTAGTTTTTTTTATATAGTCTTGTGAGCCAAGCCATGCAAGCCAAGATCAAAAAATCAAACTCTCTTAAATTATCAAAAAGGAGTTGTTTTTCTTTTATTTTTTAATGTTTTTTCAATTTATTTATGCACTGTTTGGATTTGTTTTTTTTTTTAAGTTTTTCTAAGAAATTACATATTGTAAAATTTTAAAAAAACAAATAAGTACTTATAGAAAACAAATCCAAACGGTGCCTTAGTTTAAAAAAAAAACCAAATCCTCTTTTTTTTTTTTTTTTTTTTGTCATTTTCTTTTATTTTTTAATACAATGAGATTTGTTGTTAGTCTTTTTTAATGATGCACATAAGATGTTTGATGAAATGCTTAAAAAAATATGTTATTACACTTCATTCCAACATAATGAACTTTTTTTTTTTTTTTTTTGGTTTCGATGCAGTAAATTTGGGTTCCAACTTCCAACATAGTGAACTTATTATGGGTAGTGAATTTTTGTTTGGAAATGAGTGGTTTTTTTGTCCAAATAATACCAAGGACTTCTAACACAAAAAATCTTTTGGGGACTAAAGCAAATAGAATCTTATATTATGAGTTTTCCTAAGAAAAAAAAATTCAGTAAGTATAATGTATCAATTCCTAAAAATATTTGTAACTTTCAAATCAGTCACCATTCACTGTTTTAAAGAAATTTTAAAAATTACTTCTCTCCACTAAAAAAATATAGCAAGAGCAATGCAATAGATACAGAATTTTGTTGTCTATCTTTCACTGCTATCAAAATTTTCATTTTCCTCCCATCTCCAAAATTCAAATTAAGAGAAAATCAGCAACTTTCTATGACACTGCTTAAGCCCTATTTGGGTTCTAAAGTCACTTTTGGAAAACTATTTGGAAATCAAATTTCTTTAGAGTTATATATTATGTCTTTACATATTAAAATTTTTATATAAAATATTATTATAGAAAAAATTAAACTCTCTTAACTTTTGCCACAATCACTTGTGGTTTGAAAATTGTACCCACAAATTCTATTTTTTTCCCCAAATCGTCGTACAATTTTGAGTTTTAAATGTGAAAAAAAAAAATTTATAATGCAAATCAACCCTTAGCTAACTAGGTAAACACAGACACTTTATTTTTAAAATTTTCCTTTCTTTAATAATCAATATAAAGCATTAAGAGAATGTCAAACTTCTATTTAAATACCGAATAAACACCGCACCAACTATCATCAATTGGATCATAATTAGGATACCAAAACATAGTGCTGCACAAACCAAAACTTTAAATCACCTTTACCCTCCTATCCTACAAACATCAATTATCAAGAAATTTATGCCAACATTTCACATTATAAAGACAGGAAAAAAATTTTAGGACAACAAATATATTGTGAGGAGTGTATACCCTAAATTAAATAACAGGCCACATTTTCATAAGAGAGGATAAGAGAGGATAAAACAGTCTGTCACTGTCTTAAGAGAGATACAAAAGCATAGTAGTACTACAGACATAACTAAAACATTGATAATAATACCATAAACTATACCCTAATCATGCTACTTACTACAAATTCATAATTATCAAATGTTTAATCCAAGAATGGAAACCACCAACTGCAGAAAGAGAAACGCAGTTAGAGAGGGGGTGGGAGTGCTCGTCATTTCAATGTCAGTAAGTCCACATGCAATCGAGCTCAGTGGGTCCAACAGCCATCCTACCACCACCCTCCACCTTCTGGTTCTCCGGCACAGCCCAGTTTCCAGCCATTTCAACATTGTGGTGATCACCGGAACCAACATGCAATGGTGGTTGCGCAACCGCGGAGAAAAAGAACGGGAACTGCAGATTCTCCTGAAGCGACCTCAAACTAGGAAACGCCGACACTCCACCTCCCATGTTCCTAGTGAACCGAGCCAAAGCCGAAGATGATGACGTGTCCACAGCACCAAAGACGGTTGCTGACGGGGTAAGCTCGAACGGTGGAGGGTGGTGGTGGGGATTGAAATTCGCGGCCGAGGCTGCAGCGGCAGCGATGGTGGAGAAACAGGGCACGTGCTGGGTGGTTCCGGTGTTGTCGCCTCCGTCGTAAGAGCAGCTCTCGCGGTCGGTGACTGCGGTGGAGGATGCAGCTGCGGCGTAGGGGGAGGAATCGAGGAGCGGTGGGAGTGAGACGGAGGAGGGGGAACTAACTTCTGGGTACAGGTTAATGCCGGAGCTCAGACGGGATTTCTTGCCTGCGCCACCACTAGCGGCGGCGGAGGAACTGCCGGAGGTGCTCTTTTGGAACACTCGCGATATGACCCACTCGTCCTGTAACAAAACAAGAAATAATCAATACTTGAAATGGACGAAATTAGAAATTCTAGTGAAGTTATGATGAACAAGACAACCTTAATTTTCATTAAATTTTTTAAAAGTAGTCTAAGATTTGTGCCATTTATGTATTCTGCGTCCGATTCGGGCTAAATGACAGTTAAATAAAAAAATAAAATGATAAAAATATATATATTTAATTAATTAAGTGGAACTCCATTAATGACTGCATTGGCTAGTTCGACTAGATGACAACAGTGCCAAAATGTCATCTATAGATTTTGAGTATTGCAGAAGAAACAGTCCAAGTTCTGAGAGAGTTCAGGTACATTATTTAATGACTTACTGATAACTACAACTCTTAAAAGACCGAGACCGATTGGTTGCCATATTCGAATTTGGAAGTGTTCTTCTTGGCTTCTTGCTTTATTTTATATCACGAGAATGGATAAATACTTCCAAAATGGAACGCAACAGCACCTAAAAGTTTTCAGAAATTCTCTTTTGCTGCTTAATCTCGATTATGAAAAGCAACAGTAATTTGAGAAGAGATTACAGATTATTATATTACGGAGTATTGTAAAATTTTGAAAATTTTAAGCCAAGAATTAATCGAACACTCACTTAAGATGTTAATTGCATGGCTGCGTTATGATGACATGACTACAATGCCACTTTCGTCATTCGACAACAGAGTACAGTATCAAGGGAAATAAATGGGGTGAAAGTACGGATACTACGATCAACTTAATAGAAATCAATGTCCTGTGCAATACAGACTCTTGACATGGAAACAAAAGAGTGAAGGAAGGATGTACTTTCCGCCGCTGGAAGATTAAGCAAGCCTCATTAAACCGATTGAAGAACCAAACACTTCTAAGTTACCAACCATAAAGAGAGGGACCCCAATTATACCCATAATTTGGTTTATACAATATTTGCAAGATCACCAAAGCTGAGGCCTCAACCCCAAAAAGTGAAAACTCAGCTACACCATATTTCTCTCTCTCTCCAAGCGCATTCTCACATATCACAACATATATAATTGTAAATTAAGAAAAATACTAGATAGACCGACCGGTTTTGTAAACTTTTGCGTATTTCAAAACTGAGAGAGAGAGAGAGAGAGTACCTTTGAACTCCGGGAGAGGTAATGATAAGCAAATTTGCCTTCAAGGCGATACTCATGCATAACCCAGTTGCTCTTCTCACCCTTAGGAGCTCTCCCTCTATAAAACACAAGTGTCTTCTTCATTCCAACAAGAGAACAAGTTTTTGAGCTGTAAATCTCTCTATCCTTCCCAGTAGCCTTCCAGTAACCAGCTTCAGTGGCTCTATTAGTTCGAAGCCCAGTAGGGTACTTGCGATCACGAAGGCTGAAGAAGTACCACTCTTTCTCTCCCATCTTCGCTTTCTCTGTCAAAACACATTTGATAAGAGTAAGTTCCAAAAAAAAAAAAAAAAACTGTAAAATTTGTGAAGCTCGTGTAAAAGAATGAGATGGGTTGTGAAGAAAAAGTACCGGGAAGCTCCCATGGCTCGCATTTGTTAAGATCAACTTCAGCAATTGCCCTGCCAGTGAAGTTGCTGTCTAGGACCTTCTTGATTAAGTAGTGTGTGATGAGTTCTTCATCAGTTGGGTGAAACCGAAAGCCAGGAGGCAAATGAGCATCACTGTTGTCGAAATAATGGTAGGTCTCCATTGAAAAACCAGTTGTATAAACAAGTTTAAAAAGTAAGAGAAAATCAAAGAAGTTAATAAACCCTAGTCCTAATTCAAATACAACCCAAGTGAAAATTTACTAAGAAAGCAACATATGCAATAATAAAACAATGAAAGCTTTCAAGCATCTATCACTGCCCACTTGGCAAATGACTCTAATGAACCAAATCCACATAAAGTCATGAAAAAGTGAAGATTTATAGATGTCAAAAGCAAGGGAGTTGGCACAAAGATGAAAGAGACTATGGCATGGAGAAGAGAGTTTTGGTAGGAGGAGAGTGAAGGTTTTTCTGCTTTTCAAGATGGAGGAGAATTTGCTGGTTTATAGGTTGAGAAGTGTTGTTGTTATATGGGTTTCATAGGGATTTGATGAATCGAGTGGCAGGGGAAAAGGCAAAATAATAAGGTATGATCTGAGCTGGAGAAAAAAAAAAAAATCTGCGTTTCCTGCTCTGTCCTCTTCTGTTCTGTCTGATCTTTCTCTGTTTTCTCTGCTGCGGCCATATCCATGGCTAGAGAGAGAAAGACAGGCAGAGAGAGAGAGAAAGAGAGAGAGGGGGAGGGGAGGAGAGGGTGATGTATGTATCTGAGGAGTGGGCTCTGGGGGTCTGGTTTGAGTATGCGTGCGTGCGTGAGAAAGTGTGCAGGTATTCCTCTGTCAGTGAAGAAAATGAAAGGGAGGGAACAGAAAGTAGTTTTTAAGAGAGAGGTCCTTTGTGGAGATAGAAAGATACACATATTTAGAGAGAGAAAAAAAAGGATTTCCCCATGGATCGATAAAGCTGATTCATATCTCCCCTGTCAGCACAGTACAAGATTAAATAATCGGGTCGACAGAGACAAGGTAATTCCAGCCCATCTTTTTCTCCTCCTTTCCTCAAAACCAAACAACAAACTCCACACACAAAAACAAACCTCTCTCTCTCTCACATTCACTGATTATCATTTGTTTATGGGTTTTCGCTCATTTGTTGTTCTCATATACTTTGCTGTCTTGATGCTGGGTGAAAAAAGATCATGCTTGTTGCATCCCTCTCAATAAATATTATAATATATAGTTTCACTATTCGCATACTTTTGCTAATGTAATTTCACTATTCGCACATTTACTTTAAGGATACAGCCAGCATCAGACAAAATGGAGTTTCTCCTAAATTAGTAAAAACTAGACACATGGGCAACCCTCAGGACTAATGTTTGGTGTATTCTTTAGGTTCTCTTAAGCCATGCTTTTAAAGTATATAATTTTTAAAAATACACTTACATATATTTAACATATGAATCCAATCTTTATAGATGTGTTCACATACAAATTTTTCACAAGAGAAGGTATTGAATAAGGCATTTTACATTCTATATGCATTTCAAAGTATACAGTATATATAGATGAATAAAATTCACTATATCCCGCATCCTCTAAATGTACCTATCAAGTTGGACTTTTAGATTGAAAACTTAACAACATAACTTTTTCAAAATTTTAAATTTAATATATATATATATATATATATACAAACTTGATCTATTAAGGTCCGGACCTTAAATTAATTTAGGATTTACTCACTATTTCTCACACAGCAGATGGTATTTTGAAAAAACAGCCGTTGGATTAGATAATCTTCTTATGTATGTTATGCCTGTCAAAAATTACAATGATCCAATAATCGGTTTTCAAAATACAGCCTTAAAACACTCTAACAGCATTTACCATTGGATACTGTAACAACTATTTAATAGTCTGCATCTTAAAAATTGACCATTGAATTACTGTGATTTTTTGGTAAACATGACATACATTGAAAGATTATCTAATCCGACGGCTGGTTTTTTAAAATATTAATCCAAGTGAAAAATGGTCTTTAAATTAAGCTTAATATCTGAACTGGATCATCTATATATATATATATATATTAATTATATTAATTATACCCAGTGAAAATTTCATGTGAGACATTGGATCGGATTAGGGGTCAGGCCTACTCTTATGTCATATGTCATAGGTTAGGCTCCAACCACTCTTGTGCCATATGTCATAGGTTAGGCTCCAACCCAAATTAGGTAGTGGTAACACACCTGATTTATAAGCCCAAAACTTCCCAATGCTTATCCAATGTTGGATAAAAAACTATAACACGTGTCACCCACTCATCCTTTTCTACTTGGATTTTATAGCCACTAGCAAAACCCCAACACGTTTGTTGTTATATTACTTAATTTTGTTATTCTTTATTTTTAAAATTTATCTTTTATTATTAATTATTAACTAATAATAAGTGATGGATTTGTTAGCTTTTAAGTTAGGAGTAATTAATAATTATCATTTTATTGTTAATAAATAATCAAAATTAGTGACGGCCATAAGTACTTTGGGAAAAAAAAAAAACACAAAAAGACTAATCCAAGATTAGAGTAATTCTTGAAGTCCTTCCTGGATTTTTCTTAATCCAATTGTATCATTTTACTTAAACCAATTTCTAGATGGCGAGTTAGACAATGAAGTATAATGTAATGGACAGTGAAAGCCTTCCAACAAATAATAGACTATTAATTTACTATCTTTTTGGTAAATATATATATATATATATATATATATATATATATAAACAAAAATAATTATTTAAGGACCGCTCCTTAAATTAATTTAAGGTCCACTCACCATTTTTTCATGTACGTTATATCTATCAAAAATCACAGTGATATGTTCATTGATTTTCAAAATACAGTTCGTGAAATATTCTAACAGTGTTTACGATTGGATGCTGCAGCAAACATGTAATAGTTTGTATTTTGAAGATTGATTGTTGGATTAGAGTGATTTTTTTCAGACATGACACATATTATAAGATAATATAATCCTAAACTCAATTTTGATGAATGGACCTTAAATTAAAGTTAAGGATCAGTTCACTTAAACGTTTCTATATCTATACAAAATATGAGTTGGAACAAAAAGAATTTCGTAATTTTTAATGCATGAAAAGTATTCTTTTATATTGAATCATATCATCAAAAGGGTATCCAACGGCCTCAAATTTTTGTTTTTCTAGTGAGGAAATTTTTACTAAAAATAAGCTATATTCTTTAAAATGATGGATATTTAAAAAAAGTAAAAATAAAAATTAAAGAACTGATGGAAGTTGGTGACGGTGATTTATTGATTTTACAGACAAAAGGACGTGTACTTTTCTTTTTCTTGTGTTTTTTTTGAAAATTTAAATTGTTGTTTTTATTCTTATTTTTGATTTTGAAGTGAAGAAATCATTTGTTTCTCATGCATATATCTATTCAAGCAATCCCATCCATCCACACGTCTCTCCATCCATCACAATCAAAATGAGATTGATGCACTGAGATTTTGACGCGTCATGCTCGGATTTTGAGATACAGCATTGCAGGCTTTACATCAAATCATCTCATCAATCTGCATGCTAAGTCTCTCTCTCTCTCTCTCTCTTTCTCTCTCTCTCCACCCAATTTCTTTTCCTAGTTGTCAAAATTTGCCAACAGTAGCAACCAGAAAAGGCCAAAAAATCCCCCACGATCTTCTCCTACTTTGGTTACTCCACTAACTTGGAATTTACGGCTTCTTTTCTTCTCGTTATTTGAAATGCGAACCGGACCGGTTCAAACTATCCTTTTTGTCTATGTTCATTATTAGCAATTTCTCATATACCTCCAAGGACATTCTTCATTCTTTATTCTTTATTTTTAATTTAAAACAAAATTCATACAAAATGAATACATTAAGGACATCACCATCACATTACAGCTGTGTAGAGGATGTCCATATTATCATGAAGGGTATCCCAATATTTGAATGGAACTCACTTATTTAATTAAGCCATTGAATTAGTTTGCATTGTGACATATCTTACTTTGAAGAGGATGTTCATATAATCATTTTATAGTCAAAATGGATGATGGAATAACATTTTTAAAATATGTATATATATGCACAATTTCGATCCAATCTATATATGTTTATATATCTTATGTAAGCATAAAATTAATAGAATTGTATAAGACATATTTAAAAAATAATAATAACATACCGTTGGATTATATATTCTACTTATGGATATCATGCATACCAAAAATCACGGTGATCCAACGTAAACATCTCAAAATATAGACCGGACAAGACGTGATTACTGAAACTATCATAAATTTTCTTAGCGACATTCTGAAAAACCGACCGTTGAATCACTGCGATTTTTGGCATTCTTGCATGACATATGTAAGTACAGTATTTAATCAAACAACCAGTTTTTTAAAATATGTATCCCATAATTATCTACTAAATTAATGTTTACATAAACTTATATAATCATATGCTGACTTGATCATATATATATATATATATATATTCAACTTATTAAATAAAATAATGTACACTAAGATCTTGTATACTATAATATTTTAACTTTTATTTTTATACAATAATGTGAAGAAAAAGATTTATAAGTTATAGGAAGAGTTTTGAATAGAATAGAATTAGCAGCAATATATGAAAAATCAAAAGCTTGTGGTAGAAGGCATTTGAATTAAAAAAGATTTTAAATAAAGTTAGGGATAAGTGCGCTGTAACCAAAATCCATTTAAAAATCCAAAATAATGTATCGTGTGTTTTAAGATACAAACATATCTAAAATTAGCTTTAAATTATAAAAATAATTTTGGGCATAGAAAACTTAATCTAAACAAGGCCAAAATTAGCTCCCTGCACTATTGCTGTAAAAGAAAGAGTCCTGTTCTCCACTTCCCTCTGACGACTGGTACCAGTTGAGCACACGTTAACTGACTCTTCAAAGAAACACGGACTCGCAAATGAACCGGCCGGTTCATCTCTGAAGCCAATGGAGAAGTGTAAGTTTGTAGTTCCCTTCTTACTCTTTCTTTGTGAAATGTAACCAGTTGACTTTTCTATCAAATATTTATTATTTTTTATGTCATAAAAAATAAATATATTTAATTTATTTATAAATTGTTGCTGATGAAGAAAAACAAAGGGCTCGGATAACGAGAGATCGTATTACGGGATTGCGCATGACGACAATCTTAAGTCATCCGCCGCCCTACACCGACGGCGCTTTGTAGTGCGAGTCACTGCCTTTCGTTCTTTTGGACCACCGCTAGCTGCTGCCTCCCCCGTAACGTGGACACTTGGTTGCGCAACGTCCCAAACTGTTCAGGGGATACGCAATTCACCGTTGGATCAATTTCAACAGCCAAAGTGAGGTTACATCAGCACAGCTTCGCGTTTGCTCTCAATAGTACGCTTTCCAACTGTAAAATAGCTCCATAATGCAACACGGTTTTTTTTTTTTTTTTAATAAATATTAGTAATTAGAGATAATTTTTCCCAACATATATTATTTATTATAAATTTTATGAAATTTTGTGTCAATAATCCTAAATTTTTCGAAATATTATCTTATTCTAAATATTGTTTTGGACAAAAATATATTTATGTAGGTAAAATAATAAAAAAAATTCCAAAATTTTTGTTAAATATTTTAAATAATACTAAATTCCCAATTTAATACATAATTTATAATCTTCAAAAATAAACAGAATCCCCAGTTCGATAAAGGATCCCAAATTCCCAAATTAATACAGAATCCACAATTTTACTAAGAATTTCCAATCCTCAACTTCAAACCTATCATTAGTAGGGTACATGAAATGATGAGAATTAAATATTGATTTGACGTGTTAGAGATTATGTATAAAACTGGGGATTTGATATAAAATTGGAGATGGTGGATTATGTGTAAAATAAAAAATCAAAAGTCAAGATCAAATTTTGTCCGTTTAAAGGGAATTTTGGTCCAAAAAACTGTGGTAGGTTCATGTTCGTAATTAT
Organism: Hamamelis virginiana; assembly: GCA_017140935.1. Lineage (NCBI taxonomy): Eukaryota > Viridiplantae > Streptophyta > Magnoliopsida > Saxifragales > Hamamelidaceae > Hamamelis > Hamamelis virginiana. Next base: position 1,308,274 of record JAESVK010000506.1, on the reverse strand, counting down.
CTTTGGATTGAGTTTACTCATGTAATATTTTGAAAATTTAGTATTATTGACGTAAAATGCCCTAAATTTTATTTATTATATAAAAAAATAATTCATAAAAATTAAAATATATTGAAAAAAAAATTACAAAACTTGATCGATATGCTTACAGATACATTAGTGATTTAAGATAAATACTGCATAAAAAGATAACGAGCCTAACACAATTTTTCAGTAAGAGAAATAAATGATTAATTAATAGAAATGTGCAAAAGACCATAAATAAAATCTATAGAGAGTCAATATATTGTAATTAAAACTTTAGGAATGCAAAATATAAAACCGATGATAGTTGAATAAGTTTAACTATAATTTCTCCTATTTATTTTTAATTTGTTGATAAAATAAACTGCTATGGATAAAATATTTGTAATGTTCCTGTTAAAGTTATGAAACTCGTTGATTTTTTAGACAAGTCCAAAATTCACTGATCTTATAGATTCCTTTCCTCTCATTGCATCCAAACAGAGAGACGACATAATTTCATTGGCGGGTATCTAGCTAGGGACCTATGACTATGAGTCTCAATGCATAGACCATTCAAACTAGTTTCATTTCACCTTTAGAACTACCATCTCTCAGCTACAGAATGATTGAAATTTAACCCTTTTCTTCAATCTAGACCACGCACGAGTATGCCAGCCTACCTGCGGATCATTTTCTGTACTAATATCACATGAAGTCCTACAGAAAAGTGGTACTCCCATGAACTCCTGACTGAGTCCATATCATAAATTCACAAATTTTCTCAGAGAGAGACAGAGATTTTCATCTCAATAGAAGAATGGTTGGTGGCACTAAAATGAAACATTAAGATAGGCAAAAGAGGCCCCTGTATTTTTTTTTTTCAATAAAATTTCAAGGGAATATAACCCATAACCCCCTGCACCCCTTCCCCAAAAGTTAGAATTTAATATGATTTGACATATATACCCTCAATTAATTACAAGAAATTCAAATTTTTTACTATTTTCAATTTGGGACGAAAATGGTTAGGATGAGCTCCAACCGAATTTCTAGGCGGCAGAGAAGGGATCATATCCCTGTTACGAGAGTTGTACAGAAGCACATTTCTACAGCAGCAAGAAGTGGTCTCCGATCTCGACGAAGAGTGGAAGAGTCAGTGAGAAACCCTCGAGACGGGAAGAAATTGAAACCGACGACAAATCCCCTAAAATAAACGTGTCAAAATGGATGGTTCCATTTACTTCGCTGCCTTGCAACACCACCAAATCCCAGTTTCCAGCTTAATCACTAGCAGTGGAGTAGTAGTAGACTATTGTTGTTTGGGACCCAAATGTATAAACGTCACTGACTTGTTCTACGTGCTTACCTTGCAAATACTAATCCTCCATAACCCCGAAATAGCACCTAAGATGTTCGACGAAATGCTCCAGAGAAAGAAGCACATTGCAACATGCCAAATAAGTAAAATTATTGTTCTTTCTCGATTATATTTATAGGTAAATTTACTTATTTATTTAAATACATATAAATAGTTAAATTGAATTATTTCCAAATAAGTTTACTTATTTCTATTTAATATATATAGGTAAATTTACTTATTTCCAAATTCGTTTATTTATTTTTAGTTTATATATATAGGTAAATTTACTTATTTGTTTAAAGGCATATAAATAGGTAAATTTACTTATTTCCAAATAAGTTTACTTATTTCTAGTTAGGAATGGCAATGGGGCGGGGCGGGGCGGGGCGGAGCGGGTTTTCAGCTACCCCGTCCCCGTCCCCGATAAGAAAAACACTCCCCATCCCCACCCCGTACCCCGCCGGGGTATAGAATGGTAGCCCCATCCCCGCCCCTGCGGGGAATTACATTCCCCGTCCCCGCCCTGCGGGAAAAATTCCCCGTCCCACTTGCGGGGAAATTTCCCCGCCCCGCCCCAATGGGGAAATTTCCCGCCCCGCCCCGTTTTCATCAAAATAATTATTACAAGTTTGTGGAGAGGTTCGAACCCAGAACCTCATGTCTTTTATAAAAAGACATTATCACTTAGTTATGTATAACCTTATGTTTCTAAGTTATGATATATGATATTTAACCTTATTTCATATTCTTTTAGAAGTCTATACTACTTATAAAAGTCTCAATTTTGAATAAACTTTTGATCAACTAAAATACCCTTGCATTAAATGGTTAATATGGAAGGTTAAATAGTTTAGGAATTAGGGTTTTAATTGTTAAAACCATTAAACATGCATAGTTTTGGATAGGAATAACTGAATAATTCTTTTATTTCTTATTCTTAAATCCTAATTTCTAAGTATAGTAATTTTCATGGTGATATTTTAAAAAATGACCGTTGGATGAGATGTTTCACTTATGTAAGACATGCATGAAAAAAATCATATTGATCCAACGGTAATTTTTTTTTCTTTTTTCTTGTAAAACTTATGATATTAAATTTGCATAGTTTAAGCAATTTAAATGTTTTTCTCAAAAACCAACTGTTGAATCTATGTGATTTTTTGCATGCACAATGTGTTTATATGGAACATCTTATCCAACGATCAGTTTCACAAAATAGTACCACCATATTAACATTTGTACAATATGAATAAGAACCACATGATACACAAGTCTA
>JAESVK010000506.1:1294838-1305232 GCA_017140935.1 Hamamelis virginiana | reverse complement strand
AATACGTTTATTTATTTATAGTTTATATAAATAGGTAAATTTACTTATTTGTTTAAAGACATATAAATTCATATTTGCAACATGTGGATCTGCTATAAAAAAGTCAAAAAATGAGAACCAAAACATATTTCAAAAAAAGTATAAAAAAAAAAAAAAGGAGAAATAGAGGAAAATCATACCTTGTGAAAGAGAAAAATGAAACAAAATTACTATTCTTTCTAGATTATATTTATAGATAAATTTACTTATTTATTTAAACACATATAAATAGGTAAATTTAATTATTTCCAAATAAGTTTACTTATTTCTAGTTAATATATATATGTAAATTTACTTATTTCCAAACACATTTATTTATTTTTAGTTTATATATATAGGTAAATTTACTTGTTTGTTTAAAGACATATAAATAGGTAAATTTACTTATTTCTAGTTAATAAATATAAGTAAATTTACTTACTTCTAAATACGTTTATTTATTTCTAGTTTATATAAATAAGTAAATTTACTTATTTGTTTAAAGCAATAAACGGATATATCACAATTAAAAATCAAGATTTGAATTGAATTAAATCTCAAAAAGTTACCATAATGTCAACAAAACAGTTACACTATTTAAAAGGTAATAAAACTCTCCATAAAAACAATAAAAGGGTAAATCTGTCATTAAATAATTAAAGTTGACTTTAGAAAATCCTTGAGGGGGTTATGGGTAAACATTATAGTGTTCTGGGCCTACTGGTATGGAATTCAATATCTAAGGGGGTCTGGATAATTTTCTCAAATTTTAAATGACTTGCCATTTAAATCACCTTACCTATAAGGCTATATGGCTATATATATAAGCATGACAAAATTTTTGTTTTCATGCGTTAAACAAATTAAATAATATGATAATACCCCGTCATATTTTATGTAAGCGAATTTAAAATATACAGGTCCCAATGATGATTCTTTAGTATTTTTTTTTTAAATTCAAAAAAATACTCTCTCCGTCCCACAAATATAGGCCAAAGTGGTCAAGGCAAGCATTTTGAGGAAGCCTATTAAATATTAATTTGGTCATATTTTTCCAATTTTTTTTTTAAATACTATTCTAGTCTTATAGTAGTAGGGTATTTAAAAAAAAATAAAAAATATGGCCAAATCAATATTTAATCGGCTTCCTCAAAATGCGTGCCTTGACCACTTTGACCGATATTTGTGGGACGGAGGAAGTAATTAATTCTGTCAAATTCAACTGAAGTAATGTAATTTTCCCATTTTTAAAATCTCCTAATATTAATTAAAGTTTGAAAACTCAAATCCAAAATCTTTAAATCTTAAGAGGGAAAAAAAAAAAAAAAAAAACATTTAAAAACAAAGTCTTAGGGCAGGGGAATGAATCATGAAATCATTGTGCCATCTCAAATTAGGTCTCTATCAAACATCCAAGTCTTTTAAGTGCCATACATATGATCAGTCTCACAAAGTTAAATTCACATCAAACATCGGATTGATGTGATTTCCACTAAAGTGTACTCTGATTTAATGTTCCTGAAAGAATTTACTTCTTCAATAGAATTCTGAAATTTCTTTTGAAAATAAAAATAAAAATAAAATGTGAGGTGCACCCAAAATTAGTGAAGTGATAATCTCTCTACCAGTCTATCACACTCCCTCCAAAACACACACCAGACCACAATTACTTCCTAATTCATTTCGTAATCACGGTCCGATGTCATTTAATTGTTCTCTTGCGTTAAAAATTTGTTATTTTTAATGAGTTGCGATGTAATGTTTGGAACTTTTTCAAGCTTGAATTTGTTTAGTGACTACGATGATGTTATATCATTCAAAAATATTATTCATTTCTCATTTTAGATGTGTTTCGATCTTCAGAAACCAAGCAAACCCAAATATATAAAAATTCGAGCAAAGAATGTGAGCTCACTTTTACTTGTAGCACACGTGATGGGTGTACGAAGAAAAAGATAAAAAAATATTTTAAGAAAATTGAAAAAATATATTAAGTATTCAAACATGAATTTTAAAGGATGATTTTTAAAAAATTAGAGTAAGAAATAGAATATGATAGTTACAAAAGTAGTGGGTGTATAAAAATTTCATATATATCTTTTTGTTTTTGTAAATGTATCATTTTTTATAATGGTAAAATTATTTTTTGTAGGGAATAATAATGGAAAGTTAATGTGAGCACATCAAACTCTAGTGCCGACTTTATATATTAGTGATGAGAAAAAATATGCACAATGTTCTTATTGATTGGCCGAGCATATATGCTCTATCTTTGGCTGACCTTATGCCTTACATTCTCGTGTTTTAACCGATTTACCTGACATGATATTATCCTATATTATCTCCACGAATCAATGAATATTTCAAAATTTCAAACTCATCTACAAGAAGAAGTTTATCCTAATCAAACTCCCTAAAATCAAAGGATTTCATTGTCATCTTCATCTATAAAAAGGGGGCCAAAAGAAGAAATAAGGTATGTAATATTTGACATTAAAATTATTATCTTTATTCAAAGTCCGAGACATTGACTTGATCGTCGGAGAGCCCTCCCGTTGGCATCCCGCCGGCGGTGGTGGACCTCACATATTCTTTTTGCAGGTCCTCAAGAACGCGTCGTGACCATAACTGCTAAGCCAATTTTTGGTCTCATCAATTAATATAGAAAAAAATGTTCATATCAGCACAAGCTGACACCATGAAGCTCGTAGGTAATTATATAGGATACATATTTTTGAAAAATTGATCATTGGATTAGATACTATGCATATGAATGTCACGCATGCAAAAAATCACAATGATCCAACAGCCAATTTTTCAGATATGTCACCGAGAAAAACTGTGATAGTTTTAAGCGATCAGAATCTTTCACAATCTGTATTTTTAGATGCTGACATCGGATTGCTGTAATTTTTGACAAACGTGACATCCATAATATAAAAATTGTTACATTTTTCGGCGGTCGGAATTTTTTACAGTTTGTATTTTGAGATACTAACATCGGATTACTGTTATTTTTAACAGACGTTACATTCATAATAAGAGTATCTAATCCAAGAGTTGATTTTTCAAAATAAGTATCCCATAGTTATCTATTAACATGAAACTGACTTTCACCAAATTAAATCAGCATGTACCAACTAAAACACAACTGTCGGTATAGATAGATGATGGAAAGTTATTATCCCACAGAATGTGTCAATTTCATTAGACAAGAAAATAGATGGGGGGGGTATTTGGTGTGATGGGGTGCCATAAAGAAGGAGAGGGAGGTAGATAGCTTAATTAGGTGGTAAGTAAAATATACTTAGAGTACAAAGAAAAAAATACTATAAATTTTCAAAATTAATTATTATTAAATTTTCAAAACTACCCTAATTTTTTATTTATATAGCAATTAATTGGACCCACTCATTTTATCCCTCGTTTGTTTCATTGAAATATAAATTTGTGAGGGATGACTAAAAAGTCTAGAAGGATGACCATGCCACCTATGCAGTGATAAGGATGAAAGAGACGACGAAATCTTCCCAAATAGAAGGAAAGTGGGTGAACGTCAGACCCCATGCTTCTCCCTCTACTCTACACTATTCCAACTTTAAATCAGGACCACCCAACAGTTTGAAAAAACCAATCATAGCCGTTCCATTAGACCCCGCAACATGTTCAAACAAAACCTTAAGATCATAATATCATATTCTCTGTAGAGAATTCCATATTGGCAATCTCTTTTGAAGTTAATTCTATGCACACATCTAAAAAAACAACAAACAGACTCCAGTCCTTCTCAAGCTCTGTCAATTTGCGTGTAGACAACTCCATATTGGCAATCTCCTCCCGCATTAACAACACAGACGTACTGAAATGGTCTTCTTCAAAGCTAGATAGCTAGTCTTAAAATGAATCTCAGCCATAAAATATTATTTCCTAATTCAGTTCATGATAAGAACAATACTTGTGTTCAAACTTATCTTACATCGGGGCCTCTATAAAAACCCATCTCCATAATAATAGGAGGGACAGAATACACAAAGATTTTTGTGAGAGAGAGAGCGGGTTTGAAACATTTTGTTCCAATTTAAGGTCTCTGGATCTTGGAAGATTAATTTATTCATTGTTGAAGCTTTGGGAAGGGAGCTTGACGGATTCATCTTCTAACTTTTTCCTTACAAATTTGCTGGTAAGTTCTGTCTTTTTAATCTTTATATTTTAATCTATGTTTTGTTGAATCTTTACGTAGTTTAATTTCTGGGTCTTGATAGCGTTAGCATTTTTTGTAATAATAGGATAAAGTACTGTAATGGTTTAATTCATGCTAGTTACTTAGGATAAATAAATGCTGATTTAATATTATCATATCACAGTAAAATTAGCCTTTTATTAATCTTTTTATAGTAATAAGTTAGGATTAGAGTGTTCCGAAATGACCTAAGTTAGACATAGAATATATATATATATATATAAATAAATATAAAAAAATATATATATATATATATATATTTTAGGAGTTTAATTTAATTGAATTAGGAGTTATTTACAGAACATAATCATTCAATTTGACCCTTTTGATTTTCATTTTACTACGGAGTATCTAATTATTTATTCTTATTATTTTTTATACACATGTTCATTTAAAAAAAAAAATCAAATTAATTTATTTTCCAATTTCATTAGCCTCATTTGGTTTCAACATTTTATTTTGGTTGCAAACTTGCTTTTTTAAGTTCCAACACGCGTGGGCTCCACCTTAAATAAGTTGAAATTTAAAATATTTCAAAAAATAATTTTCTAATAAATTAATGCAAAATAATAATAATAATAATAATTTTGTATTTAGAAATACAACCAAAATATCTGAGTCATGGCGATTTGTGGGACACAGTAAGGTGGCTGAATCCACAGGCACAGACTCCTTTAAAGATCCAACGGTACGGAGGAAGTGGGGCCAATGAATTGTCACCATCCGATGACGTTGACAAGAGGGCTAAGAAGATTGAAATGATAGCTTACAAAGCATATTATTTAAAGCTGTCGTTTTGAGGGGCGGGGGAGGAGTAATGATAGAGTGCGACAATTCTACTCATATCTATTAATAGTATCTCATCAAAAGCTGTTAGGTGATGATTGAATCATTGCTGCACTCTTTGGGAACTTGGGGTTTTTGGAGTGTAGCGATCGCGTGGTGAATGCCACGTGTTCACTTTTTGTTTTTTTGATTGGACCAACATTTGACAGGTCATATATCTGGTCCAATCATATTCGAGGCGTCTTATCTTTAATCCTTCTTTTCCAACTCAAAGTTGTTTAAAAGGTGTACGTCGGCTCGTTTGAATTAGATGTATCTGCGCCGTGTGGGATTATTGTTAACCACTTTATTTTCTGCTGATTTGGAGAGCCACGTGTCCAATATCCTGTAACAATTTTATTTTATTTTTTATTATTGTTATTATTTTTGCTTTTTGTGAAACTGTAACAAATTCATGTCATACAATTGGCATAATGATAATTTACAGTAGTGCAAGATTAATTATTTTATTAAATATGATTTAAATCACATTTTTCAAATTACCTTATAAGTAAATCTCTATTTTTATTCCTTACATAAATTAAAGGATAATGCTGGTTGTCTCGTCCATTAATCATGTTCGAGCTTTCCCATATCATGCATCTTTTGCTACTACTGCTGCATCATCCTTCCCTCCCCCTACTGTTGCCATTGCCTTCTGTTGCTGTTGTTGGTTGCTGCTGGCTACTGTTTCTTTTTATTCTTCTTCTTTTCTTATTTTCACTGTTTTATATTTTTACTGTCCTTGTAAAAGATAGTGAAAATATATCAAGTAGTAAAAACATAGTGAAAATGATAGAAACACATTGAAAGTAAAAACACATGGAAAAAAATACAGTGAAAATAATAAAAATACAATGACGTTCTCACTATGTTGGGATTTTTACTGTGTCTAACATTTTTACCGTATCCAACATTTTCACTGTTGGATGAGAAATAGAAACGAGAAAGATGCCTATCACTGTTCTAAATTAAATAGTGCACTCTTACCACATTATGTCTTCGCATTAAATAATTTTAAAAATGTGATTCAAGTGGTGGATTATTTAGTAGTTTTCTTATTGCTGATTTTAGAGTGGATCATGTGAGTTTATTTATTTATTTTTTATAGAATAACAACAAAAAAAAATTCTTTAAATTGGTTGTATTAAATTCATAGTGAAAAGCACACACTGTGCGGGTAAGAGATGTAACATGTGAAAGATGATAACATTCTTTACCACGATTTTTATTTTCTCGTTTCTAATTCAACTAATTAATGCAATGTTACTATTTTGTCCCTTTTGATTTTTTTTAATTATATACTAATAAATAAAATTTCTGAATTCAATAAAAAAGAGAAATTTGTCTTCTATAATAGTATAAATATAAATTCATTTTTAAAATATAAATTGTTTTTTGTTTTTTTTTTTTAAATTTTAAAGTTCATTGTAAAGATTAAGTAGCATTGCTTTTTGAAAGTACAAAACCAAGAATTAAATTAGGAAAATAGTTTTTGAAAACATATAGCATTGCTTCTTGAAAGTACAAACCAAGAATTAAATTCTCTCATTTTATTGTCTAGAAACGAGGGTAGACCCACGTGAGTATGGGCTCTCCCGGCCCACTCATGGTGTCTTTTCACTCTTTTAAGTGGGCTAAAGCGTGCCTTACTTGGGCTATGCTTGGCTAGGCTCAGATTTCAGGCTCAAAGTTCACTTCAAGGCTAGTCTTGGCTAAGTCCAAAGCCCAACCCAGACTTCCTAAAAACGTTGCCCATGTTAGTATTTTATGTGTTTTTTTTTTTGTAAAATGTCAATATTTTATGTTACATGTATTGTATTGGAACATTATATCAAAAGCTTAGCATAGAATAATAGTCAACAGGCCATCAACACATGCGTTTGGATAGTCATGAATTGACTGTAAAGTAAATTACACTACATTACATAATGAAAACAATCAGTACTTTCATTCACGTGATGCACGTGTTCTTTGATTAATGGGCAAAGAAGATAATAGTAGGTCTTGATGAGACATACCCCAAGTTGATTTGCTATAATTGTGGAGTAGGTGGATATGCATTGCGTCTCATTCTCATTGAAAGATTTAATATAAATATTTAAAGTTTGTTTATTCTTGATTAATCTATATCTTATTGTTGTTTATTTGGTATTTTATTTATTTATTTTTTTGCCTAACTAAACAAAAATGATTAGAGGTGTCGGTAGAAGTAACTTCAAGAAAGAATGACTTCTGAGTTGAATTCTAAAGTAAAAGCAACATGTTTTTGAGAACCTTGAGTGGCTGTACAATCCTTTATTAATAAAATTAATTTTATAATTGTATTTTGATTTATTAATTCTTTGTTTTTAAAACAAGAAAAATGATTTCGTCATTTCTTTAACAAGGGATTACAAATTTGCAACAACTCTATACATCATCGATAGAAAGTACACCACTTTCACTCGGTTATTTGATTGGCTAAAATTAAGAAAGCGACTAGATCCTACCATTCTCGAAAAATATTCACCTACCAATAACATATGCTAAATTAATTTGTAACACATACTACCGTTCAAATTCTAAATTGTAGAGGATATATCGATGACTTATTGATATAGTCAAATAAGATTTTCAAAACCAGACGTCATTGTCATATATAGTTTCTTATCATCTAATAATTAATATCTTTCTTGTTCTATAAAATAGAGGTTACGGATTTAAATTTTCACACTTTAAAATGGTAGATGAGGTTTTAAGGAAAGAGAAAAGTAGGTCGTCACTCTTAAAGAGAGATCACCAAATTAAAGACCCAGAAGATGATCATGTAACAACATTAATTGTGATCTTTTGGTTGGATTTTTAAAAATTAAAATTTAATTTTTTATTTTGCTAAAAAACATTTTCTTTTTTCTTAGCAAAGCCTGGCTTGGTTGATGAAAGGCAAATAAGGTACCATTGCTTAGGTATTTCTTATCATCTTGTGTTTATGGCAGTATGGGTTTATTTATTTATTTTTTTCTGAATCTTTTTTGATATGATAGTAAGTTGCTTCATGTGATGTGGTCTTTTCATGTAGACCCATGTCTCCATTTGTTATCTAGCCCCCATATGACAAATTGACAAATTATGAAACCACTACCACCAAGCATTTGTAGGAGCTAGGACTTCAATTCTCCTTTTCATCGTCTACATAAAAGACAATTTGGTAGTTTAGCAATTAAAGCCTTAAACCAGAAAAGTTGTGATGAAGGAAATTAATGGGTATATTATATTATTATTGATGATTTTTTTATTTATTTTATTTTTAAGATATCATACACATTTTTAGAGGATAAAAATCTAATAAAATTTTACATGCAAAATATTATTATAAAATATCATATAACTTAATCATAGGTTTCGACCCAAGCGTTACTTTTTCTATCATCTTTACGTGTGATGTGTATAAATAAAATATCTAATTCAATAATTATTCCATAAAAGATTTCCAAATATATCATAACTATTCATTTATTATCAAGAGAGAATTTGCTAAAATAGAGGAGTGTTAGATCATCTCTCGTATCATTTGAGATATATTTTTGGAATAACTTTTTTGGAACATATAATATTTTCCTTTTTTAAAATTCTGCATATTAAGTTTTGCAAACCATCTGTCACTAAAACTTGACTCTATAGACAAATTATAAACAAGTGTACACAAACACATAAATTATGTGTATATAATGGGTCACGTTCCCCTTACACCTTATTTTGACATCTATATTTACACATCTTTTTCAAAACACTACTTATGATAAATATTTTGACAAACCGACTGTTGGATTCGATATTTTTCTTATGCATGTCACGTATGCCAAAAATCATAGTGATCCAACGGTTAGATTTTAAGAAATATCACTATAAAACTGTGATGTTTTTATTAATAAAAAATATTATAATTTTTCATAATGATATTTTTCGAAAACTAACCATTGGATCACTCATATTTTTTTTATACATGACAAACATAAGATAAGTATCTAATTTAGCAGTTAGTTTCTCACAATATTCGACATATTATGCTATTTGAAAATGATGGGTGTGAAAATAAGATATAAGGAGAACGTGATCAGTATATATATATATATATATATATATTATTGATTTCCTTAATTGTTTGAAATTTTGAAGACGGGTAATTATTAATCAATTTCAATAATTTTGGCACCACAGACTGTACTGGTAAAGCACGTCGGTGACAGATTGTGATGCGGTGTGATGCGGTCCGGTTCAGGACACATGGACCCTTTCGCGGTTATTAACTGAAAGTTTTTGGTTTCAATGCAGGTACAGCTTGCTGGAGCTTGCAACGTGTGGTCTTCAACATCGATTAATCCCTTTCTCACACCTCAATCAGCATTTACAGTCCTTTTCTTTCGACTCCAATACCAATAAAACCCAAAACCCAGTAGTACCCATAAGTTACAATACGTTACATTCATTCATCACCAAGAAAAACAAAAAAAAAAAAACAAAGGAACAGAGGAAACAGAGGAAGTCGAAGAAAGAAAACATGGAAAATGGAGGTATGAACCAGGAGCCTGATTTGGCATCTAGAATCACCATAAAAGGAATTCTTAGTTTGTTAATGGCCAGCATCGATGAAAATAATGAAAAGAGAGTGATTTCTCTTGGTATGGGTGACCCTTCTGCGTATTCGTGCTTTCGAAAACCTTATGTTGCTGGAGAAGCTGTTGTTGATGCTATTCAGTCTGATAAGTTCAATGGTTATGCTCCCACTGTTGGACTTCTTCAAACCAGAAAGTAATTCCAATTTACCCTTTTTCAATTTATACTTGTTTCAGTTTATTAGTTCTCTCAAATTTCTATACTTGGACACCTTATCGCTAGGAAAAGAAAAAATCTTTCTTTTAATTTTTTTCAACTGAAGTTGGAAGTAATTAGATGAACTAGTTTGAGCTTCTGTTCCGTCTCTCTGATTTTAAAAATTCCTCTGAGGGGTGTTTTAATTGTATTATCCAGAAAGTTCAAAATATCTTCAGTTCTATACTGGATTGGTACGCCTTTGCATTCAAATTTTGACATTTTGTTACCTTCTTTTAACATTTATTGCAATTTGTTGTTCTATTGTTTCCATTTCCTCGTTTAGTCGTTTGTTCTAGCTTTAGTTTCTTGGATTTGCAGTTCGAAGCAGTCTGAAATCACTAATTTGGAGTTCTTACTATACTCCAATTTGCTTATTTCATACAGTAGCTGATGCTCCAATTTCATTATTTCATATAGAAGTAATTGATAGCAATCTGAAAGTGCTCATCTCTCTCTC
>JAESVK010000506.1:1275526-1289355 GCA_017140935.1 Hamamelis virginiana | reverse complement strand
CAATACACTAGAATGCAGAGAAAGCAAAAAAAAAAAAAAAAAAAAAATCTAAAATGCAAACTTAGCTTTGCTATCAGTGGAGAGCACCGATCATGGTGTCGCCGCTACCGCTGCTGTTGGACCATGTGGATCCATGTGTCTCTAGTGCAGAGGAAAAACCCTATCACTGAATGATCGAGGTCAGGGCTGGTGCTTGGGAGGGAAATCTGAGAGACGTTGAGCTCGAGAAGGGCGTATGGAGATCGCCATGGATGCAAGGTTCTGAGGCTTCACATTCGGACTTTGGGAGTTTGACAGTGCAGAGAGAGATCGAGAGAGAGAGAGAGAGAGAGTGGGGTTTTGATAGTGCAGAGAGAGAGAGAAAGAGAATGGGGTTTTGACAGTGCAGAGAGAGATCGATCGATCGATCGAGAGAGAGAATGGGGTTTTGACAGTGCAGAGAGAGATCGAGAGACAGAGAGAGAGAGAGAGAGTGAGAGGAGATATTTCTTGTTTGGGCCTGAGACAAAATATATATCAATATAAATTTTGTTATTTTTTATTTAATTTTTGTAAAATTTTGTTAGAATATATCAATTGAAGTTTTGTTATTATTATTATTTTTTTATCTTTTATTAATATCAAGAGAAAATAATAAGTTGCTCAATTAAAATATTAATGTAATACATAGAATGCAAGAAGCATAGGTGCCCACTTGTACAACCACTTATGGTGAAAATTTTGAAAAATTGACCGTTGGATTAAATACCCCTATCATGTATGTCATTCTTGCCAAAAATCACATTGTTCCAACGGTTGGTTTTTTAGAAAATTGACTCTGAAGAAAATAATAACATAGAAAAAAATCACAGTTTTTCAAAGTTACATTTCTCAGAAACCAACCGTTGGATCATTATGATATTTGGTAGGCATGACATACATGATAGGGGTATCTAATCCAACGGTCAGTTTTATAAACTATTCATTGCAAGTGATATTATAAGACCTGATATTAGCAGCTTTGTAATTTGATAATAATAAAAAAATCATACAATTTGACACACATTCACTCAATGGTGGTTGGATTCTTGGAGATGAATAAAGGGTAGTTGATGTAATTGATAAGAAAGAATGAGGGTAGAAGTGGAAAAAAGATGGTTGAACCAAAATGAAATGGATGCACTACTGGAGCAACTCCATTCAAAGCCAAAGTCAAAAATGAAAAAAACACCTTTTTCCTTCAAAATTTGGCTTTTGAAGGAAAAAAAATAGATGCACTATTGGAGATGCCCTAATCAATTCATTTTTCAAAGCACTTTTAAACTTTTCCTTTCCTTCTTTTCCCTCAATTCTTTTGGCATCCAAAACAGAGTTTTGTTTTGTTTTGTTTTTTTGTCATAAAAATAATTCTCTCAGTAATATTATAAAGAAAATATTTAGTAAGATGCAGCTCAGTGCTTTGTGACGAGGAAAACTAATTGCTACTCATAATAAAGTATGCTTTTATTCAAAAGCCGTTTGGGCTTTGTCTTATTTCTTGTCTTTGGCTTTGCATAAGTACGATACAAAGGTTTTTATATTGACCAGCTACCCTTGTGTGATTCTTCTATATTGCTATATAAGTATTCTTGTAATTATATTCTTTTATTTTTAACCCAAAAATAACAATGGTAGAAAATAGCGGGCCGGTATACTGAAATAACTGCATTGAAAAAAGTATAAAGGAATTGAGCTGAATAGTAGATTGTTCAAAATTGGGTTATTTGAATCAAGGTTAACCCTAAACCAACTTCAACCTAGCTAGACTGGGCTTGGTTAGTACATGTTTTGCCGAGCTTGGGCATAATGCAAATTAGAGATCATTACAAATTTCAAAGGCTTGAGCAATTTTTCATCATGCCTTACTAGCTTAATTAAGAACACAAGTGCATTACATTACGAAACATGCCCAATCCCTACTTGGGTAAAACTCCCAACTCTCTTGAGCTCTTCGAGAAGCCCCTGGATACAAACACAATTGCAGTCTATTGGTGACTGCATTTATATTGATTATAATCTAATCTTTGAGTAAATTTCTTGAGGGATTATGTTATCAGAAATTGAGAACAGCATGACATCCACATCAACTGTTCATGAGCTTGAATGAGCTGAGTCAAAGGTTAGTTTAATAAGCAATTGAGCTTGAAATTCAATAATATATGCCAAGCCCTCCCTAACGGCTGAGTTGGCACACTCCATTTTTTTTCTTTTTTACTTTTCTTCTATTATTGATTCAAACTCTCTCTCTATCTTTCATTAAAAGCTCCTAATACTCTTTAAAAAGCCACTTGTCCCAAGTTTTTCTCTTTATCCAAATTTTCTCTCTTCTTACACAAATTTCAAATTCAAATTTCAGATGTGTATTTAAAAACAGTAAATCTCTCTTGCACATTTCTCTACGTGGTTGGTCCAAATGTTGGCGAAAAAGGTTCTATTAATATTATTTAATTTTAAATAATAATAATAATTCACAGTTAGTTTTGAAAATTTTTTTTGCATTATTTTCTATATAGAATTATGAAACATTAGAAAAATATTTTGTTCAATAATATTAAAATTAAAATTCATCAAACTTTTTGCTAAATTTTTATATTAATGAAAATTAATTAAATTTTTTGCTAAAATATTTATATTTTCGATAAATTCCTTAATGTTCCACTATTATTTTTACAACCAGGCATTACTCGAGGTTTAAAGAATATTTTATTAAATAATATTCAAATTAAAATTGATCAAACTTTTTATTAAAATATTCATATTTTTTAATAAGTCTGTTAATATTCTACTACTATTTTCACATCTGGGCATCGCCTCTTATTTATGCTAGTTCTCTTATATATAAAGAAGCAAACTCTAATCTAAAATAGATAAATTGTTGATATAGTTTTATGTAAATTATAAATTAATAAACACGTTTAAATTCATTTAAATAGTAAATTATATTTGTATTATAATATATAAAATTGAAACTAATTAAAGATAATAAATAGACAGAAATCCATCTCAACCTGATAAGAATTTGAGTAGGAAACAAAGAATCAAAGTAAAATTCGAGACAAATTTGGGACAGGATTGGAAGGGGCTGTTCATCTCAAATCCAGTTCATTGCCATCACATCACACGTCCACTGCAAGTGATGTTTGTCTTTTGAAAAAATGGAAAGGCAAAAGTAAAAAAGTTGCAAAATGATAGTGATTGAAATTATAGCTAGAGAGTGTTTGTGGGTAAGAAAAAGACAATAACTCGACAATAAAAAATGTGATTTGGATTTAAATTTTTGGAGTTGAATCTCTAATTAAACTTTCAATTTTTATTAATTAATTTATTGTTTTTTTTATTCTCATATGCATAGTGTGGTCTCGGACTCCCTAGTGATCTAATAAATGTAAAATTTCGAGGTGAATAAAAAACAGAAGCAGGTGGCCTGTTATTTGTCTTGTACATTGGTTACTTCCTAGACTTCTCCAATCACTGCAAGACAATCTTTTTTTTCAAAACAATTATTGGCCACATATTATTACTAACACTTGTGTCAGAACTCCCTATAAAGATAGATTTTTTATTTTTTTATTTTTATTCTTTTTGACGTTCCTAAATTAATAGTCCACTTTGAAAAGTCAAATTATATTTCTTGTAACTTTATTATATTATCCTTCATTATTTCGGGAATGCATTGATATTGACTCCACGAATAATTCTAGAAAAATGATAGTTTAGAAAAAATAATATAAAAAAATTATAAATTAATGCAATAATAACTTTTTTTAGTATTTTTTAAAAGAAGTCTATCTTTATGGAAAGGAGCCCAGAAATAATTTTTAGGCAAATAAGATGCATATGGATGTCATTAAATTTATGTATTGATAGACTGTGGCCTGCACTTTTTCCGGCTTTATATATATTCATGTTCGTGTTTCATTAATATACCAAACTACGTTCTCCTACTCAATCTTCTCCCTGTCGGAATTTTGTGAACTTCTTTACTGATCCATGGAGACCTGCAACTCCTCTAATGATCAGAAACCAGGTACTTTTTCTTATTTTTGTTGATTTTTTTTCTTCTTTCCCATCCGATATGTTGGTCTTAATCAGTTCTCTCTGTTTTGTGTTGTTTCTTGAACATGCAATTGCCGCAACAGAGGAAAGTGGTGACAATTTCAAAGTTCATGTGTTTTCATCATCTTCAGAGGTGACACCTCAAAACCCCTATTTCTTTTACTTGTCTTGGGTCTGATTTTTATTGGGTCACGTTAGTTTTTGGTATTGGCAGTGTGTTTTGAGTACCCTTTCTGTTGATTCCATCTTCTTTTGTAACCTGTTACTTTTTTGTTTTTTGGGCTGTTTCAATTAGTTGCTTGAAAAGCTGCATGAAAAGTCAAATTCAGGGAAGGAGCAACCATATCCGGCAATGTATTCCAGCACTTTTGGTGGAATTATTCTTGATCCGGCTATGATGGTAATTCCCATGGATGATCATATGGTTCATCGAGGGCATGGTGTATTTGATACAGCTATTATTTTGGATGGGTAGGATTACTTTTCTTTAACATTTATATTACCATGTCTTCCACTTTTGTAGCAAATGCTTTTAAGATTTTATGCAGATATATTAGAATCAGTCATGGTTGAAGACCATTGTGGTATGCCACTTTGCAGATCACCTTTAGACCTGTACAGATCATTTCAGGCATTGAAAAGTTCTATCATTCACTAAGGGCATGCTTACATTAATTTTTCTTAAAATCATTTTTGTGCTACAAAATTTCACTTGATCTAAGAGATGAGGTGATAATCAGTTTTTGATGACTTGAGAAGTTGTAGGATGGTTGGCAAAATTTTTATACTAGATAGTGATTGTGGTAAAAGTTAGGGGGCTCCAACTTTTGCCACCTCACTTTTAGTGTGAAAATTTTGATATATGAAAACATGATTTGAATATAACTCCATGAAGAGATAGTTCTCCAAAAGTGATTTTAGAAAAAGCTAACACAAATGGAGCCTACATAAAAGTCTCCTTGTTTGTCTTTTGAAATTATATGCGGTTTGTTCTAGCTTAATTTGGCCGGGGAATTTGTACCTTAGACTTATGTTTTACTTGCTACCACGCTCTAGAAGTTGCTTTTCCACATTGTTAAGCTATGGCAAATCGGAGTTTGAAGAGTGACCCTAGGTTGGGTTAAGTTTGAACTAACAAAATTAAAGCTTAGAGTATCTCCAAAGGGGCTCTCATTTTCATATCTGGGAGTGCTACAATGCCAAAATCTGAGCTTCTACCATATTTGGCACTCGGCACTATTGTGCTCTAATGGGGAGCTTCCATAATTGACACCAAAATATGAGCTTCTACCATATTTTGCACTTGGCACTATAGTGCTCTAATGGGGAGCTTCCATAATTGACGCTATTGTGCTCCAATGGGCTTTAAATTGGAGAGAAATATGATGTGAATTATTTGGAAGGAGATGACCATCGATAAAAAAAATTTCTAATATGGAAGGCATTGGTGCCTTTGCCAAATTTAGGAGTACCTTTTTTTGCCATGGCTCCCAAATTTGGCAATGACAACCTCAAATGGGAGGCCATTGAAGATGCTCTTAGACTTTGCAATTCTAGGCTATGAATTTGGCTTTATTTTTTATTTTTTATTATTTTTTTCCCTTTGAAGTACAGCAAGGGTTATGGTTGTTAAATTCATTGTTTTTGACAGATACCTCTATGAGCTGGATGTCCACCTGGACCGTTTCCTCAGATCAGCATCATCAGCAAAGATCTCCTCTCCCTTCCCAAGGTCAACTCTCAGAAGCATTCTGATACAGCTGACAGTGGCATCTCAGTGCATGGAAGGAACTCTAAGATACTGGTTGAGTGCAGGTCCTGGGGATTTCTTGCTTTCACCAGCAGGATGCCCAACATCTGCATTCTATGCTGTAGTCATTAAAAGTGACATCTCCCCATGCAAAAAGGGGGTAAAAGTGATAACATCCACAGTCCCCATGAAGTCACCTCTATTTGCCACTATGAAAAATGTAAATTACCTCCCAAATGTCCTTTCCGTAATGGAAGCTGAGGAGAAGGGAGCATTTGCTTCTATCTGGGTTGATGAGGAAGGTTATATTGCAGAAGGTCCAAATGTTAATGTGGCTTTTATAACACATGATAAGGAACTTGTGTTGCCTCTGTTTGATAAGATCCTCACTGGGTGCACTGCAAAAAGGCTTCTTGATTTGGCACCCAAGTTGGTTGAGCAAGGGCGTTTGAGAAGTGTGAGAACTGCCAATCTTACAGTGGAGGAAGCCAAAGGTGCTGCTGAAATGATGTTTGTAGGGAGCACACTTCCTCTGTTGCCAATCATCATGTGGGATGAACAACCCTTTGGAGATGGTAACCAACTATAACTAATTTAACTTTTCTATTTATGGAGGCCTTTGATTTGGATGCTCCCTATTTCTGAAAAAAGGATTACCACCTCACATAAGGGTCAATGGTCTTATGGCCTAGTGGCATGTATGCTCACCTTTAGGTGAGAGATCTCATGTTTGAGCACATGAAAGTGCATTGATGCACATTTGTTAACATTGGGAATTTGGGGATATTGGAAAAAAAAAAAAAAAACCACCTAACATAAGGAATTCAAAATCTAAATCACCCTTTAATCCTTAGCATAAAACATGTTTTCTAAAAGACCATACCATCTTTTACCCTGGGAGGAGTTTCTCACTTACCAGAAATAGACAATTGGGGGTGGGGGGAGTGTTTCAGATTGGGTTCCTAATGGAAATGAAAAAAAATAGTTTGTGTTATGGGTGCATCAAGTTGATAATTATGTAGTATATGTTGGATGGGGGTGCCCTAGAATTGTTTGATCAACAAACTGACTATAGTTGAGATGTAATCTTTTCTTACAAGAGGATTGCATTTTTGTTTGTGACAGGAAATGTAGGAGAACTGACGCTCGAACTCTCAGGTCTGATTTGGGATGATATGGTAGCAGGCCCTGGAACTCAGAGGATACGTGTTCCATATGAGTAGGAAATGCAAGCTGATCGAATCAAGAAGGCTAAAGGAATGCTTATCAGCTCTAGATGCCTTGTTACTCATGGTATTCTTGTTGTTTACTTTAGCAAGGGCGTTGTGTATACTTCTGTTTTTGCTATCTTTGTTGATGAATAAGGGAAAAACATTCATGAATAAAATTTTTAAGAAGCTTGCTTCGTGTGTGGAAATTATTTAAAAGATCGAAGAGCATATCTATCCCCCAAGAACTTAGTTCCCAAACAGCCTTGCAGTGCTGGAATTGATGCACTGCTCCAGCACTGCAGGGGTGGCTACTCCCATTACACTTCTCACTGATAAACATGCTAAAAGAACCAGTATTACAGAATTGCATTCCGAATATAGTGTTGTTCATATTTTTATATTCTGTATAGTACATGGAGACTGCATGAATTTGTGTGATGGTTAGAACAGGCATCGAGCTTGCATCACCCTCAAAATGATCGTTCATTTAATCTTTCACCAAATGATGTTTCATTCCCATTACACTGATAAGAGAATGTGGCAACAAGTACTTGAATTATTTGTGCTCGCACACCACATATATTCGTCCTATCAGTGGCCTTCTGGATCCAAATTTGACTACAGAGACAGATACAACCCATACTCTTCTGTTTGAAAACAAATACAGGAAAAGGACCAGGAAAATATGGGAAAATTACATGTAGAAACTATTCTGAATTTTGAATGAAGAGCAATGGGGAAAATATCGAGAATGTAAATGTGAAATTTTTTTGTCTTGCTTTATAGTTAGGGGAAGAGTTATAAAAACCTGTTTTTTGCACATTTTAGATTAGGTTTCATGTGTTGGGTATGTTGTGCATTTTCAAAAATGTTTTGCGTAGATTTTAAATTGATCTCAACTATAGTAGAACTTGAATGAAACACAACCTTATTGGCTTCAATTCAACAAAACAGAAACCTAGCTAGCTGTTCCAAGTCTTGCAGCTTGAGCACTATGCAGCAGAAAACAGGACAGCATTAAACAAGTATCAAACAGAAATGTAAAACATATATAAAAAGTACTGAAGGAGGAGGGTTTTACACAAACAACAATGCATGGTTTTCTCATCGAACTGCAGGAGCTTAGATTATACAAGTAGTAGGTATAAGCTATCCTGTATACAACTTAAGAGGGAGAATGGGAAGTATCAAAGATTTTTAAGTAAAAAATGCAATGATGGGAGAAGATAAAGCATTATATAACTTGAATAATGTAATTTAATTACAAACTAGCATTACCAGGTCTACAGTCAAAAACAAAAACTGCTCGAAGTCTTGTCACACAGAAGAGCATGAAATAAATTACAGAAAAGGTTGACTATTATGGAAGAAATATAACACAAGATAAGTGAAGAAAAGCAAAATTAAAAGGAAGACTGAGTCTATAACTCTACTCTAAGTAAACACACATAAATTTCAAAGTTGGACTTTCCCTTGATCAATTCAATTTGAGAGACTGAGTGCCATCGCCTTCTGCATTGCTGTTCGACCAAGAAATTTGTTTCGGACTGTGCTTTGCATTGGTTTTATGTGTATTCAAAAACACCAAAAAGAATTAATCATGACAATAATTGTAGCAAGATTGAACAGAAAGCAGAACCATCTGTTTCAATTTTCTACATACACAGAATAAGTTTCTTCAAAAATTTTTCTTCAGGTGAATATAACGAGGCATAGTTGCTGCATCAAAGGTCACATAAATGAAAGCGATTAGTGGAGAACTAAAGGAATGGATGCTGATAAGCGACATACTAGGTCATGTCATTAATAAATAACGTAAACCCATCAAACTTAATGGGATTTAAAACAGAGCTTTAAAGAAAGAAGGTAAAAGAGAGGAAGTTGTAGGAGAGAAAAGATTATATCGAACATGTTAGTGTTTTAAATTATTAATGTATGAGAGAGAGAGAGAGAGAGAGAGAGAGAGAGAGAGAGAGAGAGAGAGTCGTACCAGTTCATGCATTTTTCGAACTGATTGCCCTTATCTGTAGGGACTTCCACCATCACCAAAAGAAACAAAAGGTTGAAGGACAACCCGAGCGAAGGGATTGTCCCACTCCAATGATTGCCACCACCTTCTCTTTACATTGATGGTTTGAAGAGCGGAGGGAGGAGATGGTTGACCATTAAGCATGGGCAGAGAGAGAGGGAGCCTCTTTAACTTAGGACATCTCCTTACTGTTAAGCATTGGAGAGAATCACAAACAATTATCCCCCTACTACAGATGATGCTCTTCAATTCTGGTAGGGCCTCCAAAGTCAAAATCCTCAACTTTGGGAGAGTGACTGTGTTGATGTTATCATCATTGTTTACAATAGAAGGGTTTCTGCTTTCTTCTTCTTCTTCTGCTCGTGCTGCTATTATCTCCTCCATTCCATCACAATTATGGACATGAAGCTCTTCCAGGTTCCGAAGGTGCGGCAGCAGCCCGGGCGTGAATAGCTTCTTGATGATCGGGAGTTTAACGATGTATAATTTTTCAAGATGGGAAAAGGTGCCAGGTGGTAGTGGCGAGGCACCTTCTCCCTCGTAGAGAACACGTAACTTCCATAACTGTTGAAGCCATAGGACCTCAAGGCTTTGCAGTGGGGTGCTGTTGGGGGAAGATGACGAGGATGAAAGCACGCACTCCATCCCATGACAGTTGATAATTTTGCAGTACCTCAAAGAGTCAGTTGCACTGTTTAATGAGGAAACATTGCTTAAGCTTCTTGCATCATGGCACTCCTTAATCTCCAGCTCCTTGATGTCTTTTGGGAGCACAAGGGGATCTTCTCCTCCTCTGCTGATATTGCAATCTTGTAATACTACATATTTACTAAAACAACCGCCGCTTCATTAAATTTTATTGAAGGGTCGTTTGATCCCACCAGAAGAAGGTATTTTTGGGGTCCTTGACCCTTAAAGGATTTGACATATGTATTAAAATCATGCAGGTTGTAAGACCGGCCTGCAAAAGTTTCTAACTTCCTCAAGCCTGCCACTTCTTCTCCTTTTACTTTTAAAGTTCTTGAATTCCAATGAACTCTTAGGCGTTGGAGAAGCGAGAGATTGGGTAATATCCCAACTGGTAACATCTTTATATATTTAGCATAGAGATCCAGGCTTCTAAGGTTGATCAGCATTTCCATACCTTGTGGTACTTCGTCAACTCCAGATCTACTGAGGTCCAATGTTCTTAATGGCGTAAGCTTTGCTAATGAAGGTACATATTTTAGAGCCCAACACCTTTTAAGCAATAATGCAGAAAGATTCTGCAAGTGAGAGATGCTATTTGGCAGAATTTCAACACAAGTAAAAGAAAGATCAAGAACCTTGAGCCCTTGCATATGCATAAAGAAAGAATCTGGACTCGTTCTTAGCCTTCCGTTTCTCAATAGCAGCAAGGTTGAAAGCCTACTGCACCTTGGTGATGCTTCGAAAGGGATCTCCCTTATGCAGTTATTCATTAAGGAAACCCTCTCGAGATCTTCTGTCCATTGCTCCTCATCAGGTGAATCTCTCAACTGCACACCAGCTTTTACCATGCACCTATGATCCATCATCTGAAGCGCCATGTCTCTAATCAAATCGTGCATCTTCACACATCTTTCATTCTCCAGGTTTGAACAACTTGCCAATAAGCAGACATTTTCAAGTTTATTCAATATAGAATGACCCTTATCAAACTCTGCCTGCCTACTAGTTCCTTCTATTATTCCCTCCACAATCAAATACTCTATCAGCTCCTTTCTTTTGATCTCCAAGTCTTCAGGATAGAATGCACAATAAAGGAGACAGTGCTGGAGCTTCTCATCTTTTAAGCGAATGTAACTATATTTCAGCCGCTCAAGTACCTTCCCCATGTCATTGAGCCCCCTTGTAATTTCTCTCAGTTCTTCCAATGCATTCCTCCACTCACATTCGTCAACTACATCTTTCATACTTCCGGCTATTGTGACAATCGCAAGGGGCAAACAAGCACATTCTTCAGCAACAAGTTTCATGGTTACTTCTAAACTTGGAGTGAGCAGAACATCATGCCCAACTTTATCCACGAACAAGCTCCATGCCTCTTCTTTTGAAAGAAGCTTCCATTTGATATATTTACAATTCATACGTCGGCACACATCAAGTGATCGAGTTGTCAATACTATTTTGCATCCATTAGCACTGGTGGGTTCTGGAATTCCCACATTTTCAAGTTGGAATGCTTCCCATACATCATCTAGAATTAACACACACCTCTTCTGTCCACTCAACATTGCAGATAACTTCATTGCCCTTATTGTTTCATCTTCATGTCCAGAAAGATTTTCATCCAATGCACTTGCGATCATATCTTGCAATTTAATAACATCAAGCTCCTTTGATACAGTGACCCAAATTACATTATCGAATTTATCAGTTTCTTTTAAGAGTCTATTATAGCTATGCTTCATGACTGTAGTTTTACCCACTCCCCCCATACCATACACTCCAATCAATCCGATTTCATCATTCAACAAGCAATCCCAGATTTCTTCCGTATTTTTTTTATTTGTAGTTTCGCCTCCCATAGTTGCTGTTGGTAATGTCTTTCCATCCCTAGGAGATGCATCAACTACCAAACCATCAAAGAAACAACCCTTTTGATGAAGAAGTTCTACCTCTTGAATCTTCATAGCAACACATTTTCCTTGGCGTGCACGTGAGAGAGATTTTCTTTTTCCAATTTCTCGTTTGAGAGTCTTTGTTTCATCATTAATCCTTTGTACCTCTCGCAACCAAAGTTCAACTTCTTTCTTTGGATTATTTCTTTTAGAAAGCTCTATACTCATTTTTGATTCTATGTCTTCCTTTCGGCAGTTTAGCTCTTCCAATTTCCTTTCGAGATTTTTCATATTTTCTTCGAGGCTTCTATGATACTTCAAACATTTGCCAATTGGAATCCATATCCTGTTTACAATATCTAGGATTGGCCCTATTGTCTCTGTGGGAGCCCAAATCTGCACGCCCATTTGGTTACCCAGATTTGTTCCGCAAAGGCCGCCACGTGGCTCCTCCCCGTTCAGTCCTAACCAGGCGAAAAGCGCCACTTCCTTTTTAAGAGGAGTGATGGGTCCCACCACTCTTCGCTAGTTACTCAAGAACTAGCTCCAAAGGCGGTTAACCCACGTCGCGTCCAGCAGGGAGACAAGAAGTCTCGTCACCCACGTTCTCGGCCGCCTGTAAGAATGGTCATTAATGACATTAATGACCATGAATGAGCGGGGGCACCAGGTGGAGCTGCGCAGGTCCTCGAAAGACAAGAATAACAGCTGGGAAGCCGTATCTAGAAGGCGGTGAGGAGCAGAGATGCTCCCATGAATGCAAGAGCAGCAGAACCCTCATCTTCTTCCGTCTGTAGTGAAAGATTCTTCACTAACCGACCTAAGAAGCACTCGAGATAAAGGGAACCGCCCCCATTAATCAATGACGAAGGGACCTTCTCGAGATAAGGGAAGATCCCAGTTCACCAGGGCGGTGGACCTAAATCCAAGGTAAGAAACCTCCTCTGATTGGTATATATATCAAGAAGAGGAGAAGGAGGAACACACTTGAACTCAGATACTAAGAGAACAGCTCCAATTCGTTTTACAGTTATCAATTCAGTTCTGATTCCAATACTTTAACTAACTTGATCGTCGGAGGGTCTTTGGCAGGCTCCACACCGGGGTATCCTAAGCTCCCCAACGTACAGACCAGCTCCACCAAAGGGAAGTAGCTCCTCGAGGCCCCTTCTTAACCTCACAAGCTACGTACAGCTCAACAGTCTCCATTGGCAAGTCCCTACATCATGGAATAATATGCATTAAAATGTTTCCTTTATTATGTAAAATTTTCACATGGAAAATTCAAGGAAATCTTGAATTAAAAAAAAAAAAAAGAAAAAAAAAAGGCTGGAGCACAACAAATGTAAATCAAACTTATATCTATAGAATTACAATCATTGAGAGCTAGGGTTTCTGCCTCCCAAAATCCAATCCTTACTTTTCCACAATTTCCCCATATCTCGCTCTTCTTTTCATGTGGGCTCCCTTTTAACTTAAGCTTCTAAGTTCTAACCTGCAATCCTTAATACTAAAAATTTTAATTTTTAAATGTAAATTAATCAATAAAGCTTCTTCTAACCTACAATTCTTATTTCTTAAACTTTTTCGTTCTTTTAACAGCGCTACAATCTATCTGCTTCTATAGATTGCAACTACAATTGAATTCGATTAGATCAGTTCCTGTAACTCTGAGACTTCTTTTCAAACATGAAATTGAAAAAAACAATAACCCAAACAGGAGAATAAGTTTGCCATTCCAAGCATGAAATTTGAAAAAAAAAAAAAAAAAAAAAAAAAAAAAACAAAAAAAATTTTATTATACCCAACATAAAATTTTAAAAAAAAAAAAAAAAAAAAAAGATTCACATGCAACTTGGGATAATTATATGAGTTCTTATATATAGCAAAGAAGAAAACCAAAGCTAGGTACAACAATTCAGAGCAGATAATATACCTTGTTGGACTGGCTTTAAAGATCAAGATGATGTTGACAAGAAAGCACAGAATTAAGCAATGTCAAGAAGTGAAGTAACAGAAAACCCACTTGCTAATTGCTAGTCCTTTATGAGTAGAGAAGTGAAATCCAGAGAGCAAAAGAGTCGATGAAGCAAATGCATCCAAGATTCAATAATGTAGCTAAGGCAAAAAGATGTGGACTTGAGTATGTCAAGTGCAGAGACTTCACTGAGGTCGTTGGGCCA
>JAESVK010000506.1:1234495-1270526 GCA_017140935.1 Hamamelis virginiana | reverse complement strand
GACAGAAGCTTGGAAATCAGAGGTTAGCCATTGCTTGCTTAGCCTTGAATGGAACAATTAATTAAAGAGAATATAGTAACCATCATTTAAATGACACTAAAAAGTAATCATATAGGCATTTTAATTTATGAAGTACTAGAATTAATATTTCATCAATTATTATGACATTCTTTTTTTTGAATGTCATACCAAATAAGAATAAAGCCATTCAAATTCCATAAGACAACCAAACATTTCATAATTAAATTTTCATTCCATAAATTATTTATATACATAAATGTATATATGTTATATGTGTGATACTACAGTACGTATATAAATTTATATTATACAAACTACTTTCAATTTGAAACTGTTTCCAGAATCCACCTTTATTATAGAGGGAACTATGCACTATTACTAGTAAAGGAGAAGTTTCACATTTCAATATATAGAATTGCATCGATATCCATGAATTAATATTTGGAAAAAAAAAAAAAAATCAAGTTCAAATTACTGATTTTCAAAATAACCCTCGAGCATCTGTCCTTCGAATCATGTACTCCCCACAGAACATGGAGTAAAACTTAGAGCAACTCCAACCATGAGAGGCAAAGCCTCGTATTAGGCATTTTGCCTACCCAAATCCAAAAAACTCCACTCCAAGGGAGGAGGCAAAACTCTAGGCATTTTGCCTATTCTCCAAATAGGGAGCCATATTTGCCTAGACATTGAGGAGAGAGAGTGCTCTAGGCATTTTTGCCACATCACCAATCTCTCACAAATCCTTTTTTCATGGTACAATTTGAATATTAAAAAAATATTAAAATATAAATGGCTAGCCAAATGGCTATTATGGTTGGATTGCACAACCATTTAACAAGGCAAATTGGATAGGCAAAATACTATTTGAGCATTTTGGCTAGCCAAAATGGCTAGTCATGGTTGGAGATGCTCTTAGAGAAGAAAACCAAAAACTATGCCAAGCATGGCTTGCTGCAAGCTGGCATGCAGCAAGGCTTTTCCTGGGTTATGGGGAGGGAGTCAGAATCTCGATCATCGCACTTATTTATTTATCTTTTTTTTTTTTTTAAAGACACCTCCCAAAAAATAGCGAATCTCATTTCATTTATTTATAAGAAAAAAATTTGACTCATCGAACAAGACAATAATAACACATACCTCAAAAAGAGTGCTACTGGACATTTCTTTTAAAAAGCAATAATGGAAGATTAAAATCCACCAAGTGAATCTCTTGTTGTAATTACTTTATAGCTCGATCTTGTTGTAATTCATGTGCTCATGTATTATAAAATCATTTTTAACACGTGGCATGCGTAATGGAAGATTAAAATCCACCAAGTGAATCTCTTGTTTTTTGGTAAGTGAATCTCACTCTTCAGATAACATGCATAAAAAAAAATTATGTGAGAGAAATCATGTTCCTCACTGTGTAACTAGATGGCGGTCCCCTATACTTTTGACAGTTGACTCGTAGAGGGTGGGAATCGTGGAAAGCTATTAGCCTATTGACTGGATGATGGTCCTCAATTTTTTTTAAAAGAATTTATGGTGGTGATAATACATATATGCCTACAGGTGCATGCAATCTACTTAATTTTAAAGAGTGAGGTTTCAATTAATTATGGAAATGAAGCTAACATTGAAATATTTACGGAAATATATTTTTCTGACGAAAATGCACTTTAAGAACACATAATCACCATTTTCAAAAGAATTCTTAAATTTGTTAATAATCACCAATTCCCAATTTTTATACAATTACAAATTTTGTTTATAATCACCAATATATGAATATTCAAATCACATTTAATAAGTAATGATAATAAATCAGAAAATATATAATAAAAAAAATTAGTTTGTTTAAAATATAGATTTTTTTTTTTTGTTAAATGATAATTTAGTACAAATTTGGTGATCTAATGAAAAAAGATGATAACACTTATTTTTGGTGATTATATGTAAACTTTGGAAAGTGGTGATTATGTGCTTTTTTTTTTTTTTTTTTTGGTTTTTTATATTTCCTTTATGCATTTAATGTTTAATGGGATAATGTGGGACATGATTTGGTGTGAAAAAGTTTTGAAATGACATGTAAGAGTGGAAATTGGTGATTGTTAACAAAAATGGTAATTATTAGAAAATATGGTGATTTTGTGTAAATTTGATTATTTTTCGTATTATTGGTGATCGGTGATTGATCATATTTTTTGTGATTATTTATAAAATTGGTGATTAGGTGAAAATTTTCAAATGAAATTCAAATTTTTTTATCGTTAAAAGGGCAAAAATATCCATTTTCAATTTTCATGTACGGAGCTTCATTTCCGTAAATATTTCAATGTGAGCTTCATTTCCGTAATTGATTGAAATCAGATAAAATGCCCTAAAATAAAATTAAGGTGAAATTCAAGAAAAGATTTCTTATGTTTACGGCAGGTTTTACTTTACTCTCATATATTATAAAACACATTAAAATGGTCTTTAAAAGTACTGGTTCATTTCATTTTAGTTCCTATATTACAAAACGTGTCGAAATGATCTATGAAGTATTAATCGATTTCATTTTAGTCTCTGTACTATCAAACGCATCCAAATGATTCCTAAAGTATTTGTTTGTTTCACTTTCGTTCTCACGCTCATTCCATCGTTTAAAAAAGAGATGAAATAGGAGTATGAATATGCGTCATTCAATTTATGTGCATTAATTAATATTCAAAATATCTTGAGTATCCTTATTTATTGGTGAATTAGCAAAATCAAAGTATTTTGTACATTATTAATTGGGACATGCTAGCTACTAATTCTGTGTAACTTACATAGTAATTTTTCATGTAATACTTTAAGGACCATTTCGTTGCATTTTATAATAGGAGAATCAAAACACTTTAAGGACTATTTTGATGCGTTTTATAGTATACTAACTAAAATGAAACAAACCAATACTATTTTGAAAACCTAACCCAAACATCAGGGTGTTTTTTTTGTAATTTTCTCTAAAATAAAATATAATAAAAATTAAATTAAAAAAAAAAAAATTTGAAAGGTGGAAGCTTAAGATCTCAGATTTACAGACCTGGCCTTCATGAACTGAAGCACAGAAACTGTGTGTGTGTGTGAGAGAGAGAGAGAGAGAGAGAGAGAGAGGATTCCATGGCATTAGGAGATAAACTTCATGCAGTTTGCATACCATTTCCATGTCAAAGCCACATAAAAGCAATGTTGAAACTGGCAAAGCTCCTTCACCATAAAGGCTTTCACATAACCTTTGTCAACACAGAGTTCAACCACGAACGCCTACTCAAATCCAGAGGCCTTCATTCACTAGACACCTTATCCAACTTCCAATTCAAAACCATCCCAGATGGCCTTCCCCCATTGGACACTGACACCAGCGATGCCTCACAAGACCTTTCTTCTCTCTGTGATTCCTCTACAAAGAACTTCTTAGCTCCATTTCGTGACCTCCTCTGCAAACTCAACGACACTGCTGCATCTTCAAATTATGCCCATCCGGTCACGTGCATCGTCTCCGATGGTGTCCAGACGTTCACCACCGTTGCTGCTGAAGAACTTGGAATTCCTCTTGTACTTTTCTGGAGTTTTAGTGCTTGTGGATTCATGGGCTTTAAACAGTATCGCTCTCTCATGGAAAGAGGACTCATACCATTGAAAGGTAGATCCATCTCAATAAAATCAAGAATATCTATGTATGATGTATCTATGATAAAAATGCATGTTCTTCTAAGCCAACATTTTTAATCTCATAGAAAGACAATGTTATGTCCATATTCTCATCCTTTATTTTTATTAATCTCATAGTCTCATAGGTCGACTAGTAGATTTGTAAGCTAGCTAACATAATACGGAGTATTTGATTTGCAGATGAGAACTATCTAACAAATGGGTACTTGGACACCATCATAGACTGGACTCCAAGAATGAAAGACATGCGTCTGAAGGATCTCCCAAGCTTTATTCGAACTACAGATCCAAATGACTTGTTTTTCAACTTCATGATGGAAGAAGCCGAGAGAGCTTCTAAAGCTTCAGCAATTGTTCTCCACAGTTTCGAAGAATTAGAGCAAGATGTTTTGGATTCTCTCTCATCTATGTTTCCACATGTTTATGCCATTGGACCTCTGGAGTTGCTTCTCAAACAGTTGCCAGAAAATAATCATTTAAAGTCTATTGAAGCCAATCTTTGGAAAGAAGATCGTGAATGTCTAAAATGGCTCGACTCCAAGGAACCCAACTCAGTTGTCTACGTGAATTTTGGCAGCGTCATCATTATGACGCCTCAACAGTTGGTTGAGTTCGGTTGGGGACTTGCTAATAGCAACCACACCTTCCTGTGGGTTATTAGGCCTGATCTCATTATGGGTGACTCGGCAATTTTAGCACCCGAGTTTGTGGAAGAAACTAAAGAAAGAGGTCAGTAGAAAAACTGGGTTTTATTGATAATTTGTTTTAATACAACTAACTCATTAGTGGGTTTATATTGAGAATAAGAACCCACAAGGGTAGCACAAATAGCAAAGGACCATGGCTCGGGAACTGAAGGTCTCAAGTTTGAATTTCTATTCCCTCATTTAACGGATGCATGGGCTTGTAGGTGGACTATGCATTGCAATGGGACTAGGCTAGACCCAAACCTCAACGGGAGTGGGCCTAGAATACTCTCATTTGGCACATATATATCTATATGATCTAGTTATGTATACCTGACTTAGATGAAAGTCAGCGAAGAGCTAGGAGGCGTTGGATAAATTACCATAGCTGACTTTCATCCAATGCCTCCTAATTAACTCTTCGCTGACTTTCATCTATGTCATGTCACGTATACATGACTAGATCATATATATATACATACAGAAGTGATAATATAAGGTGCACCTGATGCATCTTGCATCAGGTGCCCTCTTGTAGAGCTAATTACGGTGCAAATTTTAGAAACTGACTGTTGGATTAGATACTCCAATCATGTATGTCATGCCTCTCAAAAATCACAGTGATCCAACGGTTGGTTTCTGAGAAAACTACCTGTGAAAAAATTATAACATTTTAAAGTACAAAAAAGTCACAATCAGTTTTTTCAGAAACCAACCGTTGGATCACTGTGATTTTTGGTAGGCATAACATACATGATGGGGGTATCTAATCCAACGGTCAGTTTTCTAAAATTTGCACCGCAATTGACTCCAGAATAGGGCACCTTATATTAGCACTTCTATATATATAGAGAGAGAGAGAGAGAGAGAATGAATAATATGAAAATGCATGAAAACCGAAACATGTAAAGAAGGAAATAAAAATAAATCAAATTCTCACATTTCTTTTCTTTTCTTTTTTTTTTTATTAAAATTCTCACTTTTCTTCACAATATTCTCTCTTCAATTTATTTTTATATTCTCTCAATCTCCTTCTTGATAAACTCTTTTTTTTTTTTTTTTTTTGATTTATTTCTATATATACAGATCTCTTAATCCATTATTTGATTGTCGATCTTGTCTTGATTTATTTTTTCAATAAGGTGTAATAACGAGTTGGTGTCCCCAAGAGCAAGTACTAAACCACCCATCAGTTGGGGGGTTCTTAACACACAATGGATGGAATTCGACAATCGAGAGCTTATCCAGCGGCGTACCCATGATTTGTTGGCCATTCTTTGCTGATCAGCAGACAAACTGTAGATACTGTTGCACTGAATGGGGGATTGGCATGGAGATTGATAATGATGTTAAGAGAGGTGAAGTGGAGGGGCTTGTGAGAGAATTAATGGAGGGAGAGAAGGGTAAGCAAATGAAGAACAATGCCTTGGAGTGGAAGAAAATGGCAGAAAAGGCTACTAGTCCTACTGGTTCATCGTCCTTGAATTTGAACAGGCTGGTGAACGAAGTGCTTTTATAAAACAACTGAACAGAGTCAATGTTATGGTCAGTTGGTACGGTATTAATAAATTTGTACTTGAAATTAGCTTGAATTGATGATTTTTATTATTTAATTTCGACCAAACTCGATTAGATTGCTCGAAGAATAAAGAACTTCTTATAATGTTCTGAGAAAGAGTGATTTACAACATTCACTAGTAATTCATCCACATTCCACTAATTGATGTGACATCTGCTTCTCTTTCACCACCAACAGGTGGTCTAGTGGCCAGATGCTTGGGCCACCAACAGGGCTTCGGTCCTGAGTTTAAGTCTTCTGATCCTTACTAATGAGCGTGCTTATGATCATCATTTTATATATATGTTCATACACAAATGTATAAGCATGAGCAATTTAACCATTGCATTTCATTTCTAGTATTTCCAATGTCGAGAAGATGGTAGTAGCAGTATAAGAATTTTCTACCCGCAATGCTTGTATCAAAAAGGGCCCTGGCTGCTTTAACAGATACACTGATTGGTTGTAAAATTAAGTAACCCCATAAGTATAATCCAATACTGTTGATATATATGCTCATTAGTTTCAGTGTTCATCTCATTGCTGCAGAATCTCACATTGATCAAAAACACTGATCAAAAATACTGTTGATTAAAAATATTATTAGTTTTCTTTGTTAGAATTTTTTTTTTCTTTCTTGATGACATAAACTAAATGATGACCATGAAGAACCCCAAATCTATGGCACCTAGCTTATGCCCAAAAAAAGAAAAAGAAAAATGCACTTGCTGAACAAAACAGAGGTATTGATTGGCTTGGCTCAACAACGTGAGTCAGCCATGTCCATATTTTTTTTTTTTGGTGTAAGTTGCTGCCATAGATTTGGGATTCTTCACTGTCCACATTTAGTTTATGTGAACAAGAAAAAAAAAAAATTTCCACACCAACATATTAGAAAAAAAAAAATCTATAAAAAAAAATCTTATAAAAAAAAAATTTCCAAGATGCCCAAGATGCCTTTTCTCTTCATATTCTACCTTTTTACTCCTCTAATGTCATACTAGTCAGACCACATTACAGCCACAGGTTTTATCCAAAGGTTCATATTAGTGCATACCATAAATAAGTATATGGTACATACCGTATTAGATCAAAATTATATATATATTATTTTGTTTGTGATATAATTTGATATTATTCAAATATTTTACAATGTTACTTCGTGAACTGTATGTAGCTCAAATTATTCTCTCATACCGAATTCATCTATTATTAAGATTCACTCATATGAGTTGGCAATTTGAACCGTTAAGTTCAATATTATTTTTAAAACTTTAAACAAATATGACTTGTTAAAGCTAGATAATGATCAAGGTTATATATTCATCATCCTACCTAAGCTAAGATTCTCTAACCAAAACTACTTGTTAGAAACGTCAGTTTATTTCATAATCATATAAAAAATGATAAAAGTAGTGTTTAAAAACTAAATTTTTTTAAAAATAAAATGCACACACAAGAAATAGATAGCTTTACAAGTGATGCGTAAAAGGGCCCGCAAAATTGGGACTGGACATGAGAGGGGCCAAGGAACGAAGCTGAATAGTTTAGGTTTGCCTAAATAAATTAAGGTGCTAAAAAGTTACGTTTGAGTTCGACTTATTTATCTTATAACTTTATAAGTGAATACGAATGAGCTTTTTATTGAGTTGATCTCGAACCATGCTTGATTAGTTTAGTTATTTGAAGTCTTACTGGACTTATTAAGCAAAGTAGTACTTTGTTCAAGCTTGACATGAAATTAAATTAATAAGCTAAAAAACATGGCTTTTGAACTTCGTTCATTTATCTTAAGAACGAACCTAAACAAGCCTTTTATCGAGCTTATCTTGAGCAACTTGGTTTGTCTTACAACCCTACTCAAAATATATGAGTAGGATATGTGAACTAAATTGCTGAGGCATCTAATTAATTACTAGAAAGCCATGTTAGATATTTGGTAAGTAATAATTTTACTGAACTCATCCAACACAATCACTTTAAAACCCCAACCACTTGGCAAAGTAGACACAGGTCCTCCAAAAGATAATGCCATCAGGCATGCACTTGACTTATTTTGGGCCCCCTTCCAAGCCCTCCCCTACTTATGCAATTTGCTTGGTAATGCATTCAACCATGAACTTTATGCTCATTGTGTACATAGTTTGAGTTACAGAACACAACACTTAAAAATACATTAGATGTTTCATCTATCGGTACTTTTTCCTTCTTCAATCGGTAGTAAATTAACCAAACAATCAAAGCCTAGTCCGGCTGCAAACTTAGCAACACAAAGATGCTACTTTCACTTGATTAGAGAGCAGTCATAATTGATTAAATGAAATGAAATTGATTGGAATATCCTACTTTCTCTAATTTTGGTATTTAATTTCAACCAACTCGAATAGATTGTTTGAAGAACCAAAAACTTCTTATAATGTTCTGAGAAAGAGTGATATACTACATTCACTAGTAATTCATCCACTAATTAATGTGGCATTTACTTCTCTTTCACCACTGCAAGAGGTGGTCTAGTGGCCAGATGCTTGGGCCAACAGGGCTTCGGTCCTGAGTTCGAGTCTTCTAATCCTTACTAATTAATGAGCGTGCTTATGTTCATCATTTAATATGTTTACACATAAATGTATAAGCATGAGCAATTTAACCATTGCACTTCATTTCTAGTATTTTCAATGTTGAGAAGATGGTAGTAGCAGTTTAAGAATTTTCTATCTGCAATGCTAGTATCAAAAAGGACCCTGACTTCTTTAGCAGATACACTGATTGGTAGTAAAATAAGTAGCCCCATAAGTATAATCCGATATTGTTTGATATATGTGCTCATTACTCATTAGTTTCAGTGTTCATCTCATTGCTGCACTTTCGCACATTGATCAAAAACACGATTGTGCTAAACAAAATCATTTGGTTTCTGATGCATTAAGGACATTAAATCAACCGCAAATTTTGAGAGTAGATGCAAATTTGGGTGTTTGTGCAATTTATACACTGACGGTAAAGCACTGGATATTGCATTTGGGAGAGAGAGGATGGATGAAATTGTGCATTTTGAGGACTGAGAGAGGAAAGGGAAAATTTATATGTTTCATGTGAAGTGTGAGTGATTTCCTTGTGATGTTACCAAAAGTGAACTAAAAGTGGTTTGTCTGAGTAGCACTTTCTTTAATGTTCTTGTTGAAACCAAGGATGAAAACTACAAACAGAAACTTGAATGAAACACTACCATTTTAGCTTCAATTCAATGAGCAAGTACCAAATAGAAACAGGGTAGCACTGAACAAGTACCAAATAGAAACCTAACACAGACATGGAAGGAGGGTAGAACTCAAATAAGCACTGAAAAAGTACCAAATAGCTTCAATTTAAGGAGGGTATAACTCAAACAACAGATCAAATTCCAAGAGCCTTTTGCCAACAAATCTCACACAAGTCCTAAAATTAATTTGATTGCCATACCTATCTGGGGTCTAGATTGTACAAGCAGTGGGTATAAGTTATTTTGTATGCAACTTAAAAGGGGAAATGTAGAATAGGCAGCTGGAATGTATGTTTTCTATATCAAAGACTTCGAAGTAAAAAGAATTGAAAGAATAAAAAAAGTTATGATAGGAGAATAAAGCATTACAAAACTCAATAACATAGTTCAATTACAAAACTGCAGTAAGAAACAAGAACTACTTGAAGTGTTGTTATACACAAAACATAAAACAGATTAAACAAAGGGTTGAATATTATGTTGAGATAATTCAAGATAAGTGAAGAAGTACACAGAAAGAAGATTTGAGTCTAAAGTTATTAACTTATAGTCTCACATACACAAATTTGAATGTTGGAATTTTTTATTTTTTTGTTTTTTTTTGTTGTATGTAAAAGGATCAATTTGGTTTGAGACCAAGTGCCATTGTCATCTGCATTGCTGCTCGACCAACAAATAACTGCTTTGTCCTGGTTGCATAATCCTACATCAACCCAAGAAGGAAAGAATAAATCATGACAACAATTGTAGCAAGATTGACTAGAAAGCAAAACCATTTTATTCAAGGGGCAATACTTACACGGAGAAGAAGTTCCTTCAAAAAGTCGTCTCACAATGCACATAATGAAGCGTAGTTGCTAGATCAGAGGTTACAGAATTAAAAGAGAGATCTGTGGAGAAATTAAGGAATGAATGTTGATAAGCAACAGATTAAGTCATCTCATTAATAAATAAACAAAAACTCAAGTTATCGGGATCTAAAAAGAGAGCTTGAAAGAATGATAAAGGGATTTTTTTAAGAAAGAAGATTATGTTTTAAATTATTAATATATGAGTGAAGAGGGATTGATAGTCATACCAGTGCCTAGGCAGTTCATTAACGACGTTGCCATCCACTACCAATTGTGACAAAAGGTTGGAGAACATCCCCAGCTGTGCGATGGTCCCACTCCAGCGATTCCCACCACTTTTTATCCCTTATACATATTTTTTTAAGCGAGGGGGGAGGAGATGGTTGACCATTAAGCATGGACACAGAGAGAGGGAGCCTCTTTAACTTCGGACATTTGCGTACTAAAATTTTCTCAATAGAATCCAAAACCATTATCCCTCTATTAGAGACAATGCTCTTCAAATTTGGTAGGTTGGACAAAGTCAAAAACTGCAACTTTGGGACAGTGATTGTGAAGATGGTATCATCATTATTTACAATAGAATGGTTGCTGCTTTCACCCATCTCTTGCTGTCGCTGCCGCTTTCGTTGTTGCCGTTGTCTTCCTCCTTCACCATCATCATCTTGTTTTTCACTGATGCTTCCACCCATTCGTTCTTCTATTGATGCTTCACTGTTTTTATCTTCTTCTTCTGCTTCTATTATATTCTCCATTTCCCAACAATCAGAAACAATAATCTCCTTTAGGTTTTGGAGGTGTGACAGCAACCCAGGCGTGAACAGCTTCCTCATCTCTGAACATCTGCTTACTGAAATTAGTTGGAGAGAATCACAAACCATTATCCCCCTACTAGAAATGATGCTCTTCAATTTTGGCAGGCCCCACAAATACAAACGCCTCAACTTTGGGAGAGTGATTGCGGTAATGATATCATTGTTGACATTAGAATGGTTGCTTGTTTCATTCCTCCCTTGTTCTTCCTTTTCGTCTTTTGCTTTCGCTGCTATTATCTCCTCCATTCCCTCACATTCAGAGACCCTAATCTCTTCTAGGTTTTGGAGGTGCGGCAGGAACCCAAGCGTGAACAGATTCTTAATGTTTGGACACTCCTCGATGATTAATTCTTTAAGAGAGGAAAAGGTGCCAAGTGGTGGTGGCGGCGACGCTGCTTCTCCCTCAAAGAGCATGCGTAAATTCGACAAAGCAATAAGTTGTAGTACCTCAAGACCTTGAAGATTGGTGCAGTTGGAGAAGGAGGACTGCGAAAGAACACATTTGACCCCATTACATTTGATAATATTGCAATACCTCAAGACGTCAGTTGCATTGTTCAATGACAAAACATCACTTAAGCTTCTCACATAATGGCACTCCTTAATCTCCAGTTCCTCAATGTCTTTTGGGAGCACAAGGGGATCTTTTCCTCCTTTGTTAATGCCGCATTTTCTTAATTTTACATATTTACTTAAAAAACTCCCTTCATTATAGAAGTCTATTGAAACACCAACACCAGCCGGTCCCAATTGAATAAGATATTTGCAGGGCCCTCGACCTTCTAGGGATCTGGCGTACATGTTAAAGTCATGCAAGTTTTCAAACCCACCAACAAAAGCTTCTAGATTCCTCAAGCCTATCACTTCCTCTACTTTCACGTTCAAAGCTTTTAATTCCTGCCAAATGAAGATGTGTTGGAGGCGGGAGAGTTTGGGCAAGATCCCGGCTGGTAACATCTTTAGATTTTTAGCATAAAGATTCAGGTATCTGAGGTTGACCAACATTTCCATACCCTGAGGCAGTTCTTCAATTCCAGTACGATAGAGGTCCAACTTCCTTAATGCCCTGAGCTTTGCTAATGACGGCACAGATTTTAAAGCCCAACACTCTTTAAGCAATAATGCAGTGAGATTCTCCAAGTCAGAAATGCTGTTCGGTAGATTCTCAACGCCAGTGTAGGAAAGATCAAGAACCCGAAGCTTGCACATGTGCACAAAGAAAGAATCTGGAATCCTTTCTAGATATTCATTTCCAGGCAGCAGCAAGGTCAGGAGCCTACTACACCTTGGTGATGTTCCAGAATGGATTTTTATTATGTTGTTGCTCATTAAGGAAACCCTCTCAAGATCCTCTGTCCATTGCTCCTCATCTGGTAAATCCTTCAATTGCACACCAGCTTTTACCATCCATCCACGACCCTTGATTTGGAGTGCCATGTCTCTAATCAAGTCATGCATCTTCACACATTTATTACCGAAACCATCGGAAACACTTTCCAATAAGCAGGCATTTTCAAGTTTATTCAACATAGAATGGCCCTTATCAAACTCTGCTTGCCTACTTGTTCCTTCTATTATTCCCTCAACAATCAAATACTCTATCAGTTCATTTCTTTTTATCTCAAAGTCTTCAGGATATAAT
This sequence comes from Hamamelis virginiana, assembly GCA_017140935.1. NCBI lineage: Eukaryota > Viridiplantae > Streptophyta > Magnoliopsida > Saxifragales > Hamamelidaceae > Hamamelis > Hamamelis virginiana. The sequence continues at coordinate 1,258,013 of JAESVK010000506.1, read as the reverse complement.
GCACAATGGAGGAGACATTGACGAAGTTTCTCATCTTTTAAGCGAAAGTAACTATATTCTAGCTGTTCAAGTACCTTCCCCATGTCATTAGGCTCCCCTGTATATTCTCTCAACTCTGACAATGCATTCCTCCACTCACGTTCGTCAACTACTCCCTTCATACTTCCAGCTATCGTGACAATTGCAAGAGGCAAACGAGCACATTTTTGAGCAACAAGTTTCATAGTAGCTTCTAAAGTTGGAGTAAGCAACACATCAAGCCCAACTTTATCAATGAACAAATTCCAGGCCTCTTCTTCTGAAAGAAGCTCCATTTCAATATTGTTACAACTCATACGTCGGCAGACATCAGATGACCGGGTTGTTAACACTAATTTGCATCCATTATCTTGAGTAGGTTCAGGGATTCCCACATCGTCAAGACAAAAGGCGTCCCACACATCATCTAAGATTAGCACATACCTCTTCTTTGCTCTCAGGATAGCAAGTATCTTTGCCGCCTTTGTTGTTTCATCTTCATGCTTCGAAATATCTTCATTTAATGCCCTTGCAATGTCATTCTGTAATTTTATCACATTGACCGCATTTGACATAGTGACCCATATTACACTATCAAACTCATCAGTCTCTTCTAAGATGCGATTGTTAATATGTCTCATGATGGTGGTTTTACCACTCCCTCCGATTCCAGAAACTCCAATTTTTCTAACATCGTCGTTCATCAAGTGTGCCCAAATTTCTTCTACCTTTTTTGTGGTTGAAGTTTCACCAGCTAATTTTGTTGTTGGCATTATTTCTCCTCTGCGTGGAGGTGCATCAACCACCAAACCGTCAGAAAAACTTCCCTTTTGAAGAAGTTCCTCAACTTCCTGAATCTTCTCAGTGACGAGTTTTCCTAAGCGTGGGCGCAAATATCCTCCTTCTCCAACTTCATTTTCAATGCTCTGTTTCTCGTCATTTATCCTTTGTACAGTAGCCAACCAAAGTTCAACTTCTGTTTTTAGCTTTTTTCCTGGCTTAAGTGCTGCCTTTATTTTTAATTCTACATCTTCCTTTCGACAGTTCAGTTCTTCACATTTTCTTTTGAGTTTATTCGTGCTTTCATCGAGGCTTAGATGATGATTAACTTGTTCACCTATGAAAGAGAATAAAGTGTTCACTATGGAATCCATACTCGAGGCACTGCATAATACCCACAAAGGCACATTAGATTCTTAAGTTGAATAGACAACAAAACAAGCACCGAAACTCATTAAAAAAAAAGGTTGGTAACTGAAAAACAAAACAAGTTTCTAATTGATTATGTTTAATAATAATGGAAGGGATATTTTTAATGATTATTATAAATTTAATTAAAACAGATATAAATAATTTGATGGTGGGGTTAAATTGTGATAGTGTCAACTAGTTCATATAATGATAATGTGATAGTACGTACTAAATACATTTAAAGTGATAGTACGTAGAGCACATCATCGAATAATGATATGTGAACTAGTTCAAAAAAGGTACCTTAACATCATAAGCAGTAATAAGCCCAAACCTATGAGTAAGATTTTATCCCAGAAGTGAAAGGGTTAAAATGTTCATTTTCATCAAAAAATTGACAAGTACTTGCAACATTGTTCATGGTCAATTCCACCAGTTCATCTCATTGGTGTAAGCTCCGCAAGGAGATAAAGCATTCTGGTTGGCTGCTGTAAATGATCGCATTCATTAGGAAGCCTTTTTTTCTTTCTTTCTTTTTCTCAGGACAATGCTCGGCTATTATTGACCGGTTAGGAGGAATATTTTCCTAACCAGCAAGTTGACAAAATATGAGCCTGCCACATGTACATGACATGCTTCCGCGTGATATTTTAATTTCATTCAAAGCTGTAGTTTTAAATAGTAAATAAGCACTATTTATTATAATAGATTATCATACTTTGCGCTTTCATATTTTGACAAGTCGCTGGCCAGGAAGCGCAGAGCTTGGACTTACTCTCAAAGGAGCAACCTTTGGTTGGGTATTAGTGTTCTATCCAAATTCTATAAACTAAAGAAACCCATTACAAACTTCAGGTACTTGATTACTAAAAAATGTCCCATAAGTTAAAACATAAAAACACAAGTTGATTGCATTTACCAATTATTTTATATGCTGCAAGTAACATCCTTCAAATTTCAGTCAGGCAAGATAACCAATTATTTTAGACAGTCCTATAGACAACAACTAACCACAATTCCACAAAACTCCTAGAGACAACAACTAACCACAATTCCACAAACAACATCATCAAAGTAGTCAAGCACCTTAAGTCTGGGGAGTCTGCTGTTGTCACTGGTCAGTGCATTGATTTGTAAAAACTGGAGCAACACCACTACCAGGAACTGTAGAAACTGCAAAAGAACAAAAATAATATGCAATTCAGCAACCTTAATTAATTCCTCATATCTAAATTTTTTCTTCACCTTTTTCTTTCCTCGTGAAAGTGTGATATTTTTTTCCCTTTTTACTGTAAGAATTCAAGAGAGAGATTTGGAAAACTTGTTTCCATTTCTCCTAAGGAAATCAGTGTGCATATATACAATCATGGTACGTTACATAGTCTAAGGTTTCCATTTCTCCTAAGGAATATCAGTGCACATATATACAATCATGGTTACATAGTCTTATTAGGGAAATCAGTAAAGATTGTTCTCGCTCTTACCTCTCTGCAAAGGTCCACCACAGGATATGCTTTCACACTAGCACATGGTCCGGTTAGCTGGAGATCTATGTTACAGCCAACAGTGGCTTTGTCTATGACTGAAGCAGAGTATATGGCAGTGACTAAGGCTATCAAGGAAGGATTATCGCTACAGGGTTTGATTGGTGATTTGGGAACAACACAAGAGCATGTTAATGTGATTTGTGACAGTAGGAGCGCCATTCAGTTGGAAAAGAACCAGGTCCATCGTTCCAAAAACGAACCACATTGATGTTCGGTTTCATTTTGTTAGAGAAACTACTGGGGTTAGTGAAATTTCTCTGAACAAAGTTTACGGACACCAAGGATAATCCAGCTGATATGTTGACTAAAGCAGTCCCAACGGTCAACTTCGAGCATTGCTTGGGCTTGGTTAATATCATACGAGTTTGACCTACCTGTGACAGGCAGATGGTATGACGATCAATTCGAATGTTCGGCAAGGTGGAAATTGTTGAATTTATGGCTCACATTTAAGAAGGTTGTCAGATGGAAATGGGCTGGTTGAATAAAAAGGAAGGTTCACCTCACTGATGGATTGAAGAAACCAAATTGTTTTTGGTTTAGACAAGCCAAATTTGGTGCCGCAAACAAGCCATCAACAAGCTGCCATTTTTTGTGCTGATAACAAAACCTTTTAGTCTTTGACTTTTGCATCTTTTGTCCCCAAGAATTATGGCTATAAAGAGGCTTTATGCTCAGATAGAAAAAGAAGAAAAGGTGGAAAGCCAGAGAGAGTAGCAAGTGTGCAAAGTCAGTGAAGGACTTGAAAGTGAGTTCTGAGTGAGTGCATCCTATGAGGGTGAAACCTTGGATATTTGTACACTTATCGCTATCACCATGGATGTAGGCACAAGCCAAACCAAATAAATTTCTTATGTTTGTGTGGTTGTCTCTTTACTTAAATGATTTCTCCATCAATTGTTTCACAATTGCCTTTATTGAAATGACCAGTAGAAATATCGATAAAGGCCAACTTATCTGGAATCTGACTGTCCACCAATGGAATTGTCCTCCTCAAATGGTTGAAAACCAGTTCTAGTCTGCATCATATTTCCCCATTCATTTTCTATGATTCCATCTTTTTTTATAAATACTATTATTTTAATTTCTTAGAGAACCAAGCATTTAATTTAAACCTGCCTAACCACAAATTCATCACCAATTCTCAAGATTAATGATAATAATAGTAAGAGGAAGAAGAAGAAGTCGACTACAATCCATGGAACAGAAGTAGTCTTGGCCCTCACATGATACAAAAACAGTTGAGGATCTAGATAGAACAAATAAAATTTTAAGAGGATAAGGCATGAAATGCATGTACATAATTTTACAGAAGCAAAGATTCAAACTCAAACAAAGCAAGTTTTCACTGGATCTAATTTAGTAACACCTCCAAAAAAAAAAAATTCAAAACATAATGCAAAACCCAAATAGAAGAACAAATTGCTCACTTTCCGAGCTTGAAATTGAATATATATATATATATATATATATATATATATAAAATAAAAATCAATTTAATTGCATGAAACTTGGGAGAATAATAAGAGATCATAGAGCAAAGAAGAAAACCAAAGCAAGCAGCAGCAGTTCATCAGATGGGAAGATAACATACCTTTGGTGGAGATGGTTTAAAGATTTTGATGAGATTAAAATAGAGCACAGAAGCAATACCAAGAAGACAAGACACAGAAAACCCTCTTGCCAATTGATGATCCTTAGCAAAACAATCAATGAAACATGACCGAGTATCCAATTATGTAGCAAAGTCAAAGGTAAAGTGTGAATTCACTGCTAAATGCCCACTGCTTTAGCAAAAGAACCAAAAAGGAAAGTCCGAGGTGGTTTCCACTATGCAATGATGGTTTTTAATTTTTAATTTTTAATTTTATTACTATTATTGTTTCAAACAGTGGGAAGTTAAGCCTGTTATGTGCTCAAACCATGATTCCTCTCCTCTCTAATTATTTTATTTTGACTAAATCTTTTATTTAATTTATTTGGGTTGAACTTCTCAACATTAATTAGGTAATAAAAAATTATAGGTGTTTTCAATAGTATCTAGGATAACCTAAAAATGTCTTCAAATGATAAAAATTAAGATCAAATTCTTGTAAAAAAAATAGAATGGCAACAGGAAGTGTGAGCTATTGTATGAATGGAGTGGCATTTGGTGTGTATATATATTGTTTTGTGTTTAAACGGTCTAATTCCAATAGTCTAATGTCCAACTCACCTCTTAACCTGCTCATTGTATATCAATGCGTTAGTAGTGATTGACGGAAATAAAGGTCATTTGAAGTGCTCCATTGGAGCACTTATTGAGAGGCTTCTGATTTAGTCTGACACTAAATTTGTAAATAAATGGTCCTCTGCAGATGCTCTTAAATTTGGGACAGTACTTTGAGCTTTAGCTCATAAGCCAAGACATAAGCGGATTTTTATTTTGCATCATGAAGATCGTGGTTTCAAGAGTTTTTATTTTCCATTTATAAGTCATCTTTTTTTAAGTTAAATTAGTTCTAAAACCATGGTTAAATATTTCATCAAACCCCTTTGCTTCTGAAAATATTGGCAATCACCAACAAATTATTTGTAGTATACTTGGTGGAATTATCTCAATCCGGCTGAGTTATCATTCAGCCTATGTAATGCACCTTCATTTTTCAGCATTTATTGCTAGTATTTCCACGTCTGAGACGTTGGTATCAGTAGTAGTTCTAAGGATATTTTTTTACAGCAATTTATACTTGCAGTGAAAAGGGCCTTGTCTTTAAAAACAAATGCACTTTGTCACTTCCATTTTGTTTTGGTAACTTTTTCAATTGTCAGCAAAACAAAAAACTTGTGCACATTGTTTTAAGAAACATAAATCATATTTCACACTTTGTATTCATTTCCTGAGTCAATTCGCACTTGATAAAGATCTGCTTGAGTGAAATTTGGACCTGCTTCAGATTTATAACTGCAGCAGACCAAAGGATATTGCTTAATGCAGCTTGGTTAGTGAATTATAATACATTAAATATAGCAACAAATCAACGAATGATTAAATTAAATGCTTTAAAAATTTGTTAAAGTGAACCTCAAAATTCTGTAGCTCAGGTGGTCTGCCAAACAAACTCCGATGCATTTCATTTCTAATATGAACTGGCCAGTGCTCTACCATCTATCTAAATTGCAACCACATATGAACTTGCCAGGTGGGGATTTATCTGTTTAACAAATGTACAGGCACCTTCCAAACCATTCAAAATTTAAAAAGCATTTCTCATTTATCTTGTTTTGGTCATTTTTATCTCATTCAGCATCTGGGTTTGATTCTTTCCAGTGGAATGCGTATACAATAACATGGCCAGGCCATTTAAAGTATGTCTGATCGCGCTGAATTCATCAATAATCTGGCGGTACATGTAAAAAGTCTAGCACTGGTAAAAATTATCAAAGAGCATGTGGAGATGGCATTTTTATCCCAGCATATAGAGGAAAACACTTCAAGAAAAATACCCCATAATTATTGGAGAAGTAACATGTACATGATAATAATACACACCCAGATCTTAAAATGGATGTTTAAGATAAATCCCATTTCAAAGGAGTAAAAAGAACAATCAGACAGGAAATCATAGATAAGACTGACTTATTTTGAATCTCTAAAATAGTGAATCCAGGCCAGAATCCTTCCTTCACAAATGGTACATCTATGGTTAGGAGACATTGGGACATGGATGAGTAGTACAATACATCATTCACTATTCCTGCTTCAAAGGTGACTGCTATAGACTGCATTTGATAGAAAATCTTCAAATGAGGGCAATGACATGTGTTGGGGCATTCGAAAATAAAAGGTTCCCCAAACAATCTTTAGAGCCCCTCACAAACTGCCTTTCAACATAATTATCAAGCCCACTTACAGTTCAGTTGGCCCCATTCTCCACTAGTCGCCAAACACAGTGGAAAGCAGCAGATCTTGGACAAACCCAGCTCTCTCAGTGACTTCTCTAATCTTCTTTTCTCGCTCTTCGACACTTAATGAAGAATCAAAACTGTAGGTAAATAAAGTTTTTTAAAAAAATGTTAGAACTTGGACACCAAAGGAGAGCACTTAACACAGCTCGGCTAATATATAGTAATATATGAAATGGGACAATGAATCAAGTAATATATGTAATGTGTTCTATTATAAGACATCAAACAATATGGTAATATTGAGGCAATAAAGCTTCTACAATTAAACACTCCGCTATCAAACATGATGTCAGGCCATAAAAATGGTTTCTAAAAATAAAATACAAGCAAACAACATAAATTCCGTCTTGGAAGACTCTAGAGGTGTACAGCGAAGTATGAAACTCAAAACTAATCTATGCAAAAAATTATCTTCGAAAAGAATTGAGAACTGAATGAACAAAAACTTCCTATGCATTTTTTATTAACTAGATGCTCATTTACCTGCACCATCCCTAATCTTTCACGAGTGTCACCCTTATATCCTTTAATGGCTCCCATACTTCAACAACATGCATTTGCAGTGTCTAATTTGTATTTCCCTTGAGAAGATATTATATATATCACAAAACTAGGCCTATCTGCAACTAATTAAGGCATCATCATCAAAGAGTAAGGACCTTGATAAGATAAGAATCTTAAAGACAAAATTTTTTTTCTTCATCAAAAAAGAGAAACTTGAAACCACTACCTGGTATTCCAAGTGTTTGTCGACATAGCATTCTTTACTGAAGTATCCTCAAAATTGGAAGCCATGGATTTTGAAATCTCTTCTGCTTCACATGAGGGGAAGTTCAAAATAAGAGATGACAGGAGTGAATCAGTCACTGCGTTAGATGCATTAGCATTGCTAGACCGATATCCGCTACCACCCAAAAGCACCTGCAGATGAGCCTCACGAAGATCCCGGCCCAGCAGAGATAATGTCTGACTGTTTGGAATAGCAACTCGGCGTAATCTGCGACGTCTCTGCAAGTGATCTTTTTGTTAAAGAAAACAGCTTCAGAAATTCAAATCAACAAACAGGTTATGATTAAGTTATGACATTGATAGTGTTACAGAATCATCTAGACTGAAATTTAATTTCATTTTTTTTAACAACCATTACATTAAAAGGATATCTTAAGTAAGTGCCCATGTTGCACTGTTATATGAGTAAGCATGTCTCGTGCAACCTTAACACAGCAAATGGGACAAACCTGTAAGATAAAAAGAAGATAAAATAAAAAGATCAGTATTAAATCTTTTGGAACTAATAAACAAGATCCCATATCATGAAACAGTAGAAAAAAACTGCAAATTTGACTACAATACATGTAGCCGTCCATCAAATCACTGGGAGCACTTAACAATAAAGAGCAAGGAAAGTTTATGGTAAAAACAAAATCTACTCTATAAATAAAAACAGAGCTTACGAAATAGATTTTCATTTCCTTAAATACCAAAGGCAACCACTCAAGGAGGGCTTTATTGTAAATTAACAATACCCACAAGCTTTTCAAGTGTCTATACTTCTGCAAGATCTATGGTCTTCAGCCTGGAAAGGACATCTCAACTTGGGCTAAGTATCAGCAACAGGGTTTGAGTGCTTTCTTTCTTCATTACAGTATGTCATTGCTATGGTAAGATTTAGATTAATTTAGAACGAACATGAGGATTTATTAAGGCGTTTAGTCTATTATTAAGAAATTGTCATAAAATGGCCATGAGTGATGAGGGAAACTTGGATCTAATAAAACCCATGGGATCCTTCAATAAATTATTTGATAAAATCGTAAAATATTAAACAAAATAAATAACATTTTCCAACATCTTGATTTTGTGGAAATTGATGAAAAACATAAATATATATAGTATCTTGAAACAAGCCACAAGCCACAGAATAATCTAATCTCTAATAGATATGCGTAATGAATTCCACAAACTCCTAATCTTCATTCTCAGTTTGGTTCAGGAAAGAATGTTTACAAATGCTTAAAGAAGGAAGCATTTTTAAGGATATTATTTTCCTTCACCTCATTCTCACCAAGAACCAAATAGAGCCTAAAAATTTTGAGAAAATATCCCTATAATTAGTATATAGAGCCTAAAAATTATGAAAAAAATCTCCTTACAATTAGTATCATGGTACAGTAGTCACTTGCAGAGACTCAACCCGCTGTGTCTAATTCTAACTTTTTGAGAATTCACTACGTCAACATATCTATATCATGGCGTAATCATGTCGCGTGTTGGTGTTGGTACTTCTTAATATCCAACTCATTGCAAGTGGCACTCGGTTAATAGTGGTTATTTGATAACAATGGCACAATGGTGGCGGTGGTGTTGCAAAGACAGTGGGGACAGTGATGATGGTGATGGAAGGTATTGAGATGATGATAAAATGGCAGCGATGATGATAATGGTAATTATGCGATGACAGTAATGGTGATGGTGTTCAAAATGACAATACAATAATGGTGGAGGGTAATGGTGATGTTGGTGATGACAATGATGATGGTAACAAGATGTGTTGAAATGGCAATTCAATGGCTTTGGTGGAAGGAGGCAGTGGAAGCGGTGGCGTTGGAAGTGAGAGTTTGCTGATAGTGAGGAATGTCTTGAAAATAGTGATATGACAGTAATTGTGGGTGGCAGCAATGGGAGGTGGCAATGGATGGTGGTAATGACAACGAGGGACGATAGCTGTGGCAAAGGTGGTGACAGTTGTATTTTAGTTTTTTTTTTTTTTTTTTTTCCAATCTTCATTGGAGTGGGATTTGTAAATAATACCTCTCCCCTTAGATCTACAAATTTACCTTCAACAACTAAAACTCAATTCTTGGATTTCCCTCCAATAACTGAGATTTACAGTGGGATTTCCCTCCAATAACTGAGATTTACAGTCCATATCTCATTTGTCTCACAAGCATAAGCCAAGTAGCAAACCCCCTAGGGTTTGCAAATAAGATCACACCAAAATGAATAATTCAAAACTCTACTTGTTTTAATGTAAAAGGTATTTTACATCACCTCGTGTAACACCTTTTCCAAAGATTCCAAATTTCCAATGTTTGAGTCCCACGAACCTAAGAATTAATTGAAAATGACTTGTGGATCGAATGACTTATAGAATTTTCGTACATGAGTATTGTTTTGGAAATTATTAAATTGTTTTATAACAGAACAAATTAGAAAAACGCTGAATTAATTTAAGTGGTTACATCTACAGCAAAACAAAAAGGAGCCAAAACCAGAAATGAATTATAATTATTTAGGCCTACTAATCATATATATATATATATATATATATATATATTTGAAATCAGCTAATTAATTACTTATCTATATGCTAATATTCATTCATCTTTACTTTAATAATAAATCAGAGATTCAAAACTAAATCAACGTAAAACAACTCACAGCGACTCTCGATTCGAACGAATGCTCGTCTTCCAGATGCAAACACAGCGACGCAATATCGTGATCTTCGTAGCAATACGGGCACGGAAAATCGGGACGACCCTCATCTTCGGCCTCAAAATCATCGATGCGATCTATCAATCACACATCAAATAAAAAAAAAAATCAAAAAAATACGAATCAGACACAAAAAACTCCTATTCATTGCATCAATATGCATATATAATCAGGAAAATGCGAATCAGATATGTAAATCAAACTTCTATTGATGCATATATATACGTATAGAGAGAGAGAGAGAGAGAGGAAAGTACCTAAGTGAGAGTTGTTATGATGGTGATGAAACGCATATTGCCTTTTTGCAGCAGCGAGGCGAGATGACCAGCGATCGGAATCCATGGAAGACAAAAGAGGTTGAAGATGATGAGAAGAATATCGACCTCTATTATTTTGAGAAAGAAATAAATAAATATATAATTAAAATATTTCAGAAAATTATTTTTGCCGATTTATATGTTTTAGAAATTTATATTCCCGGATTCATTTTATTTTTGTCTTTTTGTGGGGAGGTGTGGTTTTGAATGAAGATTGAAGAGGAGGTTCGGATGCCAAGGTCGGTATGCGGAGGTTTCGATGGGAGGTTCTTCTTGGGTGTGGACAGGGTTAAGGATGACGTGGCAGCTGGAGGAATGATGATCGTCAAACACGTGGCAATATTTGATTTTATTGGACAAAATTAGATTTTTTTTTAATAAAACAAATTTTATTTTCACCCTTTTAATCATTAAAAACAAATTTTACTTTAATCATGGAAATTTTTTTTTTTATTTTAATATTGTCCCTTCACCTCCGACAAGCATTCTTAGATCCAAACAAAACATAAAGATCAAATTAAAAGAAAAAATAAAAATCTACTTTCAAATATAATTTTCTTGCAATTCTACAAGTTCACTCAAATCACTTTCATATGGCCATATGGGCATTGGGCTCTTTACTATTTGGATTAATCCCGACTAACTTTCCCATGTTTGAAATGAGGGATTTAGGAAAGGGAGAGAGAAATGAAGTGTTTTGGGAGAAAAATAAAAAAGAAAAGAAACTCATTGTTTCACGGTGGATAAGAATTGCATGGAAAAAAAAATGGAATTTGTTATTTTGATTTTGAACTGGAGTGATGGAATTTAGACAAAATTCAATCCTAAAAAAAGGTGTTTATAAGAATCATTTTGCCTAGTGTGCCTTATGGCATATGCTAAAGAGGTTGCCATAGTACAATCTGCATGGATGGTGGCCGAGGTACCTCTATGTCCCTTGTATGGAGGCTGTTCCTAATGCGAATAGAGGAATTCTTGCACTTTGTTCTTTGGTTAGGCATAAAGACTTCAATATTTCAGTTGTCGTCTGAGTCCTACCATTGGGGCTTGGTTTGGCTGCTGAGTAAGTATGGTGCGGCTCAGCAGTTATTTGGCCTTTTGGCCAATGTAAATCGGGTGTTTCAAAAAATCGACCGTTGGATTGAATGTTATTCTTATGTATAACAGACATATCTTAAATTTTAATGAAATTTTTATCAAATACAAACTGTTAAAATTTTTCACAGTCTGTATCTCATAGATCGACCGTCAGATCACTGTGATTTTTGGCATGCCTGTCATGCATATGAATAATATTCAATCCAACGGTTAGTTTTCGAAACACATGATTTACATTGGCCAAAAGGCCAAATAACTGCTGAGCTGCGACATACTTGCTCAGCAGCCAATCTAAACTCCTACCATTGTTAGGTTTCACCTCGCTTTTCGTGGTCCAGTCACACCCAAGCACTCAAGCATTTACTCGCCTTCAATCTCCAACGAGGTGGTGTACCTGCTGCTCGAATGGTCATCTAGTAAATGTCAAAGAGCTGGAAGCCTATAAGATTTTAGTTACCAAAGTAAAGGAGTTCGATAGTATGGCTTTGCTACCTGAGTTAAGCCGCTCAATTGGTTAATGTAATGGCCTTGGCTACAGCCTAGTTGTCGTGTATTAAATTGGGCTTGGGCTTGGGCTTGGGCTAGGCCCCCCATAGGTTGACCAGCCCTCCCCCAAGTCATTTGCCACGCTTTAGTGTGCTATGGCTCCAAGTGCCGCTTAGGTGATATGCCATATGTCAAATTATGATTGGACGAAGAATTTATCCACTTTATAGGACATTTGGGGTTTTTCTTTGACAAGTCAAATGCTTATGGAGTTGGTGGGATGACAGGAGAGAGAATCAAGGTGACTGTGTTTGCTTTAAATTGTGACAACTTTTTATAATATTCAAGCTAGGAAGTAACTTTTTCTCATGAGAAAAATATAAAAATTCAATTAAATGACCATAAGTTCAACTAAATTTTTTAACTGACCATTGTGTGGTGAGAATTTTTTTTCCTATACTAGCTATTCAGTCTTATACATAAAAGAAGATATAAATACAATTTTTTAAAAATTACTATGAGTTTGATTTATTTTAACTCACAAGAAGATGGCAATTAGGAAAACCAAAGCTATTATTGGAAAATTCTCAAAAGCTAGCTTTCAGTCTCTTGAATAAGGGTGGAAAAGCTCAACACAACTCAAATCGAATATATACAACATATACATGAATACAACCTCGTACACATTCAACACTTAGACTAGGATATAGGGATGGCAATGGGGCGGGGCGGGTTTTCCACTCTTCCGTCTCCGTCTCCGTCTCCGTCCACGCTTATAAAATTACTCCCCATTCCCATCCCCTATCTTGGCGGGGAATATAATTCTGTTTCCGTCCCCATTCCCATACGGGCGGGGAATCCCGGTCCCAGCCCAGTCATTTAAATAACAAATTTAATAAATAATGCATTAAGTGTGCTTTCAAGAGGGTTTGAACCCATTACCACCACTAAAAAACTTGTATTTTAAGAGTCTAAACTACTAAATTGCATGTTGATTGTAATATACTAAAATTAAATAATTTTTCAATGACTCTTGATTGTAATATACTTTTAAAATAAATAATATTTCAACAATTCCCTCAAATGGATCCACTTGAAAAAGTAAGCGCTAGATTAGATATTTTGAAAATTAACCGTTGGATGGGATATTTCGCTTATATACATGATGCATGCCCAAAATCACATTGATCCAATAAGGGATATTTGACTTAATATATAGGAAATATATAAAAATGGTTAGAAAATGTTAGATTATTAGTGAGATCATTGAGATGGGAGAAAATCAAGTAACCAATATTATTAAAAAATGATTTAAAATGTTAAAATTGATGAGAGAGACATAAAAATTAGGAGGTCATTAATAATTTAAATTCTATTATATATTATATATAATAGAATATATATGACATATAATTTATGTATCATATAAAATTATATGTTTTAAATATAAAATTTATATTAGCGGGGATGGAAAATTCCCATTGGGCGGAGATAAATAGACGAAGCGGGACAAATACTTTTTACCCCATCCCCGTCCTGTATCCCAAAAAATTCAAAAATAATCCGTCCCTATATTGGGCTGGACGGATCCCGCGGGATGGGACAAATTGCCATCCTAGTAGGATATAATTCATTATAATATAAGTAAAATATGTCATTTGAATACTACCTCTTCAACAATTTATTTAATTTATGGTTGAAAACAATTTAAGTTATTCGTGTATTTATACTATCATCATCCATCGCTCCAATTTGTAACGTCCGTACGCGCGAAAAAGGGTGAAATGAAGAGACGACATGACAATCCAAATATGGTAATTGCCTATATGAAGAGTGAGGGTGGGAGAGAGAAAGTGGAGAGTGAGAGTGAGAGTGAGAGAGAGAGAAAGCATTTCTTCATTGTGAAGTTTAGGGCTAGCGTTAGGGTTTCAACTTCGCAACCATGTCGATCGCACCAACACAGCAAGGCAATGCGAAACCGGGCTTGAGAAAGCCCGTATTTACGAAGGTGGAGCAGCTGAAACCAGGCACCAATGGTCACACTCTGACGGTGACGGTTCTGAGTTCGAACGCGGTTTTGCAGAAGGCTCGATCGGTGTCTCAGAACGTCCGCAACACTCGGATCTCCGAGTGTCTGGTCGGTGACGAGACCGGGACTATCGTATTCACTGCGCGTAACGATCAAGGTACTATATGAACAATGTAATCTGTTATTTGCGTTGTTTTCGTTTTTTTTTTTTTTGTCGGATTCTATAAAATCGGTCCTCTTATTATTACTTTTTTGGTTTTAAGAAAATGAGGAAAAAAGAACGAAATTGTGGATCTTTTGTATTGTGTGGTTTTAGGCTTAGTTGAGTATAAATTTTTGCAATGTAATCTGTTATTTGTTGTGTTTTTGCTATTTTCGGGGCTCTAAAAATCGGTCGTTTTTATTGTTAATTTGTTGGTTTCTGATAGAATGAGGAAAAATGAAGGAAAGGAGAAGGAAATTGTGGATCTTTTTGTTTAGGCTTAGTTGTTCTATTGGGATTCAAATCACCAAAATTTTAGTGTAATGAATTTTTACTTCTTTGTGTTTCCTACATTTTCTCAGTAACCAAACAGAGCGTTACTGTTAATTTGTTTCTCTATTTATTTGTTCCTTTTGTTACTTGTTAGTCTATGAGATGTGGAATTTGTTTAGAAATGAAATTAATTTCGAATTTTATGGGATCATGTATAAGCGGCTGTGAAATGACTTAATTTTGTTGGTGATTTTGAAATCCTAGCTTAGGGTATGTGATTTTTCTTACAGTCTAAAATTGCTTCTAGGTACTCTAGTTGGGGATGCTTCTAGGTACTCTAGTTGTGAAATGACTTTCACTGTTTTTGTGTATTTCTGTTCATTTTTGCTGCTTGAATTTTTTCAAATTGTGGGAGATATAAAATGTTGGTATGCTTAATTACAAAATGTGTAAAATGAAGGTAATAAGATCATGGGGAGGACGACGGTGATTGAAAATTTGAGGAAGGGGCACTCTAGGAAATAGTGAAATGAAGCCAAAGCGAGTGGTTTACAACCATGTAGTTGATGGTGCCAGAAAAGGATTTGTGTAGAAAAAGTATGGCAAGTTATTGCAAGATAGGAAAGGGTTTTGGTCTTTTCCATTAAATATGATGGAGATTTTGAGGAAAAGAGGTATTTTCTTTGGCAGCCTTGGAAGAACCAGTTTAGTCAAAGTTTGACTAGGATGCCATGTAGGAATGTCTTGCTTAGCTTGATAAATAGTTTGCTTTACATGCTAGGTGTTGGTAACATGCCATGACTAAGCAATGGTTCAACACCTTATGCCTTATGGGCACCTAGGAAACTAAGCAATAAGTGTTTGTGCTATTGTGTACCTATGTTGTTTCAGTATGTGGTCCTTAAGCACTCTAATTGAACCTGTAGTGCAATTAAATGGTGTAAATCTATGACTAGATTCTCCTTAGTTTGTCAATTAGATCATTTAAATTTTCTATTTTATAAAACTTGGCAACCTCAATTGTGCGGTTCATAATAGAGTATAATTTGTAATAGTCAGCCCCACGACTTTTTTTTTGACCTTTTCAGAGGAAGCTTCTATTTCCACTAATTGCAATTTATTAGCAGTGGTTTTGATGTATTTTAAATGAGTTGATTAGGCATTATTTCAGCGGAAGTTTCTATTTTGAGGATTTTGTTTTTGTTAGAAGTTCAATTTGGATGAAAATACTTTCTAATTTGAGTATTGAGTATTGTTGAATTTTTTTTATCTTGTCCCCAAAGGATCAGATCTTGTTTTGGAAGCGTTATATTTATGTATACTATTTGACTGTAGAAGCATAGATTCTCCTGTTTCTTTATGAGGGGCCATTGTTTGGTGCAATAGTAAACGTCTTGGGCTGCCAAGGCAAATGCTCATGTTTTTTTCGAATTTAAGTTTGTAGATAAGACCTTTGTTTATTGATTTTAATTTTTAGAATTTTCAATTTCTAGATGGGATTTCTTGTCCTCTATCCTCTCACTTGAGCTAGGGTTTGAGATAGGAAGGGATGATTGGTTTTTTGTTTAACTTAGTCCTATTTATTCAAATTCAATATAATTTATATTTGGTTTAGTCTTATAAGGTTTTGCACTTAGCCGCTTATTTTATGTGCTAGTTAGGTTGCATAACTTATTACCAGGTGTAATTAAAGAACGCCTGGAACTCATGTGTTGACATGGTTCGTTTTTCAAGGAAACTATTGTAACGTGACTCATGGCATAATGAATTGGGGACAAGTTTTGTTTTGGAGTGTTTCAAGTTTTTGTATGTACGGTATCAGGTGAACAGTATGTTGTTATGAGTGAAATGTAATGAGAATGACGGATTTTAAATTGAAAACTGTTGAGTTATTGCTTCAATTGGAACCACCAGCCATGGGAAACCTAGGAGTAAAATCCAGTATAGAGAAATTTTCTTTCTTTGTGTTTTCCTTCCTTACACTTTAGTATAGCTGTAAGGTTACAGAAGACAATGGTGAACTTATTGACTGTTGACAGAAGATCTGAAGTTAACAAATCGATGAAATGAATGGTTCTAGCCAGAGCGCAAATGCAGGAAAGGGTTTGTACAATTTATATCACGACAAATAGGATATGATCTGAATGGCAGCTACCATGATGCAAAATATGCATTTCTGAGTGTATGGTGTGAAAGAATTAGTATTCAACAGAAGAATAGAAAAAATGAATTAGCATTCCTTTTTCCTTTTGTTTGTTTATTTTTGGAACTATATTAGATTTATCAATTGTTGCACTTGCTCTAGAACTTAGTGTGGTGACGATTCAAGTTCTTGTGAGCTGGTAGACATGTCAAAGACAGATTGGCTCGAGATAGGAAAAGTAGTCAACTTTTCTCTATCTTCTAATCTTCCCTTAATTGATTTTTTTTTTTTGGGGGGCGGTAAGTCCTCCATCTTAGTGGTCCCTCGTCTAATCTTCCCTTGTTTGATATTTTTTTTCTTTATCTTCTAATCTTGAGCCCAATCGGTCACAACTTTAAAATTATGTTGTTGCCAAGAGTTCTATCAACTGTCATCTGAGCAACTAAACCTGAAATTGCACTTTCCTCATAAAATAGTGGTGACAGTGCAAGTATATTAAATCTCTGATAAAATGGCATTTGTCTTTTGTTAATGAAGCTGGATGTTGATTTGTATTAAATTTTTTTTTGTAATCTTCATGTATGAAACCCTGAAATCATTAAATGTCAAATTGTATATAAAATTTCCCTTCCCTTCCTCACTCTAAACATCTTTTCTTATATAATCTGAACTCATTGAACGGAGAGGAAATGATTTTTTATTACTGTTTTGAAGTTCACAGTGATGCAACAAGTACCTGATCTGCGGTGAAAATGAATTGATGGCATTTTGTTTACCGAAAATTACCATGATACAATATCTTTTGATAATTTATGCTCTTGTTGGGATTCTTACATGACTTCATGGGGTACTGGTACTTTGATGCAATCATCTCTGCTAGAACTTTACTGACAGTGAAAAATTTGAGATGTTTATTTCAATTGCACATTTCCTTTTTGAAGCGATGGAATATCATGGATAATGCTATAAATTGGTGGATGTGTTTAGTCTGTATATTATTGCAGATTATTTTAAGCCTACCAACTGCCCTGTATATTTTGTTTCCCCTGTATAATTTTATGGCAATAATGGCTTTATTTTCTGCCCAGTTGATTTGATGAAGCCTGGTACAACTGTTATTCTCCGTAATGCGAAGATTGACATGTTTAAAGGCTCCATGAGGCTAGCAGTTGACAAATGGGGTCGTGTTGAGGTGACTGAGCCTGCTATATTTGTGGTTAATGAGGATAACAATCTCTCTCTAGTCGAGTATGAGCTGGTGAATGTCGTGGAAGAGTAACTTGGATCCTTTGGCAGCCAGTATTTGGAGATATGATGAAGCTTTATAGTTTTAAAGCCGTGCAGTTGGTTTTATTCTTATTTTCTGGTAATGTGCTGCTACTGTGATAGTCTTTTTTACTAATAGGATAGATAGTGTGAAATTGGTGCACAGATATGACGAAACTCAAAGCTGGTGATGGTTTTTCTTCTAATGACTGCCATGGGGTAGGGTTTGTTTAGTGTTTGCGGGGACGGCTTGCTCCCCTTGCTAGGCATGGAAATGTAGACACATTTAGTGTTTGCGGGGACGGCTTGCTCCCCTTGCTAGGCATGGAAATGTAAACACATTTAGTGTTAATGATATAGATCTATTTACTCTAGTTTCTATTGTCTCTGGCCTTAAACTTTGCACATAGCATATAGTGCTACAGTGTTTGCTTGCATGCACTGGCACATAAGTTATCCCCCACATGGTCTATAATTCAATGGAAATTGTAAACAGGCCTCTTCCTGAGACTGACAAAATTGGTGAAAAATATGTGCTCCCCCTTATCTTCCACTCGATTGGGAGGACGTTTCCAATTAATAGTAAAACACTACATAGTTTTAGAACATGACAATGCTGTTTTGTTGAGTGTTGCCAATTGTTTGTGCTGGATTTGATAACAAGTGTCATGTTGCCTAGACGTGGAATATTTTATTTCATGATTGGAGACTTTTATTTAAGGGTGTGTTTGGAGGCCCCGTGAATAGAATTATTAATTACATTTTATTTTCGATGGCATTGGAAGGCACAAATTTAAGAAATTTATTCTGTAGAAATCATGTCAGAAGTGGTTCTGATGGGGACGATGAAGATGCTCAAATTAATGAATGTCTGCATGAAAACAGCATTGTATAATAAGGTTGGGGAAGCATTGGGTGTTTCAAGATTTCTAGATTTACATTTCATCCTCAGCTACTTCTGAGCAATCAAATGGAACTTATATGTAGTTGCTACTTCCTGCAGTGAATTTGGGGAAATACAGAATTTGGTATAGTAAGACTTTGAAATTCAGAAGTTATATTAGGAAATATCGGGAATAATTGAAGAAAAATCCAAGAATGAAAGTGATTCATTTGGCAAAACTAGAAGGATATGGGTTGTCATTCCATAATTTTCTGAAAATTATTTACAATATTCATGATGGAAAATGCTAAAAGGTGAAATTTAAAGTAAAGAAAGTGGTTCATTGAATTGCCTTTTTCTAGTAATTTTATAAAAATAAAAAATAAAAAATAAAATAAAATGAAAACTTACCACTAATTTTGATTTTGGTTGAATGCCTTAAATACACTACATACGAAAATACTTGGATATTACACATTGCCTCACACAAGTTAGTTTTTTACCTCAATAATATTAAAATTTTTTTAGACTTTCATGATTCTTAATAACAGCTAATCAAACCCTCATAATTGAATTAATTAGACTTGGTACTAGTGCCTCAAGAATGAGAAAGTTTTAAACCATTAGGGTTAGTCTAATGGTGAGGGCCTAAGTAAAAAAAAAAGAGAAGAATTAGGCTAGGGGTCGAATCCCCCATCCCATTTAAAAAAAAAAAAAAAAAAAAATTCAAAATTCAATTCACTAGTAAGGGGGCCAATCACTGGTTGAGTTTTTTCTAACATTAATCAATGTAAAATGGCGTGTCTGGGGATTAGTTTAAAGGTCCGTATGCTATGTCGTTGAAAAAAGTAAAAAATTAAAAATATAACAGCTAACCTGACATACATACAAAATGACTGTAAAAATAGAAAAATATCATAAAAGAGCAAGGCTCATGCATAGAAATTAAGAGATAAAAATAAACATTTCTAGCATATATATATATATATATAACTCTCAGTTGTTATAAAAATCTCTTAAATCACAATCAACTATTTTCTTTTTCAATACAATAAAATATTACTCAAAATTCCAATAACAATATTACAAGCCGTCTGCACAACCTGTGTTGCGGCGACAACCACCGCCGGCACCGGAAGTTTAGGAGATTCATCAATAAAGTGGGCAGTACAATTGTTCACCAAAGGAAGAACTTGGTCACTAACAATACTCTTGGCAGCACCATAATTGGACTCATCAACATTACTTACAACACACCATAAAACTCAGTACTTGCCTGAAAATATTGCGCAGGCAGCAGCACAATCATCAAGAGCATTCTTCAGCGCAGGATCAGAAGTATTCTCATAAAGTTTGAAAATCTCGTCCCCATCTCCTGTGCCGCTGCTCGGGTCGGTAAGACATTCGGCGCATGCATTTGGGTTTTCTGTTTTGTGCATATATTGTGTGATCAAGCTGGCGTCGGCTTTTACGTGAAGGATGGGGTGGTAACTGGTAAGAGAAGATGAAGAAAGAGAAAGTGATTACAGTAGGTTACAAGAGGCCATGGCTGCACTTAATTCTCTAGAACGTACTAGAAGGATATCAAGTTTCAGATCGGATATATTGTGATAGCATTTTTCTGTGCTATTTGAGGTCCCATCGTATTGTGTTATTTGGAATGCCAAATTTTAGCAATGAAAGTACTCAGTTAGGATTGCCAAATTTGATACCTCAAATGACAGATGATAGTTGTGCCATATCATAATTTTCCTTAAAATGCTAAATGCCAATTTATAACATCTATTATTGAATTAGAGCACATATATGTCAAAATTTAGCATTGATGACATCTGAGATGCCATACGCTAATATTGACGCATCAAAATGTGGCAAGAATGCATTGAAAATGCTTTAAGTATTTTCTTATACCCAGAACTTTTAGGTAATATATTAAGGAATGTGTCATTGCCCTTAGCTGGAGTTGCCTAATCCACCACATTTTTTTAAATATAAATTTATATATTTTCTTGACTTAATTGGATGTCCTATCATGATCACTAACATTCATTATTGTGAACCAAACGACTGGGTTTAATTTTCCTTGAGAGTAAAAAAAAAAATTATATGCTAAGAAATTATATTAGGAAGGTAATTTATTATAAATATGTACTTTTATACAGTATATAAGGAAGGTAATTTATTATACGCCTTTTTTTTTAAAAAATAATTATATATATCGAATTTTTAAAAAAACAAATAACTAGTTATAGAAAACAAATCCAAACGGTGCCTTAATTTTTTTTCAATTTAAATATAATTTAACAGTCAGTAAAACTAAATCAATAATCACCCATATTATGATATTTAATGACATATATATATATATATTTTTGTTTTTTGTTTTTGATTTTTGATTTTTATTATTTTTTTCCAATCTAAAAAATCCACACCCCACAAATTTGAAATTTCACTCCAAATACATTCCACCAAAGTGGGTGACACCAGATTTAAAATAGGAAAATGATCAAAAATACCCTAAATATGATCTTATTTGTCAAGGAGTCCAACTAATAAGATGTTATACCAATAGCCTCCTTAAAGGTCAAATATAAAATCAACTAGGATATTACATTGTCTATTATTCCCCCATTTATTAATTTTAGCAAGCTTGTTAAATTCTTTAAATTTTTTGTTTTTAAATTAAATAGTTATGGACCTTTTTTTATTTGAAATTTATGTTGAATGTTTTGGATAGGATAAGTTTGTTTGAATTTGAATTGAGATTAAAGATTTCACGAAGTTCATATTATATAAATAATGGTTTTTGGGTTTTCTAAATCAAAACGAAAGCCATATACTTGCTGCTACTGATCTTTTTTGTTGTGAAGAGTATTGGTTGATGAAGTTGGGCATTTACTAGATTTCAAACTTTGTTGAAAGGTGTGTTTCATTTGATATATTTTCGTTTTCCAATTGATCTGGTTCTATATATTTGTAGAACGGACATGGTATATGCATTCAAAATTTCCAAATTCAAATTTCGTTTTACAGGTATATATGTATATCTGTAAAACGGAACATATAAATGTTGTCACCAATCCATATTCCGTTTTACAGATATACATGTCGAAATATGATAACTGGATTTATAATTTCAAAATTCAAATTTCGTTTGCCAAGATATACATGTATACATGTAAAACAAAATTTGATAAATGGTTTTTCAACTTTAAAATTCAAATTTCGTTTACATATATATACGTGTACATGTTAAATGGAATATAAAAACTGAATTTCAAACTTTAAAATTCAATTTTCGATTTCAGATATACATTTATACATGTGAAATGAAATATATGAATTACACTATTACACATTCCGTTATATGTATACATGTATGAATGTATATTACCACTATATATATATTTCGTTTTACATATACACATATATACATATAATTGAATATGTTCATTTTTAGTTAGTTCGTTGCCATTTGAAATGATTATTCACAATGAATGTATATTTGAGTTATATTAGTGTGTTTATATAGTAGTTTATATTTTTTAGATGGATTCGAATATATCGATTACATATATTTATGTGTTTTCTTTTAAGTCGTTCGATGCTAAATATAAAATGTTTTTTCAAAGATGCATATATGTTTGTTTGTTTGGTTTTTTTTTTTAATCTTTTCAAGAGATGCATGTATTTTCAAAATTTTGTTAAATGTATACATGAAACTTGATTTTATGAATTTTTTTGTATATATTCATTCATATAAATTTTAGTATATAATCAAATCTAAATATGTTTACTACTTTTTTAAAATGATTTTGTTATCCAAAAATCTTGTATGGATAAAAAAATTCAAAATTTGAAATTTCAAAATTATTGAAATAGAGGTAAGGTTTTAGAAATTTAGATATGGATATTTATAAAATATTTTGGTAAACACCAAATATGGAATAAATATGGGCAATTGTGTCTTTTTATGAATTAAAACTACGTATTCATGTATCATAAAAAACCATAGGAATCTATTGGTATAGACATCTTATATCAGAGTCATATTGGTATAGAAAAAATGATTTAAAATTTGGACATCTCACAACCAACCAAGATGGGAGAAAATTTAAGTGCATTTAAGTGCCACAACCTGATCATAAGTATCCAATAGGGGCACTAATTCTGTGTTTTAAATAGAAAAATACTATATCACCCGATACTTTAATCCTAAATTAAAAACTATCCTAATGTATCCTGCTTTAAGTGGTGAGGTCTCTTCTTTCAAACTGTTTCTCTTTTTCACACACCACTTAAGCCACGACACGTTAAGGTGATTTTTAATCGGGAAAATTATCCAGACCCCCTTAGATATTGAATTTCATACCAGTAGGCCCAGAACACTATAAAGTTTACCCATAACCCCCTCCAGGATTTTCTAAAGTCAACTTTAATTATTTAATGACAGATTTACCATTTTATTGTTTTTATGGAAAGTTTTCTTACCTTTTAAATAGTGTAACTGTTTTTATGACATTATGGTAAGTTTTTGAAATTTAATTCAATTCAAATTTTGATTTTAATTGTGATATATCCGTTTATTGCTTTAAACAAATAAGTAAATTTACTTATTT
>JAESVK010000506.1:1183751-1219495 GCA_017140935.1 Hamamelis virginiana | reverse complement strand
TTTTTTTTTTATGTATAAAAAAAGGATATAAATAAGGAAGTAAGGATGTAGTTAAAGTGAGAAACAAGTTACCAATCTTGATTGTTAGTGTTTTGCTACTGTGTATCAAACTTACTTGGACAACAAAATGTAGTATCTATTAGCAGTTTGTAAAAACAAAAGAAAAACTAAGAGAAAAAGAACCTGATAAAGAGTTAAGTCCATTAAGGTTCCATTTGCAAATATGGCTAATTTTATTTTGAGGCTTAGGAAATATTGCCATGTACCAACTAACACCCACCTACCTAAATCTATGAACCCTACACCTACCTAAATCCCATTCCCACCTTGATACCATCTAAGCTAAGGTTCATTGGTTATTATGATTACTTTTGTACTTCTTCTATGTGAGTGTATGGACATTGCTTTCTATTTCATTAGTTTTACAAATCAACACAGTTCTCTAATTTTTTGGTTACTTTTTTTTTCATGCAGGGAAGACACTACCTCAACGTCTCCAATCCGAGCTGATTGGCTTCCCTCCTTGAGTTTGGATAGTGCAAATAGTAGACAATCATTTAGTCTCCCATTAGTGGTTCTCAGTGAACTTGAATTTAGAAAGGTCGTACTAATATTGAGTTCCATTGGAAGGTACATTTACTCCGGGTTCTTTTGTTTGATTTTTTAAACTTTTACCTCTTTATTTTATTTGTTATTTATGTATGCAGTTTAGAAAGAAATGGGTTTTTGTTGCGTTTTTAAACAGCAAATGAAAATATGGACACATCTGTGTTGCGGTTCTCCAAACTGTTCATTACTAGCCAAAAATGCACAACAGGTGAGCTATATAAATCACTCCTTGCTTTCCTAATTTCTGAAGATTTATTTTTAGAACTCATCGAGATTAATTCTTTTTGCCTTGGTGTTGGTTTAGAGGTGGCACCCTTTAGTGTGGAGAATGGATAATAAAGATGGCTTGGCTAGAAGCAAAAAAAAACTAATAACAACAGCAACGAGGAGCAACATGGTTCAGATCAAGAGCTGTTTTGACAAGGGAAAGAACAGTTGAGTTAGTGAAGAAAAAACAAAAAGACATTTTGGGGGCATAGTTTAACTGAGTGTAGGGCCCAATTTAGAACGAAATAGAAAAAAAATGTATTCATGTAGCCGAACCCAGATAATTAGGCAAAAGGCTTAGTTGGTTAGATATTTTGCATGATTGAATAGGATGCAAGGGCCAATGTAGAGCAAAATGTAATAAAAGTATTCATGTTGCCAAAGCCAGGTAAATGCGCAAAAGGCTTTGTGGAGTTGTGTTGGGTAGACATGAGATTTATATAGGGGGCTGAGTATGCAAGTTTTGGTTATAGCTTCTGAACCATGGCTTTTAGGTCCATTTATAGTTCAACCAATATATTTTTAGGGGCCGTGACTGAAAAAGTGAGTTGGCTCGACCTTATTTTTCTTACCATAAGGCAAGAGCCCAACTGCACTGGTTCTATTGGCTCCTGTGGTCATATTCACAGATAGCCCCTTATACCTCTAGCTAATGTATTACTTATGGAAATATTTGAAAAGTCAATATGATCATGTTACTATAGAATAACAAATAATGTTTCTTCTTTGTCATGGATTTCACATTGGATAGGCACTGGAGAGGTTGTGCATCGATATTCTATTTGAAAAACAAAAAACAAAACTATATGATATTACATTGTTACATGTTCCATGAAAAAGAAGTCTATACAAGCAATCTTATTACATTAAGAAGTCTATACAATCTCTAAGATAATGAACCGCTGGTATTGTGGATGGGATCAGGTAAGTTGAGGATAGATCCTACCCTTCCTTTATCCATGTTTCTTACATGTTGGAAAATTTTTTTACCTTCATATTGCATCTACACTTACATCGATTATGGGACAGGGCTATTTCATTTGCATCGATCATTATGAATCTATCTTAATATTTTTTGGCATCTGTAACATTCTATATTTCTTTACAGTGGATAGTGGGTTTGTTTTACCTATCCAAGTGAAATTAGTGAGAGATTTTATGGTTTGAGAGAGTAGTTCTCTCAATTGGATTTTAAAGGAAAAATGGTACCTATTTTGGTTCATAAGCAAGGCGTTGTAAGAGGAGAATAACATATTGCCTTTGCAGCTAATTTGGTTAGCAGGTAGATAAAATGCTCTCTCTTTGACACTTAATCTCCTTTAACCGTGACTATGCTATATCTAAAATTAATATTTTGCCTTATATCGCAGGGCTATGGGTAATTGAAGTACAACTTATGTTTTTTCACTATTCTGTATGTGATCAAGTATGAGGTCTCTTTACAGGAATGATACAATTATTCTTTGTTTGATCTAATTACAAGACAAGACAGAGTTCAGATACAGGTAACATTCTATAGATATTGCACCTTATAATCATGTCGTCCATTTGAAAGTGACAATTTTGAAAGCATTAATATGATTTTTTTTTCTCCAACTGGTTCTAGAAGATACCGGAGTGTAAGGTGCAACCTGCGTCAAATTTGAAGATGGAGGCTTGGTGGCATCTATCAAATCATGGTTCATCTTCGATGTCATGAATCCATTTTCTGTGAATTATTTATTTATGGTGTGTAACAATTAGTTTCTACAAATATGACACAATTGTGTTTAAGGCTCATATGAAATTAATTGAATTAGATTTGGATATAATGTATTCAAGGCACTGCCCTTATGATAATTTTTATTTTATTTCTAGATTTTTGTTCTTTTTTCATTTCTAAAAGCATTAATAAAATGAAGCATAGTTATGTAAATCCGTTAAATCTTATCAATATATTCATTTGGCTTTTAATTCTTACATTTTTTTTACCTATGTTACTAAATAATTAAAATAATGCTTTTTACAAAAAAAAAAAAAAAAAAATCTTATTTTATACACCACTATTAGTTATAACAAGAAGATTAAAACCTAGGACCTCTTCCTCATAAGAGGGAGTGAAATGCCACAAGGTTAGAAGCTTCTGTCAAACTGAAGGATTAGACTCAATATATATCGAGCAGTTGGTATGCATACCTTGGACAAATCTTCACTAATAGACAGTTCAACAATTAACCTTTGAATTAATCTTCATTTATGTTAATTATTTTGATTAGATGATGCAACAATTAACCTTTAAATTAATCTTTATTTATGTTATTTATTTTGATTATATGATACGAGAAACTATTTGAGTTCCGCGCATCGCGCGGGTCAATACTAGTATATATATATATATATATATATATATAATTTATGTATTTTTGGGGTTTGATTTTTGATTGATTCCATATTCGTTTGGGAAATTTTGAAATTTTATTTTAGGTTTAAAAGAATGATGGTATCTGATTTGCATAATGGAGTAGCTATGGATGTCATAAAAAGCTTGTTTTACTATGTTCAAGAAGCTTATCGCCGGTAAAAATGGCATTTTCCGATTGAGAATTGCATTGAGTTTATATGAAAATTTTTGGGTAATGAAGAACATAAGGGTTTTTCCAAGCTAGAGATTACATCACAATCTATGTAAAAATAAAAACCCTTATGCTGTGAATAAAAACCCTTATGCTAGAGATTTCTAATTCGCAGCAGAAGCTTATGCTGTGTTTGGTAGGAGGGAAAAGTGGGAGGAGGGAAAAGTGGAGGGAAGTGTAAATTTGGGTGTGTTTGGTATGGGGGGAAGGGAAAAGGGGAGGGAAATGTGGAAGGAAAAGGGGAGGGATTTTGAGCCTCTTCTCATCCGCCCAAAGTTGGGCAGAAAAGTGGAGGGATTTATGTTTTATGGGGTGAAATGACTTTTTTGCCCTTTAAACATTTTGAAAACCCACAATTGCCCCCCTTTATTCTCCAAGCAAGCACCTATACATATATGCCCACGCCCACTGTTTTATATATATATATACACACACACATGTGCGCGCGCACACGTGAAGGCTTCCAAATTATTTTTAATATTTTTATAAATTATTAAAAGCATTTAAAATATATTTGAATATGAGAGGATAAAATTGTAATTCAATACAATATATCATTTCCCTCCCCCTTGTTTACCAAACACATGGAAGGAAGGAAACCACTTTTCCATCCATCATACCAAACACACAGGAAGGAAAAATGGTTTCCCTCCCCTGAGGAAGGAAAGCCCATCCCTCCGATTTTCCTTCCTTCCACTTTTCCATCCCTCCTACCAAACGGAGCATAAGGGATTTGTTGATGCCTCTGCTGCGAATTAGAAATCTCTCTAGAAGAACAACCATCAAAATCAAAATAACTTAAGAAGGGTATCGGTTTGATGGCTGTTAGTGAGAAAATTATCAACGCCGTTTAGGCGTGAATAGTGAAGTCCATTTCAGCTCTTTCAGCTTGTTCTCAGCCGTTGGATAGACCGTTCCGCTACGCGGCTCAATCGCATTGTCTTAGGAGTGCTAATGAGGATCCCCACTTCAACAGCAAATCCAAACGCCTCCCGTTAACAGAAAAATGAAGGCTCGGAGTCATTAGGAACATATTTTAAAAACAAAATTTAGAGCAGCAATTTAAGCCCGAGAGAGAGAATTTCTATAGAAGTTAAAAAACGGTGCGTTTTGAGGGTGGAAGGAAATTTTCCCCGTCTTCAGCCTTCTTTTTACTCTCCCTCCAAAACGCCATTCACAAATCACCAATTTTCCCTCTTCACAAATCACTTTCTGAGATGTAGGGAAATCTTCTCTCCTCTTCTTCTCCACTTTTCTTCCTCTCTCAAGTTTCAAAGGCTTGAAGCTCTCTCACTTCTCAAGTCTCAAAGGATTAAAGCTGTGTGTGATTGTGGGTTCTCAAAGCCATAACAAGTTTACAACACTCTAACTCTGTAAGTGGGTTCTCCAATATTTTTCTCTCTTTTCAATTCTCATACATATGCAATATATTGTTAACTATTTGGGTATTTCTTGGATTCTGTATTATTTCATTCCCAGATAAATCCCGACCCTTGAATTTCTAGTTTTGATTTAATCTACTTTTGATTTCTGATGACTGAAGCTCTCTCTCTCTCTCTTGATTGTTTGAGTGGTACCTGCCAAGAGGGACAAATAACCTAGCTGACAAGGGTCAGATTGACGAGCCATTTGGGCTTAAGTCAATAAAAAGTGAATGAATTGTAAAAAGCCAAATACATTTTCAGATTGCAAAATTTTAAACCAGGAAAAGGAAAGTTCTTTGAAAACTTTTAATGGTTTTTTAGAATTTGCGGAGTTTTTTTCATATATTTTTTAAATTTTCTATTTACATTTAATTTCTAGAAACAGATGGCATCAACCTCTGCTTCTCGTCCCAATGTCGTAAGCGGAAGAATAAAAAGCGCAGCTACCACTCTGTACTCTGAGAACCAATCTCTAATCGGTGTAAGCCCACTTATCTTTAAAAACCTAAGGTTACTGTTTGGGTTTCCATTTTGACGAAGCTCTTCTCTTTCTTTTAAAAGTTAAAATAATTGGAATTGATTTTGTTTGGAAAGAATACAAATTGCTTCCCGAACTTCTGTTTGGTTAGCATATTGGAAGTGTTTTTCTCATGTTTGACAGCTAAAGTAATTGCATTTTTTTTTTTGAAAGCAAGATAAGTGGTTGGAAAATGTTAACTAAATGATGCCTAAGGTACGGTTTGGATAGCATTGAAGTACTTTTCTTGATTTCTAGAAATAAAATTAATGCAATTTAAAAAAAAAAAAATGGAAACCAGGAATTCAAAATGCTAACCAAACGATGCATAGAGTACTGTTTGGTTAGCATATTTGAAGTACTTTTCTACCTTTTAAGAGCTAAAATTGATCACTTTTTTGGTTGCTTCTGGAAAGCAGAAAAAGTGGTTCCAAATGATGCCTAAGGAAGATGAGTACTTCAAAAATGCTGACTAAATGATGCCTGATATTTAATGCCCCCCCAGCCCTACCCCCCACCGGAAAAAAAGAAATAATTAAAAAAAATGAAGAAGAAACCATCCCCAATATCTCTGATGGATTTCATTGTCATTGTTTCAGGAAATTCGGAAGGTTATGAGTATAATGAAGGAGGTCGCAGTTGATTTGGAGAGGGATGGCCAACCTCAAATGGTATTTTGAGTATTATACCCTACTCTTTTAGTTTGAATCTTTATCATCGAAACTTTTATATTATTACTCTAAGCTAAAAATATATTCAAGAAAAAGAAAGAAGACAAGATGTCCTCCTCACATTGAAAAAGAGATAAGAACAATAAATGGCAAAGAACAAATCTACTCAAGATCCACAAAAAGAAACCCAATCACCCCCAACAACAAAGGAATGCCCTTAAATTCCTCAGTACCAGGAGCCCAAAAAGAAGCCAAAAAACAAACTCTATCCTAAAGCCCCTCAACACTAAAAAAATCTTTCCTAAAAATTTCTAGCATTCTTTTCTAACCAAATCACCCAAAATTTAGTCAACACTGTGCATCTCCATAAACTAATAGCTCTTTGAATGGCCACACCAAAACTCAATCTTCAACATATCTGAAGAAGATAAATGAGCAATCCAATACATCTATGCAAGCTGACACAAATTATGCCATAAAACCCTTGTAATAGGGCAACACAGAAACTATGATCAACATTCCAACCGTTTCTTCTACACATCACACACCAATGAGGAGAAATATAACCTAAAACAAAAACCTTCACTTAACTTGAAAAACATACAACCTCCACTTAACTGATAAGTCTTAGATTTTCAATAAAATTGATGTGCTCCATTTATTTAATGAAGGAAAATGTAGGATTAAAAAAGATTAAAATTTGAATCTTAGATTTTTCATTTTTTTGTATCGACGAAGACAGAAATTTCGGCTTAACTAATGAATCCTTTCTAAGTATATCTGTTTGTTTGGTTGCTGAGAAATCATAGGAAAGGGAAAGAAAATGAAAATAGAATTTTGAATACCCATGAAAACAAAAACCCAGACAAAACTGAGCTCGACAAAATTACTTGGTTTAGTTTGAATGAAGTTCTCATTTGTCTTTTGGACACCAAAACGACATAAAACATGAAGTTCAGAATTTTATCATCTTTTATTTTGCTTAGTTATCTCAGCAACCAAACGGGTATTTAAGGAATTTGGATGAATTCATAGTTTTTAGTGATAAACCACTAAACCCTAATGTCATGATGCTGGCAAACCATTGTTTTTTAGAATTTAGATGAATTCATTGGCAGCATTGACAAACCTTATAAGAAACCCTTGCTTTTCAAATTTTAGATGAATTAATGATAGAATGTTATTGCAGGTGAAGGAGCTTGATGATGCTGTTGTTGAGTTGTTGGAAGCGTCTGAAGACTGTTCACACTTTTCATCCGCGGTCCAGTCTGTTGGAAATGGGTACCAGCTTGAGGCAGAGGTGGTTAAAGTCTTTCTTGCATTCCAATCTCCCCTTAAGCATTATGATAGTCTCTTTTTCATATTCGCTACTGTTTTTTTCCCAACTTGGTTGATGTTTGAAATGCAGTCAACTGATTTTAAGAAGAAGTTTGAGGACGAGGTCAGAAAACTCAAGGCTAGTTCTTCTTCGGCTCCACAAAACCATCGATTTTTACGTCAGTTCAGGGAAGCCATCTGGGTATGTCTTACTATAAGAAGATTTTGAATTTTGCTTGGTTGTGAGCTCTGATTATTAAAGATAAAACTTTAGATACTTCTTTTTGTAATGTTTTGTTTATTTGTTTTTGAGTTCCATTTTTCTTATCATTTAAAGTACAAATATGTTCTGCCTGTATTAATAATGCCAATTATTTCATCTACATTTTTTAACTGGATTTCTGTGATGTTTCTCACAAAGAAAAGCTAAGACATGGTAGGAAGTATAAGTTGTCTTATAAAATCTTTAACTTAATTTTTTAGGTATGCTTTTGTGACATACTAGTGGATCTCCACAGAAGCAATCTATATAAAGGCAAATAACATATTTATTCTTAAATGATATGCTTAAATACATGATGATAGATAAAACTGCCACCATATTATCAAGCAAAAAGATTAGATGGAAAAATGCACCAATTGGTAGAAGTATGTCTTTTTTTGCCCAGCAACACATGCTTTCAATGTGATATTGTAGTCCTTTATGTCCAATAAGTTTATCCCTAGAAGAGAAAAAGAAACATTACTAACGTCATAATTGGTTATCTGCACAAAAATAGTGTAAAACATCTTCATGACAACAGGCTACTAAAAAATGCGCTGATATTCTTTTCATGCGAATTGTTTCCTATCAGTTCTGAAAGCTCTTGGGTTTGAATTGTTAATGGTGATCTTGGCTGTGATATTCTTTTTATGCTAATAGTTATCCATGTCCAATGGGTCTGGCTTTAATGAAACGAACACCACATGCTGGAACCCTTTTGGTAGGGATAATAATTTATAGCAGACTGTGCATGGCATATTGGTATTGGGGTCCCAACAGCATATTGGTTAAGTGGCCGGTTTATAAAGAAGTAACTAAGTTGGAACAGCATATTGGTATTTGAAGATCTGGAAATAGTGTGGGTGCACTATAATGTGTGATGGTTGGTCCTAGCATCAAGAAGTCACTGGCTATGATTATTTTGTTGTCTTTTGATGTATCTGACATAGAGAAGACAAAGGATTCTTGGTTGGACTTATGGATGTATTATTAAGAAGGTTGGGTAGGAAAATGTTATCCAGATTGTCATGAGCGAGGAAACCTTCTTCAAGGGAATTTGAGTAGTAGATGAGGAAGAGGAAACATCTGTTCTGAAGACTGTTTGATCATGTTGCATTGGCATCATCCTAGAAGACTGGGAAGCTCGATGAACTCCTTGAGGTGATGAGAAAAAAGAGAAGGGTTTTGAGCTTGATTTGTAGCATTAATATCGTCGTGAGAATAATCCATTAAAAGAAAAAAGAGTTTGAAACTCAGTATTGCAATATTTACCAATTACCAATGGCCTATGCACTTTGCCTAGCAAAGCTTAGTTGCTAGGTTGTACTTTAGGCAATATTTACATTTGGAGCATTAGAAATTTTAGTGTATGCTATTGGTAGAAGGTTGAGATCAATAGTTGAAATGTTGGACATTGTTTTGACTTTTGATTGAGAATTTCCACGGACAGGTAGAGAAAGTTTACTGTGCAAAGCTGGTGAAGGTCTTAAATCTAGTTGAACACAGGATGAGAAGCATAGTATCAAATCTTCTTATCATTTATAAAGAATTATTCATGGCTATTTAAATGACTTTTTGGGGATGTATTGCATAAGTATAATATTGCAGTTATTTTGTCAATATGTTGCAAGAGAAGTGCTTATATCTCAGGTTTTGTAGGTATGCTCTCTTGCCACAGAAAATATCGTATGCCACTTAGCCTATTCCTTTTACATATCCTACCATCTCATCTTTGTATTCTTATTTCCATATTTATTGATGAAATGTTCTCTAGTACCCTTGGTAATCTTTCAAGTGTGTATTCTTAGATATTTGGTGTTGTTGTATCTTTTTTCCTGCAGAATGTTCATCATGCAGGACAGCCAATGCCAGGTGAAGAGCAGGAGGATATTGTAATGACCAGTACCCAATGCAACCTTTTGAATATCACTTGCCCATTAAGTGGAAAGCCTATTACTGAACTAGCAGATCCAGTTCGCAGGTATTGTTTGAATCTCTTCAAGCTTTTCTTCTCTCTCTCTCTCTCTCTCTCTGGAAAGAAGATTTGCATTTTCTCTTGGGATCATCAAATTCATATTTTGGAAGAACTTTTCTAGCTTTTGAGAGCAAAAACTATAGCAACTGTTTCTCTCAAAAGCATAACAAGCACTAGCAAAATGCTTACCAAATAATGCCTACTTTATTGGGGTGATTGCTAAATGTCCTTGCTGGTGTATATGTTTTCAAATGGAAGAAACATGTTTATATAGATACTTCCACAAAAGTACATATATTTCATGAGTTGTAGATTGCAATGTTGGATCAAGGTGACCTTCTTTGACCCTTTTTGGATTTGCTTATTGGACTATCATTTTGTTATGTTTGCTAATAACATAACTGGTTTAATTTTCTGTGTATCGGGTAGTTTTTAGTGCCCTTCATTACAATGAGCTGTTATAATTGCTTGTGCCATTGCATCAAGATGGTAGTTGGTGGGTTCAGCATGTTGGTAAGGATGAAAATGGGGAACAGTAGTGCTTTGACATGGAAATAGATCAGCATTCTTGTGAAGTTGTGATGGTTGGCAAAGAAAAAACGAAAGATCATTATGTATGAAGACTACATAAACCACTATATTGTCAGTGCTTGTAAGTTGTAATGTGGAGCAAGTGCATCGCGTGGCAACCAATCCTTTCAGTCAAGAAAGAAATGAATTTCTTTAGGGCTTTATCACCACTTCCATTGTTATTCATCAATCTATTGACAAATTTATATCGGACTAAGAATTGGTTGTGAAACGATTCGAAGTTGAAAGTGACTCTGGGACTGGTATAAATGCTAGTAGTAAGGCAAATGGCAGTCGCATAGAAAAGGCAAAAACCAGTGCCTCAATCCATGTGATACATATTGAGATATGTCAATTCTGTATTGAATGGACTTTCTTGCTTAAAAATAATTCAATTAAAATTCATTATAACATTTAGGGTACCACACATTTATTATTCTGCCTGTCGATGAGTAGAAAATTTTAGCAGGCCTGGCTACCATGAATTCTCTGTTCAAAAAGCAGTATTGTTGTAGGAGAGTCCAAGAAGTTGCATTTTTCAGCCTCATTCTAATTTTTGAATAGAGGATCCAAAGAAGACCCATGGGAGGTTGAACCTATGCTTTTTCATGTTGCTGAGTTGCATGTAATGGGGCATGCATTGCATTACTTTTCTATTTTACATTACTTTTTTCCTGTTCTGTTTCATTTACTTTTCTTCATCTGGTGCAGTGTGGAATGCAAGCATATTTATGACAAGAAGGCAATCATGCACTACATAAGGTCCAAGAATGCACGTGCTCAATGCCCTGTAGCAGGTATTCAAATTTTGTTCTCTTAAATTTACTTTTCATTTTCCTGTGCCAATCTCACGCTCGATCCTTCTTTTCTCCTGCCAGCTTGCCCTAGAATACTGCAGGCAGAAAAAGTGGTTTGTGACCCATTGTTACTAATTGACATTGACGAAATGCGCTCAATGAGTAAACAAACTGCTAGGCCTGAAGTGATTGAAGATTTCACCGAACTTGACGAAGAAGAGAGCTACTGATGAGGATTAGTTACAGCAGGAGCTTTTGTACATTCAATTTAGGGATTTTGAAGATCTCTACTATAGGTTCTGAGCTTATTGGATATTATTCTTGCTTTATAGTACAATGCATATTGGTTGTCCTAGGAACAGAGGAATGTAATTGTACTCACTTGGCCCCTTCTTTTGACCTCTTTTCTCCCTGTTCTCTTCTGGATTCAGACTCAATTTTATATTTTCATCTTTGTTATTCTTGTGAATGTATTAAGCATACAGTAGTTAAAAGTTGTTGCCATGAATTGTATTTTTCCTATAGTAGGGAGTTTTTGGAGGCAATTTAAAGTAAGAATGACTTCTGGTTTACATAATGATGACAAAACCCCTTGTTTTGGAGCATGTTTCTGATGTCCACTTTAAGAATGTAGCTTCAATATAATGCTTCTTCAGTTGAGTGACCTCTTCTTGAGGTGGAAAATGTAGTTTAAAATCCCTCAGTTTGGTAAACCCCTGCATTCTTTGATTGAACATGGTCTTTTTGGCTGCAGTAGTGGGAGGAGTCTCCAGCAGAATCAAAATTCCTTTTGGCTGCAAGTGTAATGGGAGGAGAGGCTCCAGCTGCATCAAAATGTATTTAAGGATCTGTTTGTTTCAACATAAAATGAAGGAGGAAAATTAAATTAATGTAAATAGGTTTTTACTCATGCTTATTACAATGTAAAATTGTGGAGTAAAATAGTTCATTTTATGTCAAAGAGTTCAATTTGCCTGAAAACAACTTGCCCTAAAAAGAAGCATAAGTTGTTTTCCATCTCTTCTCATGTCTCTCTTCTGTACTTCCTAAAATCTCTTCCCACATCACTTCTCTCTCATAAAAGATTAATATAGATTTATATTGTTTGGTCAAGCCTTTTATTAATTAAAATTATTTTTTATTTGTTTTCAAAATTATATTACAGAAAAGATCCAAATACCAAAAAATATTGTAAATTGATCAATTTTCAAAGTAATAGGTTTTACATCATAAATCATTTTACGTTATAAATTACTGTACGAGGAAACAAACATAGCCTAAATGTATTTAAACCTATTTCCTTACACTTAAGTCCCTCCATTTTGATTTAGTGATTCGAGTCTTTTTTTTTTATGGGATGAGATTTTGGATTCTATTTTTTATGGATGAAAGTTCTTAATTCATTTGCTGTTGTCCTAATATTGGCAAAAAATAAAAATAAAAAATAAAATAAAAAAATCCTCCTACACCAAAAATTGAAAAAAAAATATTTATAATTAATTAATTAATAAATAAAATGCATAAATCAACTCAAGAAACCCTCTTTCTATTAGCTAGACATTCAAAGAAAACTTATTTATTTACCAAGCTTGGGTTCAATATCATCTAATAAAACTCTTGTAGTTCATTAATGCAAATATGACGCTACAAATGCTAGGATGAATGTCAAGAGTATGAAGTATTGTACTCTTTCTTATCTTTGAGTCTTTGACAAACAGCATTCACCAACTCGCTTTATCCGAAAACGCATTAACAACGAACGCGGTACTTTTTCTTCCCCTATCTTACCCGCAAATTCACAAACGGATATAAACTCTCGCGACCCCCAAAAACCCCCATTCAAAGCTCGAAGAAAGCAACAATGGCGTTCACTAAGATTTCTCTCTCTAGAATTTCTTTGTTCCGCCACATTTCTCTCTCATCCCTCACCCCCTTCTTTCTCTCCCCTCTCACTGTCACACTTCCTCAAATCCGTACCCTCAATCTCTCTGCTTCTCTCTCTACCCAAGACTCGTCTCTTTCAGTTTCATTGTCATCATCGAAGAAGAGCGATTATCGTTGGAAGCCTATGTGTTTGTACTACACTCAAGGCAAGTGCACCATGGTATGCTTCTCCACACAGCCCATTTCCTGAAGTTGATTAATTCTATCTATTTATGCCTCCTTTGAATGATATACTATTTTTCATTACATTTTTCCTGTTTTTGAAAGTAAAGGAAATACTTAAATTGTTGGAAATACGTTTGGTGGGTGCAAGTTCTTGAAACCTGGAATTAGAGTGAGGAACAAACAGCAGAAAATCTTTAAAACAAAGAAGAAGAAAAAGTTAAAAGTAGGAAACAAATTACATGAGAAATTACTTGTAGCAAAATTGTGCACTACGGCATTATTTATCTATTGAAATAACATTTAGAGTTTATCAACAAAATATGTTAAAATGTGTGATTTCTAATGGATGTTTTTTTGCCTTGCAGATGGATGATCCTATCCACCTAGAGAGATTCAATCATAATTGCTCCAGGGAGCTTCAAGTGAATGCTGCTGAGTTAAAACATATGCGTAATCAGAACTTAGATTTTTTTCTGGTGCTTGATTTGGAGGGGAAAATTGAGATTCTTGAGTTTCCAGTTGTGATGATCAATGCAAAAACTATGAATGTCGTGGATTTGTTCCACAGGTTTAACTCTGTTTCTTTATGCATGTTCAATACAGATGCATTTGGAAAGCTGCACTTCCCTTTTGGTTCATTGTGATTGTACTAGGAGGCCAAATAAATTTTGTATATTTTTCTTAGTCTTTGTTGTGCATCTTCAGTCTCTTTAGGGGCCATTGCCCAGTGCAATGGTAAAAGTCTTGGCCGCCGAGCGTGAATGTGCAAGTTTGACTCTTGAAAGAGGCTGCTCCATGCAAAATGTATTGAAGGTTAGGGCCATATCTAGTTCATCCCTTCCAGGATGTCATTTTCACAACACCAGCACTGGGTAAATGACCTTTTTTGTATGACTAGATGTCTAGTGCAAGAAAGTATGAACTTTTAGAACCATATCCAGCTCACCCTCCTAGAACCCTTTTTCTCAGGACCAACAATAATTAATGGCCTTTATATGATGTAGAAATTTACTCACTTTGATTCACATTTTGCAATAAATTGAGCACTTTTATTAGGATATTAACAGGATTTACTATTATAGAAATCTACATAGTCTCTGTGAATAGTTAAACTTGTTGCCATGACATATACTAGGAGGGTAGGAGGGATGTTCCTCGTATTTTTATGTCTTCAAACAAGTGCAAGTTGCCTTCTTGGAATGACTAATTGGGCATGCTTGACTGTTGATGCTTATCTTATCATTTGTGAGATGATTACTTGGTATGAACTATTATAAAATCGTTTGGATTTGCTTTTTGTAAGTACTTATTTTCTTTTTAAAAAAATTTGCAATATTTAATTTCTTAGCAAAAAATTAGAATTTCTTTTTTGATTTTTTGCTTTTTTTCAATTTAGTAACATGATTTCTTAACAAAAAAGCAAAAAAATTAAAAGTTAATGTTTGATTTTTTGTTAAAAAATCAAATTTTGCAAATTTTAGAAAAGCAAAGAAAGCAAAAAAGTACTCTTAAAAAGTTCAACCAAACAGTAATTTTTTGGTCTGTAACTTTTCATGGTATTTGTTTGGAACAATAACCTGCATATTATGAGTACACCTTTTCTGTTCTGTGTTTTTTATTCTTTTTTTTTTTTTTAATATTGTACAGGTTTGTGAAGCCTTCAGAAATGAGTGAACAAAGAACAAATGAATATATTGAAGGAAAATATGGAAAATTAGGAGTTGATCGGTATGTTATCTCTCTGCTTTGATTATAGCAGAACTCATGTTCAATGTTTAGTAACAATATGATCCAGTAGCTGCTATTCAAAATTGGAAAATTTTCATATATGTGATCAGGTGTGCTTTGCCCATACCCTTTATATAGCCAACCTATCTCAATGTCAACATTAGATTTCTTAATTACAATACTAAGAAAATTACACTTGTCATGAAAGCTCCTAGATGATTGAGGAGTTATTTCCCAGAATTTACTTCTTTGATCGAATAATGTTGTCTACCTATCACTATTTATTCTATAATTCAAAGTATGTAAAACAAAGTATTTGCTGATATGGCTTATGTAAACTAAAATGGAGTTGGCATGCTACTGAAAGAGCTGATACAGAGTTGTTGCTAACAGTTAACATAAATACTTACAGGTAATACAATGGTGCATAATTATAACTTTTCAAGTGATGGTTTATGGTACACTTTTCTGTTTGTATTGATTGTACAAGTGGCCTATCACCAAACCCTCCCGCCGCGGTTTTTGTTTGTATCAGCCATGTCAGCAATATTTCCATCACTTCAGTTTTGCCTTGTCTGCCACTGCCATCACCCTTCTGTGCACCATCAATGTAGTTTCCACCAACACCAATTACCACCATTGCTGCTGCTATCACTGCACTCACCACCACCACCACGGTTGCCCACTGCCTGTGCCTCCATTTTCATCACGTGCCACCACCCGTCCAAGATTAATTTATTGTTTTAGGAATTTCTCTCAAATGACTGAGAAACCAATATATTGGTCATGAATAACTAGTTAAATGTCAAAACATTATTTTATTTCACCAAATGTTATATCGACTATAGCAACCTTAGTTTTCAGTGCTTATGCTGGCAGACTGATATAGCTTTTGTAGATTTGCAGTGTCTGGCATGATACTGCTATCCCCTTTAAGGAAGTTATTCAACAATTTGAAGCTTGGTTGACACAGCATCAATTGTGGGTAAAGGAGCCAGGGGGTCATCTAAATCGAGCTGCATTTGTAACTTGGTGAGTTTACTGTGGAGATGAAATTTAATCTGTCCACATGCTTAATAAGCCTATCATGTTGGAATTTTTTTTTTTTCCAGAAGTAATATATGGTAGTCAAACTAGGTTATTTTACTGTTATACCTGAACACTGATACCTAGAGTCAGTACTGTGTGATGCAGTTCTGAAGTATCCTAATTATCTGAAGGAGAGAGAGAAAGGCAGTGAGGGATTGAGTTTTGACATTGAGTCTATTACCACATGATTTCTGCTTGATGTTTACCTAGTGTTTATGTTATTTCTTATTACAGGAGAACAAGAATATATCAATGCTATCTTATATCATAGAAGTCAAACTTTTTCATTAAAAGAAAAAAAATAATAATGCCACAAAATGGTTGCAGTTGCACAGTTGTTTTTCTGCTTGAATAAAAATTGGAGATCAAAAGGAAAAAATTTCTCTAATCAAACTTAATGTTCTCTCTCTCTCTCTCTCTCTCTCATGTGCACACCTTAATCTCCTTTTGTTTCTTTCCTACTGTGCACCTTTTTCTTCCTTCATTCTCTCCTTAACCTTGCAGTCATCTCCCATGAGCAGTTCAAGTACCAAATTAATAGGAGAAAGTAATGTCAATGATGGGAGCAATTCATTTCTTGTGAATAGTTTGAGAACCAAACTGTTAATGAGCGAAACTTATGTAAGAAGGAGATATTGTCAATACATAAGTGTCTGAGTTATCTCACAGGAGCAGTTTGGGAGGAAGAAGAAGAAGAATAAAGAAGTTGAAGTAGAAAATGATCTGAATTCTTTGATAATTAGGAAACAAAAAATAACACCTTTGACATGCCTTCATGGGGGTTTGTGCCCCGTAATTTCCATTCTAATTCAGATCCTGATCCTCTAGAGAGAGAACCATAAAACTGTGTGTTTGGATTTTCCATGGAATTGAAATCATAATATTGCATTTTATAGCACCCAAGGGGCAACTCAAACCTTTCAGACTGAAGTCATTACTGAAAATGGAGCCATCACTGCACACTGGTATAGGATTGTTCATAGACTTTAAAAGTTTTCTATCATTTATGGAAATGGCTCCATTTTCTGTGTTGACTTCATTATGCTATATGGATTTTTACCTTGGACGAGAAAAAAATAGAAAAAAAAGATGAGTGATTTCATTTCCACAGGATGTCCAGTGGAAACAGCAAAATCACAAAACTTTTAATGAAAGTTTGGATTCGAGGTTACTTCATGAATTTTTTTTTTTCATTAAAAATTGCCAGAGGGCAAGATGACCCTATACACACGAGGTATACAAAAAGAGCCAAAACTATAAAGTTAAAGAATCTATAAACTGATGGAAAGTGGTCCAGTTTTCAAAACATCCGACCCCTTCCATAAAAACTTCAGATTTTAATTTGAAGTGGAATTTAGAAACAACTTCTAGAACTTGGTTTGCTAACATATTTTTGTTTATTGGTATTAGTGGAAATTGGGATTTGAAAACGAAAGTTCCTCAGCAGTGCAAAGTATCAAAGATTAAGCTTCCCCCATATTTTATGGAGTGGATCAATCTGAAGGACGTCTATCTAAATTTCTACAAGAGGAGGGTGAGTCGACACTTGCAGTGAAGTTTCAGGTTTCGGAAATTATCATCTCTTGTCTTTCTTAACCTCGAAGTACTGTTAATGTACTTAAAGGCTGATGGATTGAGAAAAATTTGTAGGGCTTTTATTTTCAAGGAGTGTAGTCAGTTTGGATTGGGTGTTGATAAACCAAACAAGGGTTTAGAGGATCAACCTGAGAACTGAAAAACTTGAGTTTTTGATCTGATTGACTCAACTCAGTGCTAACTTTCAAAGCCCCATACCTAAGCTGAAGCTTGGGTTTGATTTGGTTTTGTAAACAAGGACAGACACAGTTACGATGGATGATGGATGTGTGTCGAACAGAAATGCGTACCTAGTCTGCCTGTTAAAATACTTTACCCTGCACAATGGTCTGGCACAGTTTTATGTAATTGATGAATATATCAAATCGGTTCTTAATTTGTAAACCCAGGCCTAAACCCTCTGTCAACATCCCCGTTCCTAGCCGACCCACGGCCAGATTGGGTCAGTCAGATTCTGGTTTGGATCAGACCCTAATGCTCCCTAGTTTCTATCATTTCTTAGTGATGTTTCTCTCTTTTTAATATATTTGCTTCTTTATGGATAATAGGCCACAGGTATGCTGACAATGATGAGAGAACTTCAGATATCATTGTTGGGAAGTCACCATCTTGGGATTGATGACACCAAGAACATAGCAAGGGTGTTGCAGCACATGCTTGCTGATGGTGCAATGGTGCAGATTACTGCAAGGAGGAATCCTAATTCACCTGAAAATGTTGAATTCCTCTTCAAGAATAGGATAAGGTAACTGCTATTGACTGGATTTCTCTATCTTAGAACCAAAAGAATATTGTAAATAATTAATAAAATAGATATTTATTCCTTGGGTTCTCTCTCTCTCTCTCTGGTTTTAAATTCAGGTAAGATCTTTGCTGGTTTGATTTCTTGGAATCTGCGACGGTCAGCCACGGGAAAACTGTATTACTGTATAACATGGCGGCAATTTGCGAGTTTTTTTGGAAATCGTATCTAAAATCGACTTCTAGGGCAGGGAAAGAAGGTAAAAGAATTGACCCTTTGGCACTCCATGGCTCCAGCTGGAACCTAAAGATTTCAATGACATTCGAATTACTAGTGGACCGGCAGTATGGTGAAAATTGAGATTGAAAACCATGCTTGATCTCTTTTGCATAATTTTTTTTATAGTTGCTGTAGTTGGGTTGTTTCTGTTATTAAATGGTGGTCGTGGATAGTTGTTACTTATTTTTATGAGAGACAAGAACCAATTGTTTTGTGTAGCCACATTTGTGGAAATGTGAAGAACCAATTGGGTTATTTTTATGAAAGTAGACCTCTTTGAGAGGAATGGCTTTCCTCACATTTGTGGAGTCACCCACCAATGGCATGTTCTGCTTATATAGGGTTAAGGATGTATATGAGTGCCACGGTTGGGATCATGGGATTGGCTTCTAAGTCCTGCTTAATATTTTGGCACTAATAAGATATCATAAAAATTTTTCTCACTACATGGTCTCTTAATTGTTCCTGAAAATATGTAAAGGGTGCCCACTTTTTTTTTTTTTCAATTACAATTGAAAATCCATCAATTTTAGGCTTTTGTCTTTGCTTTAATCTCTGTTTAGACAATATATGTGACATAAAACACAATAACCTTGTAGGCTTGTAGCATTCTTATGAATTTTTTCATCATGTGTTTTGCTTTAATCC
Source organism: Hamamelis virginiana (assembly GCA_017140935.1). NCBI lineage: Eukaryota > Viridiplantae > Streptophyta > Magnoliopsida > Saxifragales > Hamamelidaceae > Hamamelis > Hamamelis virginiana. The sequence continues at coordinate 1,200,283 of JAESVK010000506.1, read as the reverse complement.
CTCTTGTCGTGAACTCCTGTAATATTTACAATTATTTAATTTGGAACATGCAGTTCATATGTACATTGCATTATCATATTTATCAGGTTGAGTCTATCCTATAGGTATAATTCGACAAAAACTATATTAGATTGGTGTATTGGCACAAATACACCGATCAAAGTTGATAAGAAATTTTGGTTAAATATTGTAGATGATAAAGAATATGAAATTAAGATCAAATCACACGATATTTTATGATGAAATTTTATATATGGGATCCTTGAAGAGGTGTCTATTTAATATTATTGTATGGGTCTTGGGGTTTGTACAATAATTTATGAAAAATAGAGAGAAAATTCATTATAGCATCCTCAAAAGCTTCCTCATAATAATAGCTTTTCTTTACCAACTAAACCTTTTTGCTATTCTCAATTCTTTACGAGCCATCCCGCGGGACAATTTAGGTAGTTAAGGACCGAATTTTATGAAATTGAAGTTTTTAAGTTGTACGGTAGTACTATAACCAAGAATGATCCATTAAGGTACATAATCATCTCAATGTCAATTTCAAGCATAATACCTAACGGTGGAAAAAAGTCAACATAATGTGTTTGAAATCAACGGTGAGATAATCATGTACCTTATTGTAAAATAAGGTATGTACCATAATGGATCATTCTTGGTACTATAACTATCTTTATAGATGGAATTTGTAAGTAATTTTATTAATTCTTAATCCAGGGATGAATAGCTTAGTGATGGAGCAAGCAGGGTTAAGGGCTTACTTTGGTCCCATGTTCAACTCCCACTAGCTATAAATATCAGGAGTTACAGACTGCAAGGTACAAGCCTTATTTCGGAAGCTTTGTTCGGAGTGCAGGACTTAGTTTGATACGCTGAAACTGTCTCAGATACCTATATAGTAAAAAAAAAAAAAAAAAAAATTCACAAGCTCAATTATACTCTTCAACTTTATGGATTAGAACTTGATCCTAAGTAGAGTTCTCTTGGTGCCTAATTCAAGGTAGATGCAAGTAGGCTTAGGGTTAAATAATGCAATAAAAGGTTTTTACATGTGGTTTAAACTTTAAAGACGGAAAAAAAAAATTAAATAACTTAATTTAATAATTTTCACATATACATGAATCAATAAAAAAAATCTCAATGGTGGAAAAAGCAACCATATATATTTTTTACAAGTGGCCCCACTCATGCATCTCATCAAATAGATATTTTGGCTTTTACCTAAAAAAATATAAATAAAAATGGAAGATATTTTGGATTTGGGAGCCGTTGTCCTTCAACACCCTTTACACCATCCATTTTGTGTTAATGTCATGGAGGAAAAACACTTATATTTGGCGGTAACATTTGGTAGGAAAAATAGTTCACAAAATACAAAATCATACCAATCAGAAAACACATCCCCACTCTCTTTTCAAGCGCATGCACCTCAGCCCTCATGTCAATGTCTAAGGATAAGATTTGAAAGTAAACACACGCACCTTTGAAGCGCGTGGGAAAGATCCCTTGAAATATCAGTTGTGAGCTCTCCCTTTGCCCTAGTTTTTCCTATAAGCAGCAGTAAATGAGAGAAAATACATATAGAGAGAGAGTTTTAAAGAGAGAGAGAGAGAGCTCAGCAAACCCAAAACCCCAGTCTTTACGGAACCCAGGAGACTCGAAGCAAAAAAGCAAGAGTTGATCAGGGAAGCTTAATGGATTGATATTTTTAGGGTTTTTTAAATTGTGGGTTCTCTTTCTATAATCTCTCTTTTATCCATGTCGGAACGATCCGGACTCAGCTGTCATTCGGTGAGTCACTGAGTCACCCCTAGCATCATCATTCAATTCAATGTTTTTCTTCTCAACCGGCGCTTAATCGCACACCCAATTGAACATAGAAGACGATCGATCAATACCTATTTGCTCATTCCACACATACACATATCCATATCCATATCCTTATACATACATATATATTTGGTTATTGTCATGCGATTGTCTCAGTCGGCCTCGGTTTCTTCATCAAAGAGAAGCAACAGTCATCGTTCGGGCTCTCGGTCTCGGAAGAAGCACAAGAGGCTCGACGCGATATGCGAAAAGGCGTATAACCAGAACCGCAGCGTTGAGGCCGAATCGAATGATGGTAATGGTGGGGCAGGTTCAGCTGGTGTTGATTCGGAGCTTCGCCGGAGTTCACGGGTTCGGCGGGCTCCCGTGATGCTTGATGCCTCGCCCCCACCTGCGAAGAAGCGGAGAAAATTTGATAAGAACAGGGAAAGATTTATTGGGAAGAGAGAGAAAGAGAGAGAATGGGTACAGAGTTGTTCGCCAAAGTGTGAGAATTCGGGGGATTTAGAGGAACCGGGTAGTTGGAAATCAAGGTTGAGATCTAGGGTTAGAAATGTGGGTTTTAGAAGGAAGGGGAAAGGGGATTCCCCCCATGGGAAAAGGAAGCTTTTTGAGGATTTGGGTGGGTTTAAGAAAGAACCCGAGTTGGAGGGAAGTGAATTGGATGGAAAAGAAGAGGGAATTGATGGCGGGAAGTCTACAGTTGTGAAGTCAAAGAGGCCGGGTAGGATTAAAGCTTCGATTGTGTCGGGGGATGGAGAGAAAGAGATCGAGTTGCATAGTATTAAAGAAGATGATCGAGGGAGAAATGAGGTGGAAATGGTTCCACTCTTGGAAAGTGGAATGGGTTGTGGAAATGAGGGGGAAACAGCGGATAATTATGCCGGACCATTAGTTGAGAAAGAGGAGAGTGAAATTCCAAATGGTTTACAGCCAGAGGAGGAGTGCATTGGCAATTGTAATGCAGATACTATGGAGCAGACTGATCAGCAGCTGGAACAATTGGAGTGTGTAAAGGAAGGAGAAAATCAGGGAAATGCTGTGGTAGTTGGTGGAATGTCGACAAATGGATTGGAAGATGGAGGTGGCGATGATGTCAAGGATGCCTGTTTGGTTAGGACTGATGAAAAATCTTTAGTGGATGGGAATGCCATTAAGGTGGATAGGTTGAATGGCGCTTCAACCGATACACATGGCAAATCACGCGAAAAGGAGGGGAGACGGTGCGGTTTATGTGGGGGAGGGACTGGTGGTAAACCTCCAAAAAGGTTAGCCCAGGATATGGCTGAGAGTGAAAATGAGGCATGTAGCGGTTCTTCGGCTTCGGAGGAGCCTAACTATGACGTATGGGATGGATTTGGTGATGAACCTGGCTGGCTTGGACGTCTCTTGGGTCCTATAAATGATCGTTTTGGAATTGCTGGGATCTGGGTTCATCAACACTGTGCTGTGTGGAGTCCAGAGGTGGGTGTTTTTGACTAACCCTTTTTTCTGGTTTGCCTGATCGAATTGTCCATGTATGAACTTTCCCACACATTACACAATAAATATGCTGATTGTTGGAGGCACTTCTTCTTTGCTGATCAATTGCACATTGTTTGGTTTTTCATGGATTTTTGTTTTGATAGAATTTTCTGTAGCTCATGGATATAACTCGTTTATGGATTGTTGGAAATGTCCCATGGTGTTATTGCTTCTCCTTGGTTGTTAATACTTACTGGAAATGGGGTTTTAATCTTTTCATGGCGACTAGTGTCAGAGTTCTTTTTCTTTCTTTTCTTTTGTTCTCTTTTATTTTTTTATTTTTTCTGAGGGGTTGGGTTGTTGATGTTCCTTTCACACTCTTATAGACTAGGTCAAAGTGGGTTCTGATGGAAGAAGAAATATTGTAGATTTGCTCTTCTCAACATTGACAGTAAATGCATAAATACATATATACATTTGTGTGTGCGCGGGGGTGCGCACATATATTCAACTGAACTGAACAACGCCTTAATCTTTCCTAAAAAAGGTATGGGGATTCCTTCTACCCCCTCTTTCGCTCAAGAGATAACAGTAGAAGAGTCCCCGTCTACTAGTGAGGCTCTAAAAGCATGGTTCTTAGTGTAGTATGTACCTAAGACCAAACAACAGGCTTCAATTTTCACTTTAATCGCAAAACCTTCAATCTTTGGCAAAGATTTAGAAAATGACATTTCATCATGATTTCTAATATTATCACCAGCACCGATAGTGTGAGGTTGCCCAAGGAGTAGCAAAATTAAGTTTCAGCTTACGTCCTTACCTAGGGCAGAGGGATCCAAACACACATCTTAGTTGTTCTTGTGGGCCGAGATGAACAAATCACTCTCCAATCCCTCCAAATAAAGGAAATGGGGATTCCTTAAAGTTCTTCAGAAGGAGTGACTCGAAAGGTAGAGTCATCATATTTAAAAATTTCCCATTGTATAAGTATCATAGCATGTAAATTAAGGGGTTAGTTTATAAAAAAAAAATAAAATAAAAAAAATAAAAAAAATTAAGGGTTTAAGCCTTTAAGGGTTCATACTTTTGATAAAAATTTATTATAACTTAGTGCAATTTGGTGTCGACCATAATTTCAAAGTTATTAAAAAAGGCAAATATCAAGTACTATAAAAATGTTGTACATCGCTAGACACTAAAAGTCATTGAGTCATAAAGGGACCTAAACCCAGAGGTGTTGAAATAAGTGCTGAAGCTTTGGACTAGTACATAATTAAGAAAGATTTCTCTGTGCCGCATACTTGTATGGACAGTTATGGTTGTGAAATTGTCGGTTGAGTTATTCAAGTTAATGCTATCTACCTTAGGCTTAATCTATCTGGTTGAAGCTTCTTTTGTGGGCACTAGGGCTGTAGGTGCCAAGTGCAGGATTAAATCCATCCTCCATTCCCCCCTCTCATTGCGGCTGGGTTAGGGCTATGATTTCATATTATAAATGGGCATGGATTGGCATTGTTTGGTTCACTTGATAAGCACATTGAAGTTTTCCATCGTTTCATTTAAATTGAATGTTGCTCCCTAGGAAATTTGTTGTATTTGTGAAGGTGCAAGCAAATAGCTGATGTTCTCACTAATGCAACTGGAAAAGCTCACTTTTGGAGATCCTTAGCAAGCTTGGCTTGGTAGGTACTTACTACTTATTGTTGCAAAACAGTGGAGCAAATCCTATGCTCATATTTTCACATGCACAAAATAAAGCCTTGTACTGGAAGGTCAGGTTTCATTAACACTTGAGTGAGAGGAGTTGATGTTATCCCTTTTAACCCCACTCCTTCAAAAAATAAAAAAAATTCCAACATCAACATGAACACCAAAAAAAGTATGGAAAAAAGGTGGGCAACTAGAGGTTTTTCTTTTCTTCTATTAATTTTATCTTCCCACTCCTTCGTGTCAGTTCAAGAGTGGGTGATCTTTGAAGGGATTGGTGGGGTTGTCTGAGGAAGTGTGTATCTTCACCTTTGATGGTATGGACAGTTGTGTGAAATGTATGTTGATTCCAGTTTTGAAGTCTTAAATTTGCTCCATTACTTTAAACTCCATATATTTATGAGGAAGGGAGTAGTTTAGTGTTTTATTTTATTTTATTTTTTTTAATTTAATCTTCCTTCAAGCTGAATATGTGAGTTTGTAATTTGTATTCATTTTTTTTTTCCTCTGGTTTGTAACTTTGTATTCTTTTCTTGATGGTCTGGCATAAGTAACTCTCTTTTGGTAAGGATAATGGTTGGTTAGTGATGCTTCTGGCCTGAGTTGGTTTTGCAGTCTGCTCTAGGTGATCTTGATGCTTATTTTTTATGCATATATGTTTACTGATGCTGTGTTTGTAAGATTATCAGGTCTTTATGCCATATCATCAGAAGTCTTGCTATATGACGGAACATGTTAGTAGGAAGTGACTAGTAAGCAACAATACTGGCTGCCTAATTTCCAACAACTGTATTTTAAAATATGCTAGACATGCTTTTCATTTATTTATTTATTTTTGTGCATTATTGCCATAATGGACTTGCTGCTCGAATTTGGCAATCTTTGTTATTTATCTATTTAGCTTTTAATTCAACCATCATGTTGCAGTAAATCTCCGCTCATCATGATTTGTGTTTGCAGGTTTATTTTGCTGGTTTGGGATGCTTGAAAAATGTTAGGGCAGCGCTGTGTAGAGGAAGAGCATTGAAATGTAGTCGCTGTGGGAGGCCAGGAGCGACTATTGGATGTCGTGTTGATCGGTGTCCAAAAACTTACCACTTGGTTAGTTTATTATATGATTCCACAAGGCAGTCATTCAATTTTGTCCCTTCCATTTAAAAAAAAACTAGTCATCTTAATGATGCACCAACTTTCAAATTGATTTTTATTTATTATTATTTTTTTAATGATTTATTTCTTATGCTTGAATATCCTATTTTCTGGCTTATGGCATTTTTTGTGTTGCAGCCTTGTGCTCGAGCTAATGGTTGCATTTTTGATCATCGCAAATTTCTCATAGCATGTACAGATCATCGGCATCTCTTCCAACCACATGGTAATCAATATTTGCACCGGATAAAAAAAATGAAAGCTAAGAAAATGAAGCTGGAAATAAGAAAGCTAACAAATGATGCTTGGCGGAAGGATCTTGAAGCTGAAGAAAAATGGTTGGAAAATTGTGGCGAGGATGAAGAGTTCTTGAAACGTGAGAGCAGGAGGCTTCATCGTGATATCTTGAGAATTGCACCTGTATACATTGGAGGTTCGGATTCTGAAAGCGGAAAACTATTTCAGGGTTGGGAGTCTGTTGCTGGGCTTCAAGATGTCATCCGGTGCATGAAGGAGGTTGTGATTTTACCTCTGTTATATCCTGAGTTCTTTACTAATCTGGGGCTTACGCCTCCTAGAGGTGTTCTTTTGCATGGGTATCCTGGAACAGGGAAAACTCTGGTAGTGCGTGCATTGATTGGTTCATGTGCTCGTGGTGATAAACGGATAGCATATTTTGCTCGCAAAGGTGCAGATTGCTTAGGAAAATATGTTGGTGATGCTGAGCGCCAGCTAAGACTTTTGTTTCAGGTTGCTGAGAGATCTCAACCTTCTATAATATTTTTTGATGAGATAGATGGGCTAGCACCTTGTCGCACTAGGCAGCAAGATCAGACACATAGTTCAGTTGTCTCTACCTTGCTTGCTCTACTGGATGGTTTAAAATCTCGAGGTTCAGTGGTGGTAATAGGTGCAACAAATCGTCCTGATGCTGTTGATCCAGCATTAAGACGGCCTGGGAGATTTGATCGGGAGATTTATTTTCCGCTGCCATCAGTCAAGGACAGAGCTGCTATTCTATCTCTTCACACACAAAGGTGGCCAAAACCGGTTGCTGGGTCCTTGCTCAAATGGATTTCTCGAAGAACTGCAGGCTTTGCTGGCGCTGACTTGCAGGCCCTTTGCACTCAAGCAGCCATAATTGCTTTGAAGAGGAATTGCCCCTTACAAGAACTTCTTTCTGCTGCTGGACAGAAGGCTCCCAATGGTAATCGTGCTCCTCTTCCTGCCTTTACAGTAGAAGAGAGGGACTGGTTAGAAGCTCTTTCATGTGCCCCTCCTCCATGCTCTCGTAGAGAAGCTGGAATGGCTGCAAACGATGTAGTATCCTCTCCTCTTCCCACCAATCTTATTCCTTGTTTGCTGCAACCATTATCCAGCTTGATTGTTTCCCTTCATCATGATGAGCGCCTCTGGTTGCCTCCTCCACTTTCTAAAGCTGCAACAATGATTAAAGGTGTGATTATATCTGCTTTGGATAAGAAAAAAGTGCCTAGTGATTCTTGGTTGTCCCATTTCAATAACTTTCTTCAAGAAGTAGATGTTGCGAAGGAGATACAGAGAAAGCTTTCATGTGTTGGCATTTTGATTGGAGATGCTGGTTTTTCTGGTTCTGATGCTTTAAATGATGATAGTGGTGACCACGGTAAAAAGTTTGAATTTTCCAAAATGCATTACGATGGCTGTCGCACTAGTTTGTTGCGAAATTTATCTTATGGATCAGGAAAGAAGTCAGGATTTCGGATATTGATTGCTGGAAGTCATAGATCTGGACAGAGGCATCTTGCTTCTTGCCTTCTCCACTGTTTTGTTGGAAATGTTGAAATTCAGAAGGTTGATCTGGCTACAATTTCACAAGAAGGACGTGGAGATGTGCTGCAAGGGTTAACACAAATATTAAGTATGTTCCCCTTTCTTTGTCTTGTGATTCAACCAGCATAACTTTGTAGGTAATGTATGGTTCAAAATTTTCGCTCAACGAGGTTAACCACTAATGTTGCCTTTTTAATAACTTCCAATATGCTTTTAATCTCATATTGCGCAGTTTTGTGTCCTTTTTTTCTCCATTCTTACAGAGTTGCCGTGAATCTTTTCTAGTTTAGTTTCCAATTGTGGCTTGGGATAGTCATTGCTTTAAGCTTTCAATTAATTTTCTAATTTTTTACAGAATTAGCTCCTGCTCCATGATCACTTAATCAAATTTTAACTGCAGTTCCAAATCTCGTATTCGATAAAATTTATTCAATTTGGTCAAAGTATTATATTGGTGAACTTGAATCCCATTGTTCAGTCATTCAGTAAGGACTTTCTTGAGACTACTGTATTGATTTGGTTGGATAATCCTACGTTGTATGTGTGTGGGCAAGGGTGGGAGGAGTGGGCATGTGTTTAGGAGTCAGATCCATTTGACCCCCGTAATCTGTTGATATGGCACTCAGCTGAAGTGGGTCTGTTGTTTCGGTACAGACACAGAGCTATGTCAGAAAATTAAGTACTGTTACATGGACACTTCTTGCATATTGTACACATTTATAATGTATTCTCCTGTGATATCGACCTTTTTAAGCTCAAACATGAACCTCGATACAAGTTTCAACAAAGACGTAGTTGCATGGATGTATGTGGTATGAAGGTATTAGGAATTAATTTATCTAAATACTTCTCATATATTTATTTCTGTGGCAGTGAAATGTGCTAGTATGGGTTCATGCATAGTATTCATGCCCAGAATTGATTTATGGGCTTTGGATACATGTCATCAAGTTGACAAAAAGGAGAGTGATTCTGGTTCAACAAACCATCAACAATCTGAGGAGGAATCCTGTTTAGGACATGGTCAAGTTATTGAAAAGGAAAATGAGTCCTGTTTGAGTGCATGTGAATCAGCAGAGATTGCAGATCCTCAAGATGCTCCCCACAGTGCCTCACATGCATGGAGTTCATTTATTGAGCTGGTGGATTCAATTTGTCTGTCTACATCCTTGATGATTCTGGTACAAATTTGGCTTTTTCCTTTCCTTTCTCCTCCCCTATTGTCCCTTAGCTTATGAAATGGCAACTAGTATTAAACTACTATTACCTGTTTGATTTCTGCTCTTCTCGCTGTTTTTATTGACAGCAGCAGATTATGCTGATGCTAATATAGGTATCTAAGTTATCTCTCTCTCTCTCTCTCTCTCTCTCTCTCTCTCTCTCACTCAAACACACACACACACACACAATTATGAAGTCACTTTTGAGCTTTGTGTTCTCTGGATGTTTACCCATATTCTTTTGGGATGAAGCGGATGAATTATGATCTTTTAGTGTCTGAAATTTTGCTTCATATTCAAATGGTAGTTGATTTTTGTCATGTTGGAAATACAGATATGTTCTCTTTTTACTGTTACTGAGACTTTTCTGGGTGAGCGTGCTTCTAGTTTTAGAAGTTTGAGATATTTCTACAGTTTTTTCACTGGTTGCTCGGAACTGTGCTTTAGGAATGTTGTTTGGGATCAGTCAGAGGAGAAAATGCTCGCTAGTTGCTTGAGTTTGCTAGATATGAATATTAATTTTACAGAAATGGTGGATTTTACATGATGGGGGGAATAATTTGTCTCAGTTACTGATTAGCAACACTTACTATATGAACCTCTCAATGAGAACCATCTGAATTTCAAAATGCATTATATTTTTCTGATAATTATAATGGAATTAAAGCAATTTTATTAACAGATGGTGCTTAAAACTACTGGTGGTTAGCCATCTTGTTCATTTTTCTGTCGTTTAGATTCTTTATGCTGATGCCATAGCCCTTCACTCTTTCATCTCCTTGCCAAGCAATATTTTTCTTTAATGATAAGCTGTTTAGTCATTATTTGTTTGATAGATCATATCTCATTTTCTTTCCCTTTCCCTTGCTACTACTAAGCAAAGTATCAAGTTCTTGTAAGCTGTTGTTTGAAAGTTTCTGCATTTTTTTTGTCAACAGGCTACTTCAGAAGTCCCATATCAAGTACTCCCTCTTAGAGTAAGGCAATTCTTCAAGAGTGATATATCAAATTGCAGTCATTTAACTCCTCCGGAGCACACGGTACCTCGATTCTCTGTGCAGGTTGATGGGAATTTTAACCATGATATGGTGATCAATTCATCTGCCGCCAAGTTATCAAGGGATGTTGTTCAACAGTTTGTTCAGTTGATTCATTGTAGAACTCATACCCATACAAGTTCATGCAGGGAGTACAAAGCTTGTAACACCATTGAACGTAATAGTGATGCGGTATATCTTAGTACCGATCATGGATCAGCCAATGAACACGAGGGTAGAACACAATGCCATGAGGATTCTTTGATAAAAGTTCCACCACCACCTAGCAATAGAAATGTGAGAGGAAAATCAAGCTTGCTGTTAGCAATATCTACATTTGGCTATCAAATTCTGCGATATCCTCATTTTGCTGAACTTTGTTGGGTCACATCCAAATTGAAAGATGGTCCTTGTGTGGACATTAATGGACCTTGGAAAGGCTGGCCATTCAATTCTTGTATAGTTCGTCCTATTAACTCATTAGAAAAGGTAGCTGTTGGTTGTAGCTCCAGCAATATTAAAAGCAAAGAAAAATCTGGTTTAGTTAGAGGCCTAATTGCTGTTGGTTTATCGGCATACAGAGGTGTGTACGCATCACTTAGGGAAGTCTCCTTTGAGGTTCGGAAGGTTCTAGAGCTCCTAGTTGGACAGATTAATGCTAAAATTCTGGCAGGGAAGGACAGATATCAATTTATTCGTCTTTTGTCGCAAGTGGCTTACCTAGAAGATATGGTTAATAGTTGGCAATACACATTGCAGAGGTATTTTAGCTGTAAATATTAAATGTGCTCGTGGATTCAATTTTGTTTTTTGGTTTGTTATCTAACAAAAATTTCTTCTATTTCAGCTTAGAGCTGGATGCTCAAGTGATGGTGGCAAACCCTAAGCTAACTAGTGTGGTATCTCCAGTTAATTATGATACGTGTGCGCATAATCAAGTTCTAAGTGAGGAATGCAAACAGAATGTTTCTAACAGGAGATCCCATGAATTAGGAGCACTGGAAGAAAGTCCCCAGGGATTTGCGACTGAAAATATAGAAGGCGTTGATTTGAACAATGGACATGGTGACTTTGGTTATCCTAATTCTGAGGGGAGAATTGCAATGCCAGAAGAAGGGCCTCCACAGCAAGTGGTTTTCTTGGGTCATTCTGGCCCTGATATACATCTTCGGAGTTCTGCTGCTGCTGCTGCTGATAGAGTGGATGGTAAAATTCTGAATGAGCAGAATGGGACTAATTCTGAATCACATAGGCCAGAAAATACTGGAAATGACTCGGTGGTTGATGAAGATTTTGGCTCCTTGAAACATTCTAATGGATTTGCTGTCACAGAATCTGCTGCCGTTTCTGAGAATGGTCTCTGTAGTTCTGGTGAATTAGCTGGTATTAAGTTCTCTGACTCCAGAAAATTCGGCAACCAGATCAATGGTTTGTCCTCAATGGGGACCAGTATTCCATCTGAAGATGGTAAGCCTAAACCTAATGAGCATATTGACTCTTCAAACAAAACTACCAATCTTTCAGCTGACACGGGGGTTGTATGTTTGTATCATTGTTGTGCCAAATGCCTATACACCCTCCATGATTTGATGCATAAAATTCTTATGCATGAATGGGAATTGAAAGGAAACTGTTGGACGGTTGATGATGTTCATGATATCGTTGCATCATTATCTGTGAATCTTCTTTCAGCATTTAGAAAAGCTTGTGGTGCTGAGAGTTTCGAAAATTCATTTGGCCAAATGCCGAGACATGAAGATCAAGGAAAATTGTTTGAAGGCCAGGAAATTGAAACATGCCAGTGCAAAAATTCAGAAAATAGGTTAGTCGTGCCAATGAAATGTAGTAGTCACTCGGTAAGTGAGAGTACTGCTAAAGAAAATACATCCTCACTTCCTCAACTTGAGCTTGAAACAAAATTCATATACAGAGATGGTGTCCTGGCCCCTGTAGAGCCTGACAAGGATGTTTCTTTTCACTGTAAATTCGAGACTTTATGCCTTTGTTCTCTTATAGAGTGGACAGCAATGACCAAGCAGCCTTAAGATTGATTTGATGTTGTCACAGCTTGGATTCTTCTAGTCATGGCAATGTTTTGGTGCTGTTGCGGAATTTAGGTGTGCTACTTCTTTTGTGAGGTGTAAAAAAATCAAAATTTTGTCGTCTGAGTTTCAGTTCAATCCAATATCTCTTGTTCTTTCATGCACAACAATTTAAGGGCCTTTATTTTTTCATTTCTCGCTAAACGGCTCTCCAAAGTTTTGACCTTCCAGAATGGAGCTAATCTACACCATGTAAGTAGCATTGTGGGGTTATACTGTAGTTGATTTTATTGGAACTGACTTTCATGCTTTCAGATGTTTAATGCTATCATTGTATATTCTTTCCGGTGTATATAATGTTTCTGATCATTGATTTCTTTATTGAGTGCATTTAATTAACTGCAAGTTTCTTTGCTAGGAACAATTGCTTTCAATTTTTGTGGTTCGTGATTTCATGGGTAGTTTATAATTCTTATTCTTTTTGGAGTTGTATGGTCCAATGCCGCATTTACGGTCTTAAACCCAGTCCTATAAGCACCAGATCAGATTTTCTTCGTGTGTGTTGGGTAAGGTGTATTTTTATTTTTATTATTATTATTATTGTTGTGGTGGTGGTGGTGGGGGAGGAGGGGTTGGGTTGGAGGGAATTTCAAGCAGAGGTAAATACGAGGAATAAGAAAATATATATGGTTGTTATTCTATAGCATTTTGCTACCTTCCTTTCTCTTCTAATTATTTGTAATAAAGAAACTCATTCTTAATGAATTTGGACATTTACACTAGGGCTTCTGATAACCACAGGAAAATGATTGCATTAAATTTTCTTTTATAGCGTTTGAAAAAAAATGAGTATATTATGCTTTCTGTGATGTTTTGGTGGAGACCCCAACACTTGAAATGAGTTCATTTCAAAAGATCAAGGTAAATTTTACGTTTTATTGCTATCATATTGGTGATCATGGTGGAGCACTAGAGATTTTCTTTTTGTTTGATAAAAGTTAAGCAGCACATTATAGACATGAGATTGAGATCACATCGAACTGATCTGTAACTAATTGGATTTTGCTAATTATATGATACAAATCCTATAGGTCTCCAACATTTATTGCCTCTAGAGTAAGACTCAACTTCTATTCAACGATAAAGTGATCCCAACTCAATGAGTTAGAGGTTAACGGTATCTTCTTGTGTTAGCCTACAGGCAATTGGATTTCGCTTCTTGCATGTGTTAGCCGAAAACAGTATCTTCTCGGTGGTAGAGTTGAAAATTTGCTTGTTTCATTGAGCCATTTACAATATCTTATAGGTGATAGGGTGGGAACAGGAATCTTTGGAATTTTTACCTGTATATTATGCTGTGCTTCCCCGACCAGCCTACAGAAGTTGGTCCAAAAATTGGTTGTCTATTTATTCATTTCTTTCCCTGTTGTCTGCTACACTAACCACATGCAGGTAAAAAGGAGTACTGAGGAAATTTATGCAGGAACAAAGCAAAATCTTGAACATCAGTGTTATACTGCTAGTTCAAGTGGCACAGCAGTATGCTGTTTGAGGTTTAATACCCTATCTTTATAGTGTTTATGTTGTAAAGCAAATGGTGTGGATAACCACCACCACCACTCTACATTATTGTAGATCAAAAGTCTCCTTTGTGTTCAGAGATGGCCATCCAAGTCTCCTACATGGCCCACCAAATGTGTAGATAAAGAGAAGAGTGTTGGAGTCTCAGATAGTCCAATTATTTACCCCTCATCTGAATCTCTATATATATGTATATATCCTGAAGAAGTGGGACACATGAGAAACATGGAGAAATAAAAGATTAGAAAGAAAGAGGAGAAATGTCTGTAGAATTTGTGCTTAATAGTTTAATTTCTCCGGTGGACGTAGGTAATTTTGTCGAACTATGTATATTCTGGTGTTATTTTATTTAGTACTCTTGCATTGTTTTTACAACAGGTTATTACTTTTTTTTTTAATGTCTTTCTGACAATCTTTTCAACCGTTTGGACTCGGTGACTCAAATTCTTCTTGTGGAATCCAGCAATCAGCATGTCGAAAACTGTTTCATGATCTGAGAAAAACTCGAGATTTTCAATTGCTTCCATTCAGATCCTTTCCTGACTTCTCGTTTCAGAACATTTGACAATCAACTTCCATATTTTCTTTGGTGGCATTTTTGGTCTTTTTCCAAACTTGGTTGGAGTTAGCAATTGAATGCTTGATTATTATTGTGAACTATATATTTAAGGGAGTATATATACAGAAATAATCCTATCAGCATATATTTATATAAGTTTATGTAAGCATGAAGTACATAGATAATTGTGTGATGCATATTTTAAAAAATTGTCTGTTGGATCAAATATTGTATCTATGAATGTCATGCTAAAAATCACAGTGATCCGACAGTTAGTTTTTCCGCAGTCACAATTTTTCATACCTATATTTTGAAAATTTGACAGTATTTAATCCAATGGTCAGTTTTCAAAATATACATTTTACAATTATCTATGGGTTTCATGCTTACATGAGTTTATATAAGCATGAATCTAGTACATAATTGTGGAATACATGTTTTGAAAATTGACCGTTGAATTAGATATTATACTCATGTATGCCATGTTGTCAAAAAGTCATAGTGATCCAACTGTCGAAAAAATATGCCTGTTTCATGTCTTGGCTCTGAGCAATATTCCTTCCATTTTCCATGGTTGCTCCTCACTTGATCACTTGATCGAGTAGCAACCTCACTATCATCCTTCACAGATTTTTGATTGCTTTGCTCAAATTCTCCTTGGAAATCCACCCATCTTCTGCTAGTCTCTCAACGTCTACCGCCACTTTAAATTCTTCCACCATTAATCTAGTACGTATTAAGGACCTGGTCACCCACAAAAGGAAGAAGCACAATTTGAGTAAGGATTTCCACATGGATCCAAACCCACAATGACTCACAAAGTGACAAAACACCCAACAGATGGATGTGCTAATATCAACAGCTGAGGAACCCAATCCCCATGCACCAAGCCACCAACCCTTTTTCTTGAACCCCTCTGGCAATGCTTTTTCAATTGTTGTACGTGCATCCCCGTGGTGGTTTTACAGCTACCAAAAATGGAAGCTGAGTTAACTCAAACCCAAGAAGCAGCTCTTGAAATTGATCCTTTTGAAGTACAATTTCACTTCCTAGTGCACAATACACCATGAGCCTGCTGGCTTAAAGTTGTTTAGCCACTTGACCCATTATCTTCTTGTAATATTGTAGCATGAGTACTAGTCTTGGGCAAGAGTATGTGGGCCTGTTTGTAGCACAGACTTTTCATATTGTTGTGCAATGTTGTTGCGTTTTCCAATTAATCTCAATAAATAGCACTCCCAAAAAGTTTATAAAACATTCACATGATGCTGTTAGACCATTTGTCAAGATAAGGAAATAAAGAAAATAATGAGGGAGGAGTGAATCTTGAAATTTTTTTATTTCAATTAACTAGTTAGATTAATATTATATAATACCACATTAATTGTTTTAAAGTGAGATGAAAATCAATAAAAATGAAGAAGATGAGAGAACGAACAAGAAATGAAATGCAGTAGGAAAACACTATTAGATTGCTATATCATTATATATGATAAGATAAGTACATAAATGCTATTATGAGGCCAGCCTTACCCGAAGTTACGTAGGGTCGTCTTCATATGGCTAATTTTTAGATGACAGTTCGTAAAACCGACCGTTGGATTAGATGCTCCTCTTTTGTATGTCATGACTGCAAAAAATTACAGTGATCCGACGGTTGATTTTTGAAAAAACTGATGTTAAGAAAATAGTGATATTTTAAAGAATAAATAAATTGTATATTTTCACAATGATATTTTTCAAAAATCAACAGTTAGGGATGACTGATTTTTTTGCCGTCATGACTTCAGCTGTATGTCACTGCATATATTGCATATTGTTGTCCCTTGTGAATGCAGCTGAAAGATGTAACAATCCCACAAATAGTCAAGTACAACTTTACCCAAAAATAAAAAATAAAATCCCCCAAGGGAGTAGAGGCTCTGCTTTGTTGGTGAGGAAGTTTGGGAGAAGAAAAGAGATGAAACTTTTGAACCTAAAATTTTTCATTAATCCGCGTTGTGTTTCATATTATTTGAAAACAAAGACAGCGTAAAACAGTAAAACAGTAAAACATAGAGAAGATCGACTAAAGTCTTTGATGATGACAAAAATTTAATAAAGTAAAAACAAAAGATAAAGTCCG
>JAESVK010000506.1:1065235-1090040 GCA_017140935.1 Hamamelis virginiana | reverse complement strand
CACGTGATGCATGGCAAAGCCATTAAAAGCAAATTCATGAGAAGCATTTTAAAAAAAAATATATTTCTTTTCTTTTTATTCTTATAATTTATGCTTCCATGAATTGATTCTTACAAAATTATCCTAACCAACCACTGGAAAGATGTACTAATTAAAGATAAAGGGACAGCAAATATATCACTTTCATTAAGGCTTAGCAAATTTTTTCACAAATTGGCAGAAAGTCACATGAAAAAAAAAAAATCCCCACGTGATGCATGGCAAAGCCATTAAAAGCAAATTCATGAGAAGCAAGTTTGGTTTAATACTACTGTTGTATCCATGTCAAGTGTAAAGTAATAAAATTGAAGAGGTGGGAAAGCAAAGCAAGTCAACTGCTAGTGTGAAATTGAAGACAAAAGAAGGAGGATCACCTGTACAACAATTTAGCAACCCATGCCACCACTTGAGCATAGAATAAAATCAATTAATGTGATGAAGTAATATGTGAAGCTTAGCGTAAATGTTATTATATAAAGAGAGAGAAATAAGAAGAAGAAGAAAAAGATGGAAAAAAAGAAGAAGATACCTAGTCCTTGGAAGGAGCAGCAGTAGTGGTGAGAGGAGACGTGGGGCTGCTGGAGAGAGAGAGAGAGAGAAGGCGTGGAGAGAGGAGGTTATCTGCTTGGAGAGAGAGAAATCAACCAATGAAAATTAAGACAGTGAGAGAATTAAGGAGAGACAGCCACATCAACCTAGCAAACTGCTCTATATATTATATAATGTCTTAAATGTAACTCTGAAAAAATATATGTGAAAGAATGGTTTTTCAAAAATGATTTTAGGGAAAACTAATACAAATGGGACGTTAAAATAGTTAATGCTCCAAATCGTAATTTGGTTGATGCTTCTTGACTTCACCACAACATCAACTAAATGCACCTCTCATGTTTGCTCCTTCTAATACGTTTAGAAACTTCAAGCATAGCGACCATATCTATCGGCCCACTAGAATACCTAGGCACCTCATCTTGAAAATCACATCTGAAATTTTTTGGATACCAACTAATTAGCCTTAATTATCCCTTTGATTTTTCTCTGCTTTAGAGCAAAATAATTCCAATCATTTGACCAAACTCCAAGCAATCATTTTGGTTGAATAGGGCCCGGAGAGTCAATGTCATGACTAAGTCTGTTTATATTTTATATTTTTATTTTTACTAAATGATATACATTAATAGGATTAGTAGTTAGTTGTTAAAGGGAGGGGCATAACAAATGGGCCAAGAACCTCATCTATGAAGAATTGAACCTCATTGAACTCAAAATCTCATCCCGTAGAAGAAAAAACATGAACCACTAGCCTTGTTTCTATTAGCTTTACCTAAAATTACTTTTGAAGTTCAAAATAACACTTGTTTTAATCACCTCTGGCTGATTCCATGGGTGATAGAATAATTGCCCTAAACTAGCACTCAACTTCTATCATAATCACTTTTAGGGAATGTAATAGAAGCATGGACGTAACTAGCATGGGGCAAGGGTGGGCAACTGCCAACCTTGACATTTAAAAAAAAAAAAAAAAAAATCCTACATCATTATCACGTTGAGCTATTTTATTCCGTCTTGATGTGCAACTTCTTGTGCTTAATAGTTGTTTCACTGAGGCAAACACTGAATCGCTTCTTAGTGTGGCATGCTTGAGGCCAAATTATTCTTTTTTTGCTTTTAACAAGCAACAATTGATTTGCTTAGCTACACTTTATCCAATAAATTTTTCTGCATTCGATCTTGTGCTTGATAATCAACTTGAGAATTATGTTGTTGATATGCGCTCTTCTAGTGACTTTTCACAATTGAAAGGGGTTGGTGCTTTAGCTCAAAATAGGGGTGTACATCGGCCGGTTTGGTAGGTCTATACCTTTTTTTATGAACCAAACCAATGACATCGGTTTGAGGAAAATGAAAACTGTTAGGGACCGTGGCACTCATGAAAACCAACCAAAATAGGGCCGGTTTTTCGGCTTGGTTCGGTCAGTTTAATCGGTTTTAATAAATAGACATTTAGCAGACAAAATTGGAAAAAAGAACAATAAGAAATAGTGGCTGATTCAGAAAATAACAATGCAAAGTAACAACAAATGAACTTACCCCGCCTCCTGTGAGAGTAGCAACTAAACGTGAGGCAGCACTGCAGCAGCTGGAGTTGGGAGCCCTCCTCGTGCAGCAGTTGAACGTGAGGCAACATCAAATTCTTGTACATCATTCCTATGAGTACTAGCCGCTTGAGAATTGTTGCTATCACCTCTGACTGTCAATCCAAATATCTCAAAAGCATGAAGATGAGAAAAATTAATACCAGCATAAGTTTTAAAAATCATCTCTGGTTGCAAAATTGTTAAATTCATATGGTTCAGTGATATTTGATATATTTCTAAGTCGCTTGAAATAAATCAAGCTTCATATCAAGCACCATTGAGGATACAATATTACAAAACCACCATGGATCAAGAAAGTATATAACTTGTCTCGGATGACTTAAACAGATAACCTTTATATTTCATTTCCTCACGAGATACAACCTGTTCTGTCCATGATCATTTAAAAGTATACTACTGAAAAAGGAAAAGAATGGGGCAAATGAATGCAAAAAGAATTACCTTCCTGAGGAGAATGGCAATATCTACTTGAGAATCTTCAATAGACTGACTCCCACACTCGGTGCACCGGACATTGTGACTGATATTCCTAGCCCGTGCTTCCACCACCTGCGTCTTCTTGAATGCATCCTCTTCGCCCTCCATCGCAGAAAGCTATCACCACAGCTCCACAGCAACTAACAAAACCACCCAGGAAAAAAAAAATTAAATTTCAACAGTCTTATTAACGTTTACTGACGCATTTCATCAAACAGCTTCTGTACCCAAAAAAGAAAAAGAAATTCAATATGAATAATCCTACGATTCAAATTTACCCGTATACACAGAATTTAAATGAGAATTTTGAAGATTTTATACAGGACCCCAGATGACCCATTAAGTTGCCAAGAAAACATAGTGAAACAACAAAAACTCAACTCAACTAATTCAACTCGGTTCTTAGATAATGAAAAATCTAGGTTTTAAAATTTTATTCTCTTTTGCAACATTTTCTCAACAAGCAAACGGAGCATTAGACAAACAAAACCATAGACAAGAAAGGTGAATAAAAATAGAAAACTCTGATAAGAAAGAAATTATAAAAGTGTACAAGGGAACCAAACGAATTATCCCACGCGTACCAGAGAGGATGAAAATGGGTGATTTACAAGAGCTGAGAGAGGGGTTTAGACTTTGATCAGGGTTTTAGAGACTTGAGGTTTAGCTTCTCAGTCTCATGCTTGCGCGTAAGAAGTGCAGTTCAATCCCAAGCGTAGGATCTATCCTTGCAAGCATAGTAATTCATGGAGTCCCATGGTTGTGTCCACAGAGATCAGCGGTCATTGAGAATCAAGAAAATCCTTTCCCAAATGTTGTTTAAAGTAGAGAAAAGAAAGAAAATATATGGTGGTTGAAAATTGATTTTGTGTAAAATACACAAGGATTGTTTATAATCTTATTGACTTATAGAAAAGACTGGAATTCAGAGTTCAACTCAATTATATCCTTAGTATTAGTTCATCACAATTTCTACTCATTTTAGTACACTAAAAAGTGACCTCAATGGAAAATTTTTACAATATAAATTTAACCAACTGTTCAAGAAATAGGATATTCATTATAAACAACAATCTAATGACATCTTCATACACTTGGAACGCCTTTACTGCTAAGAACTACCTGTGGCAAGTACTCCTGTCAACAGATGGTAAAAGCTGACAGTTCCTCATGGATCATAAATAAATTTCATGTTTATAATGAATATCTGAATCTGTCTAGTCAGGTTAATTGTGTGAACTAATACCTCAGATATAAATCAAGCATCCCTCATCATTCCAGTATAGAATTAGCTACTCATATTGATTGTAAGAGATTTTAATTAATATTCAAAGCATACATTAAAATAAGATAACTGAAATGAAATTCAAGAAAACTTAATTATCTTAACTGAACTTCTTACAGAATAAAAACTACACAATATTCAAATTACAGAATAAAAGTATAACTAAAACAGAATATAATTATCTATTTAACTTATAAACACAAAGGAGTAGTGAAGAACTTATAAAAACTAGTCTAAAACTACCAAAATGGAAAAGAAGAACAACCCCTCTATTCTCCACAAAAGTTGCTTAAATATGACCACTCAAAAGAATACAATTTTGCCCTTCAAAAGTCAGAATTTTGAGATATTTTGGCTATGGCGGCGCCCATTACCGATAATTAGTAGCAAAGTTATCGGTAATGGCTCTTCTGAGCATGAGTTACGAGCTGCAGTTATCGATAGTGTAAAAGGAGATATCGATAATGACTCCCCGCAGGATTCTGGTCCGCATCAACTTCACTTGTTTACCGATAATTGATGATGAACCTATCGATAATAGCCTTGGACTGGAAACTGGACTGGAGTAAAAAATCATATAATTATCGATAATGAAGCATGCTGCTTATCGATAATAACCTCACACAGAAAACACGGGCCTGCAGCATCTCTTGAATTAGCGATAACCAGAGAATTGCTATCGATAAGAGCTTCACTCTGAGAACATTAGGGCTGCATCAATGCGGTCACTATCGATAATTGTTATGCAGTTATCGATAGTGAGTGTCTTCTGCAAATGGATGCTGACTTTCTTTGCTTCAAGTATCGATAATTATGAGATGCAATTATCGATAATGGCTGTGAGCAAGGCAGGACTTCGATATTTTCTGCAGCTGATTAGAGAAACTACCGATAATTGTATAATGCAATTATCGATAATTCATCAATTCTGGTACTTGAACTTGAGAAACAAGCCTCAACTTGCTTCAAAACTTTACCCATCTCTCTAAGCTCTTTTTATCTTGTCAAAAACGCCTTTATCCTACAAGGAAAAGAACAATGACTTAGATATAATTTACTACAATTACATTACCATTTTACATACTGATCACCCAAACAACCCGCATTATAGCCTAAGAAATAGCATGATTGCATAACAATCATCTCACTTGTACTGATGGTGCCAGAGAGATCAGCCACAAAGTTGGAGATGAAAGAGAGGAGAAGGATATTGTGCCGATTAGGGCTTCAGAGATTCGCTTATAGTGGCGATTATGGCTTCTATGAGAGATGGCCTAACTGGTGCGGATTGGGGCTGTGCCTCCAGAGGAAGACGAAAATGGCGATGAAGGCGGTGAGACAGCGAGGTGATCACCGGCTAACCGGCGGTGAGACAGCGAGGTGCCGAGAGGCCGTGACTCGTGAAGGCGTGAGGCAGAGGAGGCGTAAGGCGTGAGGAGTCGAGGAGAGGAGTGACTGAGTGTCGAGTGAGGACTGAGGAATCATGAAATGAAATTAGGGCTTTTAAGTCAATTGAGAGCTTCGGCCGGTTCGGTGCACTGGTCGATTCTCAAAAGCCGTACCGAGAACCAAACCATAAATGCCGGTTTTCTATTTTCCTAAACCGTTGCAAATTATATATATATAAAAAAAAAAAAAAAACCATGCCGGTTTGGTTCCAGTTTGGTCGGTTCAATTGGGTCCGGTCGGCTCATGAACACCCCTAGCTCAAAAAAATGGTTGAAACAAAAAGAAACATAATGTATCCATTAGTTTACTTGATTTTGAGATTGACACTTACCCACCCAGTTGCGACTGTCACTGTAGAGAGAGCATTTTCTGCAATGAAAATTGTGAAGAGTCGATTGCGCAACTGGATAGTCGATTAATTGATGAATGATAGCTTGATTGGATATATTGAGAAAGACATACTTGATGGCATTGATAATGAGGTTATCATACAACACTTTCAAAAAATAAAGACACGAAGGTGACAATTGTAATCGATTAGTGATGATTTATGTTTCATTTACAAGTGTTTTTGTGCTTTTGTGCATTAAATATAGATAATTTATTAATTTTAATAGATACTCTTCATGTTACTTCTAAAAGATGAAACCTTAAATTTCATTTTTTTAGAGTTTCGTCTACCCTTGCTACAAATCATGGCTACGTCCCTCGATAGAAAAATTTAGAAATCCATTGGTATACATAGATTGTTGGAACATTCTAGAACAAGTGCATAGCTAGTAGCTTGTATAGAATATTCTAGACATTAATTGTACATACTACAAGTTCGTTCTTTAAACACTAATTATGTGCAAAGTACATCAAATACATAAGTACCAAGCGGGTTCATATGACCCATGTCTCAATATACGGTATCTCGAGATCGATCCCAAAATCCCGCATTAGGCTTTGCAGTAGGGTTTCTTGGTGACTAATCGAGGAAGAGAGAAAGGCATTCAGAGAAGTTTCGAGACATCTAAAAGTGGCAGGGTGGTGGGGAAAACTGTGTTAAAATTTGAAGAAATGGTTTTCTTCTAATTTTACCTAATTAAAGGGCTACTTCGAGGTTTGAGAAAACGGGTAAAGCCGTCTTGAAATTTGGAGGAAGGAGTTCCTATCAACCTTTCTTGCCGGAAAGCTGCTTCGAGGAGAGAGGAAAAGGGTAGAGTTGTCTTGAAGTTTGTTTTAACTTTTCTTTTATTTAAGAAGTGAAATATTCCTTCAAGAAGTACAGTGTAGTTTGTTCAAAGGACTCGAGGGTAGTTCAAGCCGCACCGTCCACTATTTTATTTATTTAATTCTTATCAGATTAGTTTTTTTTTCCTGTCTAATATTTTATTTCTGTTACTTTTGGTAGCTAAATTGTTATAATTAATTTACTTGACCTATTTTATTAAGGGGATATAACCCAAAACCCCCTATTGTAGTGGTAGTAGACCCAAAACCCCTTCCCAAGAAGTCAAAATTTTATATTTACCTATCTAATATGATCTGACATATATACCCTCAATTAATTACTAGAAATTCAAAATTTTTACCATTTTCAGTTTGTGACGAATATGGTTAAGATGAGCTCCAGCCGAATTTTTAGGCGGCAGAGAAGTGATCATATCCTTGTTACGAGAGTTATGCAGAAGCACATTTTTACAGCATCAAGAAGTGGTCTCAGACCTCGACGGAGAGTGGAAGAGTCGGTGAGAAATCCTCGGGGGCGGGAAAAAATGCAGCCGACGATAAATCCCCTAAAATAAACGTGTCAAAATGGATGGTTCCATTTACTTCGCTGCTTTGCAACCCCACCAAATCTCAGTTCCCAACTTAATCACGAGCAGTGGAGCAGCAGTAGACTATTGTTGTTTGGGACCCAAATGCATAAACGCCACTGACTTGTTCTACGTGCTTACCATGCAGATACTAATCCTTCATAACCTCGAAATAGCACTTAAGATGTTCGATGAAATGCCCAGTGAAAGAAGCACAGTGCAACATGCCAAATAATTAAAATTACTATTCTTTTTAGATTATATTTATAGGTAAATTTACTTATTTATTTAAATACATATAAATGGGTAAATTTAATTATTTCCAAATACGTTTATATATATATATATATATATATATATATATATATATATATATAGGTAAATTTACTTACTTCCAAATACGTTTATTTATTTATAGTTTATATAAATAGGTAAATTTACTTATTTGTTTAAAGACATATAAATTAATATTTTCAACGTGTGGGTCTGCTATCAAAAAGTTAAAAAATGAGAATGTAAATGAGAAATAAAACATATTTTAAAAAAAAAGTATAAAAAAAAAAAAAGAGAAGTAGAGAGAAATCATACCTTTTGAAAGAGAAAAGTGAAATAAAATTACTATTCTTTCTAGATTATAGTTATAGGTAAATTTACATATTTATTTAAATATATATAAATAGGTAAATTTAATTATTTCAAAATAAGTTTACTTATTTCAAGTTAATATATATAGGTAAATTTACTTGTTCCAAATATATTTATTTATTTTTAGTTTATTTATAGTTAAATTTACTTATTTGTTTAAAGAGATATAAATAGGTAAATTTACTTATTTCCGAATAAGTTTACTTATTTCTAGTTAATAAATATAGGTAAATTTACTTACTTCCAAATACGTTTATTTATTACTAGTTTATAGAAATAGGTAAATTTACTTATTTGTTTAAAGCAATAAATGGATATATCGCAATTAAAAATCAAAATTTGAATTGCATTAAATCTCAAAAACTTACCATAATGTCTGAAAAATAGTTACACTGTTTAAAAGGTAATAAAACTCTCTATAAAAACAATAAAAGGGTAAATCTGTCATTAAATAATTAAAGTTGACTTTAGAAAAGGGTGGGGCTATGACTTTTTTGTTCTTTAAAATGTTATCATTTTTTAGCAGTCAGTTTTTTCAGAAACCAACCGTTGGATCACTGTGATTTTTGACAGACATGATATACATTATAGGGGTATATAATCCAACGGTCAATTTTTAAAAATTTTCATCACAGGTGGCTATAGAGGAGGGCACCTGATGCAAGTTGCATCAAGTGCACCTTATATTAGCACCTCTATATATATATATATTAATTTTGCCAAATTTACTTTCCAATTTTAAAGGCCATGGAATTAAATGATTATGACATCCGATCCCCTCTTTTGGATCAGCTATACGTGTCTTGTAATGTTTGATTTGGCATGTATATTTTGTTTCCACTAAAATGAACAAAATTAGCTAACCATCATTTTCCTTTGAATATTCAGGAACATACAGTAAGCTAGCTTATTAAACTATGCATGGCATATTATGGGCCCGTTTGGAAACAGAAGCTCAAGCGGCTTTGTTGGCTTCTCCAACTTCACGCCTCGTTTGGCAAACCAAGAAGTCACTTCTGAAGCTAACAAAATCGATTTTTGGAGAATCAGGTATTCCCTTGATTCAGAAGCAGCTTTGACACCTTTTGATATAAAGTATTTACCTAATTCCGAAAATACCCTTACACACTTAACTTCAACAACTTTTATCCCTTTCATATCCCCCCACATGATTATTAATTATAATTATAAATAAGATTAGTTAAATATTTTAAATTATTTATAATTTAAATAATTTAAAATATTTAAATAATTTATATCATTCATATTATTTATTAAATAATATTTTTCATATTATTTATCCTTAATTGTAAAATTATTTATAAGTTTATTGACAAGGGTAATTGTGTCATTTCATATTTAAAAGCCACTTCTTCATATGGCATCCAAACAGGCAGTAAAAGCACTTCTAGGCCCAAAATCACTTTTAAAGTGAGTATCCAAACGCAACTGGATTCTGCTTCTGCTTCTCTAGATTCTGCTTCTCTTCTGATTCTGCTTCTGCTTCTGTTTCCAAACGGGCCCTATATGTCTCACAAGAGTGGTACTGATTAAGAACCTAATTAGCATTGAAATCTTCAACTATCCTTGTTATAATTACAGGCCCTATACTATAGTATGAGGTGGCCTGGCAAGGGTCCGATCGATCCCCCGAATCTCTTTTCCCCTTCTGTCTCCTTCCAACTCGACACTGACCTATCTCCGTCGCCGGCACCCCCTCTCTCTCACTTGTCGGCGTCAAGTGACTGGCTAATAATCCCTTATCAAACTCTCTCCACGTCACTTCCCTCTCTCCTAGAAGAAAGAGAGTTAAATTTATACTTTCTAGCCATGACCATTAGTGACCTTCTATCAAGTAAAATTATTTTTTATTAATTTTCAAAATTACATTACAGAAAATATCTAAACATCAAAAAATACAGTAAAATGTTAGATTTTCAAAGTATAAGATCTTACATCGAAAATAATTTTATATTTTAAATTAATTTCCGACGAAACAAACACAGCCTTGTTTTAATGATTCTTCTCCACCTCTAACAATTTTATGGACTTGCTACAACTCGAAAAACAAAAAACAAAAAAACAAAAGTTGATTAAAGCCCCACTAATGAGAAACAAACATGGGCCTAGTGGCACCAGACTAATCCGAACCCAAGTGATTAAAGCCCACAGGGGAGCTTCTAGCATCGTCAAACCTCAATCACGGTCAATGCTCGTGTAGAAATTTTTTGCACGATTAATTGCACCACTCCATGATATTAAAAGGGTTAAGGCGTATTTGTGTTAGTTTTTTCTAAAATTACTTTTGGAGAATTATTGCTTCGCATATTTTTTTAAAGTTATATTCAAATCATGTCTTCACATATCAAAAATTCTCTTCTAGAAGTCATTGTGGCAAAAATTAAGGCCTCCTAACTTTTGCCCCAATCACTTGTAATATGAAAATTTTGCTAATCATCTTATGGTACTCAAGCTATTTACGAGTGGTTATCATCCATTTTTCTTAAATCAAGTAGAATTTTGAGCTCCAAAAGTGATTTTAAGAAAACCTAATACAAACAGGCATAGTATCTTTATGGTTTATTTGAATTCTTTTAGTTCAAAATAGAGTATGTAGACTTACTTTAGCTGAAATTTGTAGTCCCTTTAGGATTAGTTTTGCCTAAAATCCCTCTCGGAGCTGAGTTTAAAATGCTACTTGAATACTTGATGTAAAGAGATGGAGTGATAATCACTTCTAAGCGATTCGAAAGATGCTAGAATGGTTGGCTAAAATTGATTTTTTTAACTTTTGCCATAATCACGTCTAGTATAAAAAATTCAATACATGAAAAAATATCTTGAAAGTAACTCTAAATAAATATGTGAAGAGATGATTCTTCAAAATGATTTTAAACAAAACTAATTCAAACGGTAACCTTAGAATAATATATAATTCATATGGCATGCAACAAATTCCTGTGAATCAGAGCTGTGGGAGAGTAATTTAATTGATGCCTCTTGACTCTTACACATGATCAATTAAATGCACCTCTAGCTTGATTCTGGCTCTTTTTTCTCCCCTTCCCTAACGGGGACAGGGATGCTTGTCTTCATCCGGAAACTCTCTGGATACCAACTAAACCATAACCCTTTGATCAAAACATTCATTCGGGAAAAATAATTCCAATCCCAAACTCCAATATTTTCCCAAATCATATAGACCAAGCACTCCCAATGGCTAAGAGCTAGTGGATCATTTTGGTTGAATAGGCCCGGGAGATTGAGTATCAATTAAAGCCATTATCAATTGAAAGAGCTATTTAGTTTCATTTAGGATATATTAAGGATTAAAATCACTTTTGAAATTCAAAATGCCGCTTGTTATAGAAAGAAAGGGGGATGATAATCACCTCTAAATGACTCGAGGGGTGATAAAATAGTTGGCCTAAACCAGCCCTTAGCTTCTATCATAATCACTTCTAATGTAAAAATTTTGATATTTATGTGAATTAGAAATGGTTTGGATGTAACTCGAGATCGAGATATAAAATTTATCCAAACATAACCTCACTCTATTTTTCGAAGATGCGGCACACTACGTATCTCTTTCATTATCACTTTAATATTTGGCATTTGATAGAAAAATATTGTTTTGTTCCTTTATTAACCATCGGGAGATGCCAAGTTGCCTTATTTGTTCCTTTGCATTTTCATTTGCATCATTAATTGGAAAGGTTAAATAAGAAAGTTAAAATTAATGGTCCAATTGTTTCTTAAATATCTTCTTGTCCCACTCTCATATTTATTCTTGACCTCTATGAAAACCATTCTCAATCAATGCCCGACATCCAAATTATTCCCTAGGTCCACGAATTTGTCACTATGGCATAATTTGTACTTAATGTTTTCTCAATAATGTTGCCCTTTGTATTCGAGTAAATAAATCATTAATAGTATTTGTCACAAGTACATGATGTGAAAAAAGGGATAAAATGGTAGCATTAAAACTAAAGAGTTGATAGAGGTAATTAATTACCATTACTCTTCCAACCATGCGATATTGTAGATTTTATTTTCTCTGAGATTTGGGTCCAGACTAATATCTAGAGATTAAAATCCCATACAAACCTTACTCGCCCAGTAGTCAAGGTATCAAAATTCAATCCTTTGAACTTTGCTTTACGAAGCAAGATTTTTAATTGATTTTCTCTCTCCGTATCTCATTAATAATATATGGTTTATGTGGAAGATGTAAAAAAAAAAAAAATTGGTAGCATTAGAAGTAAATAGAGTTAATTAATTAACCACTCTCTCTTCCCAACATGGGATATAACTTGTGCACACACATCGAGGCACATGTCAAAGTTTAGAGGTGCATGTAGAGTTGGGCCAGCTGCTTGGATGAGCAAACCACAATCCAAGGTCAACTTAAACCCAACTTTAAGCCAAACCAAGCCGATAAGGCTCAATTTACACCCTAATTGATAAAGGATCCCTGTGCAATTATGTGCAAGTTAAAGCCTCTTTGCTGCTAACCAAACATTGCAGAACCCCATTCTTGTTATTATTCCAATTTAGCAACACCTCTAGCCTTAGCTGTCACATAATGGGGAGAAAAAACATTTCGAACATATCCTCTTATCTAATGTTGCTTCATAAACAAAAAGACCATCACATGGGCAGTGTGCTGGCATGACCCTGTCAAGCTGATCTCCTATCAGCAAACCTTCACCCATATTCCTTAGTTGTTCACATTAACTTCCCACAAACCCCACCTGAATAAAGAAAAAAAAAATCACATAATTAATCAAACCTCTTCACAAAGTCCTCTCTCACAACACAAAAAAATTTATTGATAGCACATGATATCTAATTAATCCACATGGCTTCCCCAATCAGCTCATTTCCAGCTTCTTTTAATAGATAACAGCTTAAAAGATTCTGAAACAGAAGAAAGGCCATGTGCGTGGGTGAGTTTCTAATTAGTTTTTGAGGGGGGATCAGAAGAAAGTGCAGGTATGGAGCCAATTGATGACCCTTTTGTGTCATCTAGTAGGGATATTGAAAAGGTAGAGACTGTGGATCTTTTGGAAGAGTGTTGGTTCTTTGATAACTTGCTTGATAGAAGAAGAAGAATGTTGAGATGTTATTCTGACCCCTGTCCTTCCTCAAATTTTAGCCAAGAGATGTTGGTTAGGAATAACCCCCCGTGTGCTGAAATTACCTCTTCATCGATGAGTAAACTCCCCAAAGAGGATGATCATTTCGTTCGTCCTAATTTAGCTCGCACGCCATCCTTACCAGCTAGTATGGGGAGGGAAAAAGTGAGTAGAGATAAAGAAAGTGAACCCAGAATTAGCAAACTGACTCGCCAAGCATCGCTTAGCCCTCTGGACACCTTACCACCACGGCGTACTTCAAAGGTATTATAACTTATAAAGTTATAAGCATCGTATTCTTAGTATCATAGTTAAATCTTCCATTTGGATCTTTCGAAGGAAAAGAAAGGAAAAATGATTAAAAATGCTTTAGAATGAACTCCATATCTAAGCAATGTTCAGCATATTCCCCTTTTCTTTCCCTTTTATTCCTTCCAAGATCAAAATGAAGCATGAAGAGATCCTAAACCTTTGAATTCTTCAGTTCTTTGAAGCTGTTAAGCTTTTTCACTTCTTGCTGCTGCAAGAAGTTGTGATTTACTAGAAAAACATTTTAAAATCATGCCGGTGTGACATGTTTTCATGCTATGTACCAAAATTAAAGGCTCAAGAACATAGGAGAGTTCTTAAGCATGAATATGAATGGCTCAAGCATAACCATGCCACTGCAGCATGTTTCTCTTTTTTCTTCCACCATCTAATCTTACTTAGAATTGAATTGTAGGGGATGACACAAAGTTCTAGCATTCCAAGGAATCGACCACGAAGACTAGCAAGAGCCGAAAGCATGAATGTTGATGGGGCTAAGGAAATGAACCTTCGATCCCTTAATCAAATTAAGACGAAAAAGAGCCTAAGCGAACTTGAGTTTGAAGAAGTACAAGGTTTCAAGGACTTGGGTTTCACATTTGACAAAGAAGACTTGAACCCAAGTGTTAGTAAAATACTTCCTGGTTTGCAAGAGAAGAACCGTGTGGATTCGGACGAGGACGACAAGGTTAGGAGGCCTTATCTTTCTGAGGCATGGCTAGTTCAAAGCTCTACCCCTCCAATTCCAAATTGGGTTGTCAAGAAGTCAGCACAAGACATGAAGGCACAAATCAAGTTTTGGGCCAGAGCTGTAGCATCTAATGTGCGCCAAGAGTGTTAACCATAAACATGTAAATTTTGTGTTCGGGACATTAGAATAAGTTTGGGTGCCATACCCATATATCTGTTGAATATTTTCAAAATAAAGCATTTTTAAAATGGGTTTTATATTGGGGTTTTTGAAAATTTCCTTTGTTCTTTAAAAAGCTTGAAAGTGCATTTTTGCACTTGTCCCACATTGAAAAAATATCAGGAGGTTAAAGCATTTATAAATTCTTAGTTTGGACTTATGAGTTGGGCCCCAAGAGGTACCAAAGTATTGTGAGGAGGGAGGAATTGTTGAAACTAGTGTAGCCTGGCAAACTCCAAAATAGAATATACGCCTCAAGTCACGTTACTATGTCGCTTTCCTAAAGACGATATTTGCCCCCACCAAAATGTGTGCACTAGGTTAACAGCAAATTCACCTTAGGATAAAATGAGGCTAATTTATAGATCCACTATCTGCGTATGCACCAAATGAAAATAGAGCAGAATACCCTTATGATTTAATCCAATTAAACCAAGACACTGCATTTCAATTCTGCAGTAAATGGAATGCAAAATGAACGCCAAAACCCAAATTTGGAAACACTAGAGAGAAAAAGAGAGAGAGAGAGAGAATTCAGAAGAATTTCGATTCTGAATTGGATACCCAAATGGTCTGGACAGAACCCCTATTTATAGAATGATCTGTGCAGGGTTGCACCAGTTCGTACCCAAAAGTTGTGACCTTTGGTTGCACCAGTTCGTACCCAACAATTGTGACCGTTTGGATCCGTGCCCAGGTCAGCTCGGCAATTACACTTAGGCCCATTTGGAAACTCATTATGATTTTACCCAAAAAAAATATATATATAGGGCCCATTGGATCTAATAACCCAACCCAACCCGGCCCGGACCGGGTACGCGCGTGTGGTTTTTGGGTCCAAGCCCAATCTTGCTTAGGTCCTCCCTCCTCATAAAACTTCGATACCCCTTGGGGCCCAACCTATAAGTCCAAACTAATAACTTATAAAGGCTTTAACCTCCTGATGTTTTTCCAATGTGGGACAAGTGCAAAAATGCACTTTCAAGTTTCAAGCTTTCTAAAGAACAAATGAAATTTTCAAAAACCCCAATATAAAACCCATTTTAAAAACGCTTTATTTTGAAAATAGTCCACAATCCCCCACCATTTTCAAAATACAATATGATGATTCTTGGTTCACTTGGCAGCCTTATGCGTAGGTGAAGGTATCGTATTGATTTGAACCTTTCACTTTAGTGAAACTCATCAAAGTTAATCAAAATGGCATAGTAGACGTATCTTTGAACTAGCGATCTTATATGATTAACCGAACATGTCTCACACACAAGACAAAATACCTAGAGTATTCAATAAAACCGACCCGTGGATTGGCCTTGGGTCTTTATCCTATTTCATGAGTGCTCTAGAGTCAAAGCCCTTGGACATCATAGGAAGCGGCACCACCTCCACACTCATATAGGTAGACTTATAAAGTACCCCTATAATTTCAGTACTCCAACTGCACCGTTGTAAGTCTATTAAGAGTTAAATAACTCATCCTCCTTCCTTTCACATTACAGGTACCAAGCACTTCAACCTAGAGATGAATATATTTTAGGATTCTCAATGCATGTTAAGAATCTTGAGTGCTTGCTATCACGACATATGGTGTAGTTTGCTCATTGAACTCAAGAACTTGAAGTTTCAAGTGTTGAGCCGAGTTTCCATCAGGAGTGATAAATTATGCGGGCTTCAGTTACATCCCTTTTGATGTTTTCCACACCAAATCCCTTGCAAGTCCTTTTGTTAAAGGATCAGCCAAATTTTCACTTGGCTTCACATAATTTATGGTTATTACACCATCTGTTATCAATTGTCTCATATAGCTATGTCTGAGTCCTATATGCCTAGACTGTCCATTATAAATTTAGCTATAAGCTCGTGAAAGAGTTGCCTCACTATCACACCGCAAAGATACTGGTGCCATTGGTTTTGGACACACAAGTATTTCCAATAGCAAATTTCTCAGTCACTCTACCTCTTTGCTGCTTGAAGTCAATGCCACAAATTCAGCAGCCATGGTTGAATCTGAGATGCACGTCTGCTTCTTTGATCCCCAAGAGATTGTACCACCTCCAAGTGTAAAGATCCAACCACTTGTAGAAGAATGATCCTCACTGTCAGTTATCCAACTGGCATCTGTGTATCCTTCCAGAACCGAAGGATATCCAGTATAGACTATTCCATAATCTATAGTTTTCCTCAAGTATTTCAATACTCGATCAATTGCATCCCAATGCACAGAGCTTGAGTTACTAGTGTATCGACTAAATTTCCCTACTGCAAAGGCAATATCAGGTCCAGTGCAGGTCATTGCATACATCAAGCTACCAATCACCCTTGAATATAATAATTGATCAACAGCCTTACTAGTATTAGGATACAATTTAAAATGTGGATCAAAAGGTATAGACATGTTGTATTATCATATTGATTAAATTTCTTAAGAATTTTCTCAATATAATGTGACTGAGTAAGAATTAATTTATCATTTTCCCTCTTAATTCTTATTCCCAAAATAACATCTACAATGCCCATATCTTTAATTTGGAAGTTTGATGACAAAAATTGTTTCGTACTTTCTATAACTTCAAGATCTGTACCAAAAATTAACATGTCATCTACATCTCGTTTACCAGAAAACTTGCTATAAATACATTTATCTGATTCATGTATCCTATAATCTTTTGATATTACAATCTTATCAAATTTTTCATGCCACTGTTTAAGTGCTTGTTTAAGTCCATAAAGTGATTTAATAAGCTTACAAACTTTCTGCTCTTGACCTTGTACAACAAAACCTTCTGGTTGCTCCATATATATTTCTTCTTCTAACTCTCTATTTAGAAAAGCCGTTTTGACATCCATTTGATGGATTTGAAGTTTATATATAGAAGATAGGGCAATCAATACTCTAATGGTAGATATTCTTGGTACAGGAACATAAGTATCAAAATAATTAATCCCTTCCTTTTGAGTAAAGCCCTTATGAACCAGTCTTACTTTGAACTTATCAATAGT
Source organism: Hamamelis virginiana (assembly GCA_017140935.1). Lineage (NCBI taxonomy): Eukaryota > Viridiplantae > Streptophyta > Magnoliopsida > Saxifragales > Hamamelidaceae > Hamamelis > Hamamelis virginiana. The sequence continues at coordinate 1,072,824 of JAESVK010000506.1, read as the reverse complement.
CCCATCAACCTTCATTTTCTTTTTGAAAATCCATTTACAACCAATTGATTTAGATCTAGGAGGCAGGTTAACAAGCTTCCATGTTTTGTTGCCCATAATAGAATCTATCTCATCATTGACAGCTTCTTTCCAGAAAGCAGAATCTTTAGATTTCATAGCTTCTTCAAAGGTTAATGGATCTGGTTTCATGACAGGTGAAAATATTGTCTGCCTATCATGAGAATTCCTAGTTCCTTCTACAAGATAAACAACAAAATCAGAACCAAAAGACTTTGCAATCCTTGCCCTTTTACTCCTTCTAGGTTCAATAGATTCACTAAGTTCACTACTTTCCTCAAAAGTTGAAGGAATTAATTCATTTTCTTGATTAGATTCTAATCTTGGAATAGTAGTAAATCTATTTTCATAAAATATTTCATCACGTGATTCTATGATTGTATTTATTTCTATTGAACTATTGGGCTCAATTACCAAAAACTATATACTTTTCTATGTAAAGTATAACCAAGGAATATGCATTCAATCCATTTTTCTCCTAACTTTTTCCTTTTAGAATCAAGCAATCTTACAACCCCAAGTTCTAAAATAATTTAAGTTAGGTTTCTTGTTTTAATTTTCCAGAGCTCATAAGGAGTCATGTTTTTCTTTTTAAAAGGAATTCTATTAAGTATATAACATGCAGTAAGCAATGCTTCACCCAAAAAACCAGTGGTTAAGCTTGAATTAGAGAGCATAGCGTTTACCATTTCAGTTAAGGTCCTATTCTTTCTTTCAGTAACACCATTTTGTCGAGGTGTATCAAGTGCAGAAGTTTCATGTATAATACCCACATTTTCACAATATTCAGGGAATTGATATTCTCCACCTCTATCAGACCTTAGCCGTTTTATTTTGACATTACATTGATTTTCAACTTCTGTTTTATAAGCAATAAATTTACTAAGTACCTCATCTTTTGAATGCAAAAGATTAATATAACAAAATTTTAAAAAAAAAATCATCTATAAATGTCACAAAATACTTTTTGCCTCCTCTAGTGGGAGTGCTATGCATGTCACATACATCACTATGAACAAGTTCTAGCAAAGATGTGGTCCTTTCTACTTTAGGGAATGTTATTCTAGTTATTTTAGTTTGCATGCATACTTTACATTTATCTCCTATATTATTATCATACTTAGGAATTAAATCAAATTTAACCATATAATCCATTTTCCTAGTATTAACATGTCCTAATCTAGCATGCCATAAATAAAAAGAATCAAACATATAAATAGAATTATTTATTTTATTAATATTAAGCTTAAACATTTCTTGATACAAATATCATTTCTCAACAAAAATTCCAACCTTAGACAGTATAAACTTATCTGACTCAAAAACTAACTTGAAGCCATGCTTGTTAAGCAAGCTTTCAGATACAAGGTTTTTCCTAACTTCAGGTACATGACATACATTAGTTAAAGACACAATTTTCCCAGAAGTGAATTATAAATCCACTGTTCCTTTGCCTTTAATAGCAGTTGTTGAAGAGTTGCTCATGTAGAGAACTGTTCCATCATCCACCGATTCATAGGTGTTGAAAAAGCTCCTATCATTACACACATGGCTTGTAGCTCCAGAATCGATCCACTAATCACCAGCATTCTAGAGTACATTAACCTCGGAAATAACAACTAGCTTTTTATTCTTGGACTCTGATGCTCCGATTTTCTTATTGAATAAGCCACACTCACTTTTGAAATGTCATTGTTTGCTGCAGGACCAACATGTACCTTTCCTTTTCTTTGAGTCTGAGTTGGGTTGACTTTTGTTCTTGCGCTTCCTATTATAAGAATTCTTCTCTTTGCCATCTCTTTTGTCCTCCATCACATGGACTTTGGACACATGATCTTCAATCTCATCCTTACTTTCTTGGCGCCTAGTTACTTCCTCCAATCGAAGGTGTTTTGCTAGTTCCTCGAGAGTAAGATCTTCCTTTTTGTGTTTAAGACTTTTCTTAAATTCTTTCTCGGAATGTGGCAATTTTTCAATAATAGAAGACACAACTATGGAATCATCCATATTCATCTTTTGTTGCTTAAATTAGCTAAGAATATATTGTATCTCATGAAATTGATCCATAGCAGGTTTATTATCTACCATACTAAATTTCATAAAATGACTAACCAGAAATTTCTTGTTTGTTGCATCATCTGCTAAATACTTAGCTTCCAAAATGTTCCACAGTTCTTTTGCATTCTCCACGAGCTGGTAGATGTCAAACAGAGAGTCTGCTAATGCATTCAGAATGTGTCCCCTGCAAATGTAGTCATCATTCTCCCACTTGGTTCTTTCCCAAATCTGTGCTAATGTTTCATTTTCTTGCTCCTCTGGATATGGCGTTTTCAAAACATAGACTACATTCAGTGTGGTGAGTAGAAAATGCATATTCTTCTACCAACGCCTGAAATTTCCTCCATCGAACCGCTCCAACTTCATATAATTCTGAGTCATTTGTTGGAGTGACTGAGCCATTTTATTTATTTAATTTTATTATTATTAAATATTATTGAAAATTCAATTATCAAATCAGAAAATTAAAATTCAACTCTCAAATCTGGAAACTTAATTAACAAATCAGAAAATAAATGTTCTACTACTCGATTATAAGTTTCCACAATCTGAAAAATAGTTTGAAGGCTCTGAAAAATTCTTCTTCGTCCGTCTTGATAAAATCTCCTTTGACGTGTCAAACGACGCCTTACGAAATACTGCCTTATTTCCTGTCTTCTTCTTTCAGTAAGTCTTCTTGCCCGACGTAATATTCTAGCAATTGGAGTTGTAACTCGTCTGGTTGGTCGCGGCATAGTTAAATATCGTCTTTAGATTGTTGAATCTGGTGTAGCCTGCCAAACTCCAAAATAGAATATATGCTTCAAGTCACGTTACCATGTCGCTTTCCTAAAGACGATATTTGCCTCCACTAAATGTGTGCACTAGGTTAACAGCAAATTCACCTTAAGATAAAATAAGACTGATTTATAGATCCACTATCTACATATGTACCAACGAAAATAGAGTAGAATACCCTTGTGATTGAATCCAATTAAACCAAGACACTGCGTTTCAATTCTACGGTAAATGGAATGCAAAATGAAAGCCAAAACCCAAATCTGGAAACACTAGAGAGAAAGAGAGAGAGAGAGAGAGAATTCAGAAGAATTTCGATTTTGAATTGGATAACCAAATGGTCTGGATGAAACCCCTATTTATAGAGTGATCCGTGTAGGGTTGCACCAGTTCGTACCCAACGGTTATGACCGTTTGGATCCGCCCACGGGTCAGCTCGGCAGTTACACTTAGGCCCATTTGGAAACCCATTATGATTTTATCCAAAAATAATAGGGCCCATTGGATTTAATGACTCAACCCAACCCGAGTGTATAGTTTTTGGGTCCAAGGCCAATCTTGTTAATCTTGCTTAGGTCCTCCCTCCCTGCAAAACTTTGGTACCCCTTGGGGCCCAATCCATAAGTCCAAACTAAGAACTTATAAAAGCTTTAACCTCCTGATGTTTTTCCAATGTGGGACAAGTGCAAAAATGTACTTTCAAGCTTTCTAAAGAACAAAGAAAATTTTCAAAAACCCCAATATAAAACCCATTTTTAAAAACGCTTTATTTTGCAAATATTCAACAATATCTTCTTTTTTTTCTGGTGAAAACTATACCCAGATATCTAATCTATAATCTATGGGAGGGTCCTTATGAATCATATCCCCTGCAATTCTTCTGTTCTTTTTTTTTTCATTTTGAAATTATTGAAAAAAATTTCTTCCAAGAGTACATTTTGGGAGTGATGAGCTTTTTAGCTAAGGGAAATTTCATCCCAAAGTCAATCCATGAAGAGTAACAATTTTCCCGTGTTTGGATTTTGGACATGTTGAGAAAGATTAGAAAAATTTATAAAATGCTTTGAAAAAAGAATCGGTCTCTAAACAATTCTCACCATATTTCAAATATTGGTGAGTACTAAAAATATAAAAACCATGGAAGATAGAGATTTCTAAAAATTATGTCTGGCCCTAAGAAAATGTATACACAGACTTCTGCAGGAACTCTCTCCTAACTCCGGTATGAATTAAAACTATCAAATGTGTGACTGAATTTTGCGAAATGTTAGATTTTGGAACATTTTAGTTCTTTCATGTGAATTACCCAAACCTTATATTTTCACCAATTTTTGAAAAAATTAGAAAGACTATATAAATTTCTCTATCCAAATTTGTTGTATGTTACATTGGCCTGTAGAAATCTTCAATCAAAGACACCTTTTCCACACATCCAACGGTCCAGATCAAAGATTTTTATTACTCACCAACGATAAATAATCAAATACTATATATCTATCACAAGAATATCCAAAAGACCAAAAGATGCGAAATATCCAAACTTGAAATACAAATCACACATTGTTCTTCCATCCTGTAAGAACAGGGCGATTGATGAGAGAGAAACCGAGAAACGGAGTAGTTTGTAAAGTGGAATAATAACCAGACCCCCATCTCTCTCTACAACTCAATGTTGCAGTCTTTAAACCTTCTTTCCTCCAACTTCTTCTCTCTCTCTCAGCACACCCCATCACTCTCTCCTTCTCTATCTTCTTCTTTTTCTTCTTCCCTTGCCTTTCTTCACAGACCCACCACTGTACACTCTCTCCCAGCCCTTCCTCGAACCAGACCCGAAGTATGGCTTGCCCAAATCGTAGAACCCAACACCACAATGACCGCACCAGAAGACGGACCCATCGAACTTCCACCTTCCCCTACCTCCATCTTTGCCACCACCGACGACCCATCTCCTCTTCAAGTAGCCACTAGTGTGCTCCTCACAGGAGCCATCACTGTCTTCCTCTTTCGCTCTCTGCGGCGCCGTGCAAAGCGAGCCAAAGAATTGGTATGTCTGCTGTTGATTTTTTTTTTTTACTCTAAATTTTGCGTTTATTTGTGTTCTTATAATGCAATTTGAATTTTGAGGAATGTGTTTTGGTGGGGTGTTCATTCACTTCAATTCTACAGTTTCTTGTGTTGTTGGATATTGAGGTACTGGGTTTTGGTGAGGTGTACATTCATGTCAAATCTATATTTTTATGCGTTATTGTGCTTCAAACTGGATTTTGAGGACCTGGGTTTTCGTGGGGTTTACATTCACTTCAAGTCTACAATTTTATGCGTCGTTGTGCCACAATTTGGATTACCTGGGTATTGATGGGGCATACATTCACTTTAATTTGATTCGAATTGGATATTTAGGATGTGGGTATTAATGTATTATTGCTCTTTCAATCACTTCAATTCTACATTTTTATGCGTTGTTGCGCTAAAACTTGGATTTTTGATGACTTGGGTTTTGGTGGGCTTTACATTCGCTTTAATCTACAGTTTTTATGCTATTATCATTCATTTCGGATTTGGGGAACTGGGTTTAATTGTTCTTCCATTCATTTTAAGTCGACTTTTTGTTTATATGTTATTATGGTTTAACTTGATTTTGAGGAAGTGGGGTTTTGGTGGGTTTAGAAATTTAGGTCTTCTGGAACGAAGAAGTCATTGAAGGAGGAGGCACTGGATAGCTTGAAAGCAATGACGCCAAGTTCAGTTGAAGCCACAGCTCCTCCTTCCCCTGTTCAAGCATTATTGGGAGCAATATCGGCAGGCGTGATCGCACTTATCTTATATAAGTTCACCACTACTGTCGAGGCATCTCTCAATCGGCAGACAATTTCAGATAATTTCTCGGTTTGACTTTAATTGCCCTTTTCTTTGATATGAGTGGGATTGTTGTTTTACTATATTTATTTTATACATTTTTATGTTAAAATTAGGCATTTAGAATTGTAGAATTAGGCTTTTAAGTTCTAGCCCATATGATTCACACAATGTGAATAATGCTCCTATTTGCATTCCATTGATGTGGTGTTACTAGAGGTGAATATTCTGATTGTTATGGGTAATTTTCTCTTTCATTTGGCTTGTACTCCCAACCATTTCAATTGGGCTTTCATTTGCCTCACAGTAGTCATGTGCATACTTATTTATCAAATAAATCTGAGTGGGCAACCTTAGTATACAAAATACCATTAAACACTGCTTGATTCTCCCGTATACAAATATCCTGAAGGTCAAGAAAAACAGTTTGGAGAAGCTCACCTCCAGGCTCCACTGATGGTTATGGTGTTCATTGGATGCTGTAACATTCTTTACAGAGATTGAAGTTTTTAGTTGATTTGGTCTTGCATTGCATGCTAGGATTACTGCCACAGATAAGTTTGTATGGGACTTTGTCATCCTACGTTTACATGTAGAATAGCTTTACATTCTTTTCTTTCTTTCTTTTTTCTATCTAAAGTAAAGAATAGCTGTACATTAGAGTTCTGGGGGTTCAGTTTCTGAGTACTAGTTTCAAACTTACTTTTCTGCTGTCCTGCATTTTTCTATTTAAATACTTTCAAGATAGAGAGAAACATAGGCTTTAATAAGTGGAAAAAAAAATGAATTTCCACCCCTGAAATCTGTACCACATGGATTTGTTGTAACATATGCAAACAAAGATAATGACAGAAATCACCTCAAAGAGAGGAAGATGTGAGTACACGATTTTCTTGTCTTAGACGAAACAGCTTATAAAGCACGGACATGGACATTGGGCATAGGAATGGTACAACACGGATATGGTGATATGGAAAATTAAAGAAGTCTAGGATATGACATGGCAGGAACCTAATAGTAATTAAATATATCCTTTTATTCATATAATTGTATTATATCATAGAACACCACATACATCATTCAAAATGCACCCCTTTATATTATTTTTGAAAACCCCAGTTGAATTTTTTCATGAAGAAGATAGGTAAGAAAAGAAAAGGAAGAAGAAGATGAAGGAGGATGGGACAAAGATGGAGGTGTTATGTTGGAAGCATTTTAGAGGAGTATCATGTCCAAACACTGCCATGGCACCGTCCATGCTTTTTAGGAGACAGCATTTACATTTGGAAGCAAAATATTTTGCTTACAATAATTTGTGGAAGAAAAATCCACAACCAGCATCACTTTTATGTTATTATTACATAAGACAGAATCCTTGCTTAAAAAGAAAAGCTTGAAGATATTTGAAATGTTTTTCTTGCTGTAGTTTTCATCATCTAATTAACTCCTCCTGTTTTTACTTCTTTCCAGGTTCGCCAGATAACGATAACCATAAGGTAGTCTATTTAACTACTTCTGTCTGACTACAATCCAGCATGCTGTCAGTTTGTTAAAAGATTCATGATCCTCTTCATATATTATCTGCAGGACTATTATTAATGGCTTGTGTTACCTTGCAACCTTTGTTTTTGGCATCAACTCCTTCGGTTTATTCCTTTACTCTGGCCAGCTTGCCATCAACTCTTTCATGGAAGATTCTACAACTGAGGAAACTGGAAGTAATGATGAGCAGACAAGCTCATCAGATCCAATGGCTGGGAATTCCATGGATAGCACCAAGTTGGCCAGCAATGACAATGATCAAAGTCCCAACGACACCAAATAATGGAAGAATAGGTTTT
>JAESVK010000506.1:982378-1060235 GCA_017140935.1 Hamamelis virginiana | reverse complement strand
CATAAGGATTTGATTTTTTTCATGTTATAACAACTTAACAAGTAACAAAGTAAAATTCATATTTTTACATAGTTAAATAATTGAACAAAATAATAATTAAGTATTAATCATTATGTAAGTAACAATAAATCAAATAAAAAAGTTTAGTCCAATAATCCAAAATAAACCTCCAAAAGGAGAAAATATTTTAATACAAGAAAACAAACAAAATCATAATAATTAAAAATTCTAATATTTCTTTAAAATATCATGTATAATAATTTTTCACAGTGACATTTTTAAAAAATTGACGATTAGATCACTGTGATTTTTGGTATACATAACATACATAAGTATGAGAATTGAATTCGGATTTCAGATTGGACCGATTCCTTAAATGCTAAAATCGAGGATCAGTCCGAATTGAATTCAGATTGAAGTGTTGAAACCAAGACCAATCCATATTCAATTTGAACCGATTCTGATCCAGTCTGAATTTGATAGATCAGATCAGTCCCGATTTGACCCGTTCCGAGTTGCAACCCTACTAGATTATGTTTGAAAAATGCACTTGGAATTTAGGTACTATATATATTAATTTTGTAAAATGCTATGCGTAACTCAACCCAACTTAACAATTGCTATATTGCCAATTGCAACGCATTGACTACATCAATCTTTTTCACCATTCAATTTAATTTAATAAAAGATCATATCATTCTTAAATCGTTAACACGCATCATTTATTATCATCTCTAAACACATTATTACATGTATTCTTTTTATCTTTATAATAAAAATACCCTACCAGGATGCCATATCTTATCATTAGCCCACTTTCACTAAGATTGGTATTTTGAAAAAGGGACCTTTGGATTACATAATCTTCTTATGCATGTCATGTACATCGACCTAGCAGTTGATTTTCAAAATACAAACTGTTAAATATATAACTGTGACAGCATTCAACGATAGATACTTTTAGAGTGGTTCACAAAGTGTATTTTGAAAATTGATTGTTGGATAACTGTAATTTTTGACAAACATGACATGCATAAAAAGATTGTCTAATTTTTTGGAAGACATGACATATATAAGAAAATTGTCTAATCTAACAATCCGTTTTTCAAAATATATACCCACCCTATGCCTCTCAATGTGAATGGGCCAACGATAAGATAGGTAACTATTATTTGCCCACCCCCACTAGGAACCATAGGATAGGATTCTGGAAACCGACCGTTGGATTAGACAATTTTATCATGGATATTGATCATATCTATCAAAGATATATTATATATACTGATCTAATAATTAATCTGTGAAAAATTCTACGTTCATTAATGTTGTTCATTATTGTTGTACCTCCCCTACATAATTGAAAATTCGGTTTAGAGACTACCTCCTAAAGGTGTAATAATTTTTGTTGGAATGATATTTTGGATTTTCATGCATTTTTCTCTGTGATCATTAATGTTAAGCAAAGCACCTGAAGTTTTGCTTCCATCTATATATACATTCCCAATTCAATTCCCATGCGATCTCTCATGGTGCATGGTGCTAGCTGACAGCCGATATTTCTTCACTATTCTTCTTGAACAGCTCGTGGCTCGTGGCTGCTGGTCAATACTTATGCAACGGGGTCGAATTCATGTCAAGAAAGCGTAAAATCAGCACCGTAATAACCGAAGCAAGAAACATTGGAATGGGCCCAAAAATCCAAAACAACAAAGTGGTGGCAAAGTAGAGTGCCCTTAAGCCAACTGACCAGAACATGCTTCCTGTTAGCATTGCATTCTGCACGTAATTTACAGGCAAATCTGTGTTTGGCATGCTTATGAGGAGATTTGCATGGACAAAATAACGTGCAGATTGAAGAAATGAAGCAAAAGCCACTAGAAAACATGTAAGAAGACTTATATATTTGACCGAAATGATGGAGGGCTTTGTGTCACCATAGATAAGAATGCTCTTGAAGATGTTATGTGAAGTGCTGCCTACCCATGCTCCAATTAGGGAGCTTAGAGCTAGAGATGTTGATGACAAGTAAGTTGCTGTTGATATGTTGCTGCCAATAACTGCTAAAGCTAGCCCTCTTTCTTTGGGGTCTACCTGCAAATTAATGTCCAATTAACAAATTAACTTGTCTAGAGAGTTGGGTACCAAGTACTTGTACCAATTTATTTAGCATGCTCACTTAATTGGCAGATTTGAAATTTAAAAAAAAAAAAAAAAAAGAACTTGACGAATTTAACTAGGATTTGCTCCATAATTGTGATGAAGAATTGAAGAGTGGTGGAGTTTCTGACCTGCATCATTCTCTCTACCCAAGCTTTCGTGTTGTGGTTCTCATAGCCAATAAGAGTGGTGTGATGAAATTTTAGGCATCGATGGACAAGGAAGATATGGTATCCTAACATGATCATTAATCCGCTTGGAACCAGAACTGCATCTAAGTATTCCTTCCTCCAACCCATCTCTCTCTCTCTCTCTCTCTCTCTCTCTCTCTCTCTCCCTCTCTCCCTCTCTCATGCGCTCACAAAAAAAAAAAAGGAAAAACAGATCACTAAGTACAGAGGAAGTGATGTTGGTCAGTTCTTAACTAGGATTTAAAATTCCTAGCCAAACAATGGATTTCGTAGTGGGTTTCATAGTGGATTTGGTAAATGAAAGAAGCTTAATTAATTTACAGTTATTTTTTTTCGTTTTTGAAGGGGTTTGGTGGTGGATGATGCTTGAGACAACTCGCAAATGACAAACCACTAAGTCATGTTCAAGTATTAATAATACTAAAGAGTGATAATATTCTAAAAACCCATATGTGAATATATAATTTTATGTCTCCTATATTTTTTTTTAGTGCTGATGGATATGTAAAAATTCTTACATGATCAACAATTGCATTAACTTATAAGAGGAATAAATGATCGAACTTATCTAATATATGTCTTTCGGCAATTTTTTATTTAGCACTGATTGGTTAACAAGTTTGTTACTAAAATTTTTTAACAACATAATTAATCAAGAATAGTTATGTAAGTATGACAACTCACTACATCACATTTTTAAATCTTCAAGAGTTTACTTGGTTTATAGGTGTTTTAATCTAGTTGGCATTACCAAAGTTTTTATTATAAGCGACACCGTCACCCATCACTCAAGGGCGGAACCAAGTGTTGATGAAAGGGGGCCATGGCTTCCCCAGCTTTTAGGTTTGCTTTGCATTACATATATACTGCACAACGGAAACATGAAGTAAGCGGCTAACTGGCCCCCATGCTTTGGGCTGCAGTATGTAGAGCAACTAGTAGCCTAATCCAATTAATTTATTCCAGCCCAAATAAAAGCCCATTCCCAAAATCAAGTAAAAAAACTCTAATCCATTTACTCTTTTCTCTCGCTTTATCTTTCTCTCCCTCTCTCTTTGTCCCTCTGAACAGCGCCTATGCTGTTCTGCACTTTCTTTGGTCCTAATTTTTATTACATTTCTTTTTTGTTTTTCTTTTACCAATACTTTCTTTTACATTTCAAGGTTAATGATTTAGGGGTCCTACTTTCTTTTGTATTTATTTATTTTGGATAATAATTTCTTTTGCATAATTGCATTTCAGGTTAATGCTTCAATACTTGTCTCATTTTTTGCTTGTGCTTCCCAATTTCCCATTATGCCATTTTATTTTGTTGTTTTATGATTTTTTTAAACAATATAAATATTTTTTGGGTTAACACTTAACAACACCAAAACATTTAAAATCCCTTATTTTGTAAGGCTTTGTTTTTCCAAAAAAAACAAAGTTACTACCATGAATTTTTTTTATGCCTCTATGCCATTAATTTTTTTATGCCTTCATGCTTTTTATTTAAACAAAAAAACATGATGTTTAAGTTTAAATCTCATATGATTTTTATACATATATATTTTTTATTTAGGAATATATTTGAGAATCTTGATTTTAGAGTAAACGAAGCAAATACAGGATTGATGAACGGTATGTGGCCTATTGGTTTTATTTGATTTATAGATAGAAAAGTTGTCTACAATTAACGAACTCTTCTAAAGAAAAAATGCCAAAATTTTGGAATCTTAATATATTTATTTGTTTGAATTTTAAATTTTTGTCTTTAAGGTTTGGTCCCCCATCAAATCCTGGTTCCACCCCTGCCGTCACTTCAGCATTTTTTTTCATTAAAATCCAATGTCATCGTGGATTTTAAGTACCAAGCTAGCTAGTCATGTATTTAATTACTAAAGAAAGGAATTAATTATATTAGTAATATATTTATGTAAGTGTCATATATGAACAAAGTTATATTCCGAAAATGTAATGTAACAAAAACTCGAGAGAAGAACTCTTAAAATATGGTACAATTAAAAGTATATCAGGTAAAATATATGTGAAATTAAAAAAAAAAAAACCTGGATCAAAATTCATCTTAAAGTTGAGTAGTATATCATATCGATCTACTTGTGCCCTGGCTAACATAGGACAATCTTGCCGACGGTACGATGTAATCATTAAAAAGAATAATAGCAAGGGGAAAGTTATGGAAGAGCTATGATGGGGCAAGCACCATCCTTGCGAGTGCATTGATGAACTCTTAATTCGTATTTTGATGAAGAATGCATAAATTTCAAACATCCATCCTAATATTGGATAAAGAATTAATCCTACCAAAAAATAAAGTTGCATAATTTTACTATCAAATATCCTGCAATTTAATCATGAGTCTGGATCCTCTATCAGATTTGCATAGGTGTTAAGATTATGACACATCATTCAAATATATCATTCATATATCACTATATATAATGTGTCACGATCTTAAGTACTGAAGCAGTCAAGCACAGATACATAGAGGATCCAAACTAGCATTGATTCACACAAGTTTCTTATTCTCGATCTCGATCATCCAACAATAATCGAGATCCTCTATCAATTTTAACTCGTATGCTAAATATCGAAAGACAGAGAGAAGAGAATATAAAAGAGATGGGATTAAGAGTTGAAGATTCAAATATATAAAACGTACAGAAAAAGTTTGAAGATTCATGAATTGAAAATCATCTTTCAATGCTGGATTTTAGAGAACGTACTTTAATGGGTTGGGTGATGGCTCAGTTACTTGATTGGGGTACCTTTCGACTTTATGGTCCTTTGTTACTTGGGGGACCCTTCCTCTTTAAGGACCCTTGTTTGGACTTGGTTGTCTTGGGAATAATTTAGTTAGGTACGTGGGCATCATCGTAGGACTCTTCTTGCATGGGTCACAATGTCGCATTACAAAACAAAGGAAATTAAGAGGTTACCTTCAGCCTTCATATTTAAATTACGAGGTATATATGTTGAAATTCAAGATTGGGAGTTCAAAATTCTTTATGGCGCCTTTGGTCCAATCAAAATATAAATTTCTACTAAACTTATGGACCAAACATGCTAATGAATCCTAGCTCTAGTTGATATAGATTGTTGTTTATTATATTATAAGAAAAATATTAATGTAAGGTTTCAGAGGAAAGCTTAACTTAAAAGTTTGGGGCCCTCCTTGGCCTGGAAAAGGGTGGCATCACTGTAAAAGATGAGTCCACTCAGTTGCTGTCTTGGAAATGGGTAATTGGCTGTGCAAGTTAGTTTAGCCTATTTAATTAACTTGGCTGTTACCTTAAAAAAATAATAAATAAAAACAGAGGAAAAAAATTGACTTATCACCAATTAAATTAGTACTTTGCATAGGTAAGAAGCACAAAATTGTTTCTCGAGAAAAATGTTATGCATTGTTACAAGATATCCCAATAAAAATAAAATATTGTAAATTTTCAAAAGGCTAATGATATTGGCGCTCCACCCCGCACCAACCGCGCTCCACACTAACAATTTTGAGGGCAAATTTTGCCCTCATATCAAAATCTCACTAATTTTTATATATTATGTACTTTTGTGATTAGCTGCAGATAGAATTTTAAAAAATCAACTATTGGATAAAATACTCATCTTATGAATGTCATGTTACTCATCTTATTAATGTCATGTCTGCCAAAAAGCACGGTAATCCAATTGTCGGTTTTTGAAAAATTTAACAATAAAATTGTAACATTTCGAAAAACAAAAAAACAAACACAGTTTTTCATAACTCTAGTTGTAGAACATATTTTGAGAAATTGACCGTCGGATAGACATGCCTCTTATGAACATCATGTTTGCCAAAAATCACGATAATCCAATAGTCGAATTTTGACAAAATTCATAATGAAAACTGTATTTATTTATTTATTTTGAAATGTCATAATTTTGAGTCAGATTTTTCGAAATATGACCGTTGGATCACCGTAATTTTTTGCAGTCATGACATTCATAAGATAAGTATTTATCCAATGGTTGATTTTTCAAAATTCACTTTACAACTAATTTTACAGAAGTACAGAATATATATAAATTAGTGGTATTTTGATATGAGGGTAAAGTTAGAAATTTACCCTTATAATTGTTAGCGTGGAGTGCCGTTGGCGCTCGGTGGAGCACCAATATCATTTATCTTTACAAAACTACCCTATTTTCTTCTTTATAACCAAACTTGTAGCTATTTCTTATAATGATGTATGGTATTACTTTTTTATTGAAGAAAAATACTATAATTTTCAAAAAAAAAAAAAAAAAATCTCAAAAGTGTACATATCTCAAATTATATAGCGATTGATCTAGGTCAGCGATAATAGCACTTCAATTTTAGCTTTTCTCACTCCACATTGTGAGTGAATGAAAATTTAAAAATACAAGAAAAATGAAGTGCAAGAAAACTATTGGCCGATGGAGTGCCAATAGCAGTATCCTGATCTAACCCATTTTTTAAAGTAAATTTTCTTCTGACTAGGGGTGTGCGCGGGTCGGGTGAGAGCGGGTGGAGGATAAAACCGCCAACCAACCCGCCATTGGCGGGTGGCTAATTCTCCCACCCACCTACCTCAATAACCGGCGGATTGATTAAATATATGGCGGGTTTCAACCGGCGGGTTAGGCGGATTGACCGGGTGAAGGATTACTATTTTTTTTTTTTTAATAAACACCTAAAGTTCTTAAAACTTTTTTAACAAGCAAAAACACTTCAATATCGTATATAACAATTCAATATTACGTTATTTAGTAATTAAACTATAATCTAAACAATTCTTCCAATTGTAATAAACTAAAGTGCCAAAATAAAATGCCAACAACAATAGAAGCTACTAACTAGATACATAATATTAAAGGTTCATTGTTATTAAAAAATCTTACAAACTAACGTATGGTTTCACATTCAAAATTGAAAGAATATCAAATTAAATAAGTTCATATTCAAACTATCATAATAAATATCTCTAAAGAAATAAAAAACACTAACTTGCAAATATATCAAATTAAGGAAAAATATAATGTAGTAATGAAATTTATTTTATATAAATATATTATTTATTTATATATAATTATTTGGCGGGTGGTGGCGGGTTGTCACCTCTATACCCGCCAACCAACCCAACCCGCTAAAAATTCATCAAATCCACTCAACCCAACCCGCCTAACCATTGTAATCGCGGGTTGCGGATGGGGTCGGGTCTGGCGGGTTGGGCAAGTTTTTGCACACCCTACTTCTGACTAAGAAATGAAGGATAAGATTTATTTGAAATTGAAGAAACCAAAAATTGGCTCAGCAGCCATAGTCACGATGCACTTTTGAGTAGGGGTGTGCAAAAACCCCCACAACCCGCCGTACCTGCCCGACCCCAATCGAACCAACCCGTAATTCGCGGTTACATATCTCATGGAGAGCGGGGTCGGGTGGATGAGATAGAAATTCTATGAATCGGGTTGGTTGGTGGGTTTCAATACCAAAACCCGCTCAAGACCCGCCACCCGCCAACATTTATATATAAATATATTTTTATATAAAAATAATAAATTTACATAAAATGATTTAAGATACTTGTTATAAATTTTTTTTTAAAAAAATACATGTTAGCAAATTTAGAAAACAGAAACCATAAAGGCCAAAAGAAAAATACATGCTATAAATTTATAGCTATTTCTTTGTCATCAAAGGCTCTGTAAAATGTTGGATAGATCCTCCAAAGTATTTAAATATTATGTTATAAAGTGGTGATGTGTTTGTCCTTCATCATATTCAATGTTCAAATGCGAGTGGAATCATATCGCTACGCATAAGATGTCTCTCTTTCTACTTTGTTTATTATCTTTTTCAATTGATAAACATTCTTCATCTTTTTTGCTTAGGCAGTTCCTATAGATTTTGAGCAGAATTTCATTTCATTGTCAAATATACTCACCCTATTTAATATGAATGTGCCCCCTAATTCTTCTTTCTTATTTATATTAATATGTATATACTTTCAATTTATGTGTCTTACATCATTTTTATAATTTTCATATTTATATTTTAAATAGTTTATGGAGGAGTCCCATGAGAATTATAGTTTAATCATTAAAGAACACAAAATTGTATTGTTAAATATGAATTTGAGGTGTCTTTACTTGTTCAAATAAGTTTAGAGATTTTAGGTGTGTATAGAAAAATTTATTATTGATTGACCCGCCCAATCCGTCCAACCGCCGGTTGAAATCCGCCAATTTTTTCAACCAACCCGCCGGTTATTAAGGTATGTAGGTCGGTTGGCAGTTGGAAGGATTAGCCACTCGACAAGGGCGGGTTGGTTGGTAGTTTTACCTTCCACCTGCCCCCAACCGACCCGCGCACACCCCTACTTTTGAGGGTATGCGGAAAAAAAAAAAAAAAAAAAAAAAAGAGGTGAGGTCCACCGCCACCGGCGGGAGGACTCTCCGACGATCAAGTCAGTGTCTCAAACTTTGAATAAATATAGTAATTTTAATGTCAAATATTACATCTTACTTTGTCTCTTGGCCCCCTTTTTTATAGATGAAGATGATAATGAATTCCCTTGATTTTAGGGAGTTTGATTAGGATGAACTTCCTTTTGTAGATGGAGTTTCAATATTTGAAATATTCCTTGATTCATGGATATGATATAGGATAATATCATGTTAGGTTGATTTATTGAAATATAAGCTCATCGGCTAAAGCATGAGGATATAAGGCATAAAATCGAACAAAGATAAAGCATATAAGCTCAGCCAATCAATGAAAACATTATGCATATTTTTTTTTCCCATCAGAAATAATTTTTTTTTAGACAAATTTTGAAATACATAGCATTAATTTTTTTTAAATCACTAAATTTATAAACTTGAGAGTTGAGATTCATTTTTCTCCTTTCATAAAATGAGATTCCGAACTTCATCCCAAATATACAAGGTTTTGGTCTATTTATAATTTCTCTCTCCACTAACAACTGCCCATTAATCCTATTTGTGTACACCATCTGACCCCAAAAAAATTACAGACATGATAAAAATTTTACTGTCCTACATTTTACAAATTAAAATATATGATCCTAAGGTGAAGATTCATTTATTACTTAAATAAATTAAATAAAAAAAAAAAAAAACACCTTTGCATCTCTTTCTTTCCAATCAAACCAAGCAGAGAGCCTCAACCCAAATATTCATCATATCCTAAACTATCAAAATTCACTGCCAAACAGTCCCATCCCACCATCTAACGGTCCATATTGACATACCTGCACTCTACTGCTTATCCTCCACTGACTGCTGCCCTGGAGCAGCATTTTTTTTTAATTTAAAAAAAGAAAAAAGAAAAGGAATTGCTTGAAAATCATTAATTAATAAATAAAAATAAAAAATTTACAAACATGCAGAGTGCGGTAAAAGCATTCTGCAAACACTACAGTTCCCAATACGACTGCGTACTGACCCACACGCGGTAAGATTCCCTTCCCTTATCCAGCTCGACTCAGCTCAAAACCCAACCCCAGCCGCGCCGACCCCAACCGTCCCGCCACGATGCGGCTCAAGCTTCCTGTTCTTCCAGAAACAAGCCTCCGGCATAAGCTTAGCCGCAGACCTCATCGGCTCCGATTTGCACCTTGTCAGCACGAACGGCTCGTACGCCACAGCGTTCCCCAGTTTCTGCTCTATCATCGTTGCCATCGACATGCCAGCGACTCCAGCCGACGCCGCCGGTAAAGAACAAGACGACCGTGGCGGCTGCTGGTGCTGGTGCTGCAAGTGTTGCGCTGGGTGCGTAGAGAGTGCGGGATTAGAGTCTGTGCTTACTCTCTTCTTCGGCTCATCTCCACCGTTCTTTGGATTGACCGCCGGCCTCTCGGGTAGCCATCTGATGAAGTCCGTACCGCATACCCAGGTTTCCTTTGACACCTCCATGGATAACTTCGGTTCGCACATCATCATCAACAAGCAATCCGGCAACACAGAGCTTTCTCTCTCGAGATTTGCATGAGTTTCTCTCTCTACTACCTCTTCCATATGACTTTCTCTCTCCTCTGACGACCGCGGTTTCTCTTGGGTTTCATGGGTTTCTGGTTCGGATCTTTCTTGGGTCACTGTCTCTTCGTCTTCTGTAAGCCTCTCTAGTGTCTCTTTCTCCTCTGTTGACTTCTCTGCTTCTGCTGCTGCTAAAGCTTCTGCCTTTGGCTCTTCTTCTTCTTCTTTTTCTTCTTCTGATGGTATGGATACTTGTGAAGAACCATCATCTTCGTCTTTGAATTCTTCTTCTTCTTCTTCTTCTTCTCGGAGCAACTCGAGTTCGTTGTTTTCATTTTCAAGGATTTCTTCATCTACAAGAGCTTCTTCAGTTGAAGAATCACCCAACACTGTTTCTGCTTCTTCTGTTTTGTTGCTCTTCACCTCTGCTTCTACTGAGTTGTTGCTCTTCACCTCTGCTTCTTCTTCTTCTTCTTCTTCTACTACCTCATTGATTACTGAGTTAACTTCTGCATTTTCCTTTTCATCTTCTAATTTTGCTTCTTCCTCTTCTGGGATTCTATGGTCTTCAATAACTTCAGCTAAAACCCATTTTTCACACACTTCAGCAACCTCCTCCTCCTCATGATCTGCATTGTCTAACCCACCTCTGTCTTCTTCGCCTTCTTCTTCTTCCGCATTGCCCTGTTCTTCGTTCTCGTCCTCTTCATCTTCGTCATCGTTTTCTTTTGGAAGAGGCGATTCCCAAAACCGATTAGCAAGTGCAGCCATTCTCAAAGGATCAGATCTGCATCTCATCAATAACAGAGCATTCTTTGGAGGTATACAAACACTCACCCTCGCTTCTTCTTCCTCTACAACTTCATCTTTTATTACTTCACACGACTTCTCCTCTTCCTTTACTTCAATGTCTTCCATCATTTGTCTCCTCTGATGACTACTTCTCTCTCTTCTCTCTTCTTCCCCTTCTTGCAAAGCCATTAACCACCTTGCAAACACAGCCCCACAAGACCTGCCACTGCTACTCTCATTCTCACCTGTAAACCCATTTGCCTTCTCTTCCTTCTCTCTCTCGCTCGTCGATAAACACGACGACCGACAGGGTAAAAAACAGTTGAACTCAGCCCCAAATGCCCTCAAAGCTTCACAAATCGTTAATGGAAGATGAACCCATCTCTGATTCCTATGAGGCAAGCCTTCCTGTTGTTGATTCATCTGATGAATTACACTCTCTTGACCTTCTTCGATCTTTCTAAAACTCACCTCCCCTCTTCTCGCTGATCTCGTCCTCAATTTCTTCCCCTGTTTCTTCGTCTTCACGCGTACTTGACCAATGCAAGTGACCTTTGGAGACGAAGGCTCTGGGTTCTCAAACGCACACCCTCGTTTCTTAGTTCCAGTGGGGAACATTGGCGAGCACTGACCCCCTTTCATGCTTCCATTGCTCCTCAATCGACGACTCAGAGAAGAAGAAAGTGAGATCTGCGGTTCTCTGAACTTGTCGGCCGTTCGGCCTGGGCTTAGGATGGACTTGGAAGAGATTTTCATGGAAGAAGAAGAAGAAAGACGAGAAGTGAAGCAGATGAAGAGCTCGCTACTGCTGCTCCCACCGCTACTACCGGTGCGATGGGGTCTCTCGGAATCCATCACTGTGCTTTAATTTCTGCCCATCAACCGCAAGAAATAAAATGTTTTTTGTTTGTAGAAGTTAAAGATATTTGTTTTCTTGTATGGTGGGGATCGTGAGTTTACAGAGCCAGATGCAAATGCAGTGATAAAGGGGAGAGAGAGAGAGAGAGATTAATGAGAGGTGACAATAGGAAGTTTGTACTTAGTCAAAATGATAACGATTGTTTCCTGGTCATCAGCGTTAGATTTACTGTTATTGTATTTAGAAGACAGTATTACCCTTGGTCTTTTCTAGAAATTATCACAACGATGAGATGAGTAGTGAGTACCGAGTAGTGATTGCAAGTGTTGAAGCACAGAGTAATCTTTGTGAGGTCTCAATTTCTGAGTTTCTGTGTGTGTAACGCAATCAATGGATCAATGAATGGGAGAATGTTTTCACCCTTTTGAAGTCCTGTCAACTCCTCAAGGACCTGGACCTGGACCTGTACCTAAACCTGTGTCCACTTTGGTGCAACTTTTGGGTCAAGTGGACCCATTTATCCAACTTGACAAGAATAAGACATTTAGGCAGTGTTTGTTCTCAGGGTCATATTGTCCAAACCAAGTTTGGATAGCCCTGTCCCAAATATTTGTGCATCTTCTGAAATCCTACTCCACCCCAATAATGATTTATTTATTAATTTTGGCAGCAAGCTGAGATACCATCAAATTATTGATTACAAAACCACTCAGATATTAACCTTCAATTCTTCTTATGAATTATGAATTTGGGAAATTTTAATAAGCGCATCTAGCATGATAAAATGTAATGACTATTATTTTTTAACCGCTAAACATAACGGTGATGTCCAAAATAATAATAGGATCCACATCAATAAATGCATATAGAATATATGTCATTACAGAAAGTAATATCAAGTTATTTTGTCTTCTCTTTTTCAAACTTGATATAGCAAACAATTTTCTTTTTATCTTTCTTTTTTTTTTTTTTTGTGGATATATATTACAATCAATTATCAATCCTTTTTTCCAAATTTGTATCAAAGGTGGGGACTGTGATAGAGCCATGTTGGGACAAGTATTCATTGGATAGTGTATATTAGCTCAAGACTAAATTGCCTTAAAAGACACTCTACAGTCTACCCCTGTCATTGTTATTTTGCATTAAAAAGAGATGTCTAAATGTAACTATACAAATTCCTATTGGTTTGGGTATGGTTTTTTTTTTTCTTTTTTTCTTTTTCTTTTTTCTTATTTATTTGTGTTTTTTAGATTGAACAATTATTTAGTTATTAGATGTTGGTTCTAATTATAATAATTTTTTTCATTAACATTTTTCAAATAATCAATCGTTGGATCACTGTGAATTTTGACATAAATGATAAACAGGAGATATGTATATTATCCAACAGTTGGTTTTTCAAAATATTCAACCCACATGAATGTTTTGAAAACGAAGTATAGATATAGACGTAAACATGATGTAAGGAAAACCTAATCCTTTACTATGACAATCTTCTATATGTATTAGTTAATTCATACTAAATGTTTGTACACTCTTAAAATGATAACAAAACTACAAAATAATAAAATACCCTAACCAATTGATTCGGATTTGAAATTTTTGATTAGGCAGCCAAACAACCCATGACAACCTCAAGTACTACTTAAGCAAAGGGCACCAATATGTGGGCATTATATTCAAAAACCCCCATGATGAGGGCAAAAATAGGAAGCTTACTTGGACCATGTTATGGCCCATAATTGATTGGTCACAATAATACATTTTAACATGTTATAAGTCCTGCTTCATCATCGTGGCCAGGTCATAGACAGGAGGGAGAGGAAGAAGAAAGCTAAAGAGACTTCCTTGGAAATAGCAATCAACATCCTTCATTCATTCAAGAAGAAGCCGTTTTTTTAGCTAACCAACAAGGTAGGTATTTTCGATATTATGACTGAAAACGATGGTTACTTTTATAAAGTAAGATCACATGGGGTGCGGGAATTGTCGATAGGGACGAGGTGAAACAGAAGAATCCAAAGACGCACGTGACCCAGAGACAAGAGGCGATGATTATATACATACATGGTTTCCACGCGCCGTAAGGGAGAGTGTGTAGAACAGACGGCCTCGTTGGCAGAGATCTTTGCTAGTATAAAAAATTGCACTGAAAGAGCGTGTGGGAGGGAGAGAAATACCATGTGGAAGTCCTCAAACCTTCAAACTTAGTAAACTAATATCTAGTTGCCACGTCAGAAATCAAAATGCTTTTATTTATTTTTTTCATATGTGGCAAAGATGTATTGAATGTTTCAATAGGAGGGTTGTGGTGGGTTTCACACTGAATGATCCTCACCATCTGATTTAATTCTTATTTAGTGGAGAGGCAAAAGTAAAGAAGAAACCCTAACTCATAAAAGAAATGATAGGGAAGATAATGAGTGGAGGTCTAGGTTACTTGAGGGAGAGGGTTTGACTAAGACTAGCATTTACACCACAACAAGACAAAATAAGTATTAAAAGCACTTGTTTTTAATTGAGCCAAAGCATACTTAATACTTTAGATGCTTTACAAAAACAAAAAAAAAAAGTATTACTTTTGCTTTATATGTGAGTGAAAAAGTTAGGTAAAGCCTACTGCAAGAGAAAAGTGAGTTTTTTGAGGCTTTTGATTTGTGTGACATGTTAGGTTAAAAATTCATCCAATTTATACCTACCAAAACTTAAGGTGGTCCATGCACCACCAACTTAGAAAAGTGATGATGGGATAGACTTGGCCTGGCCCATCCTTAGGCCTGAACAAATTCAGAAAGTCTCTTTGGGTAGAAATTGGTAGAAAAGGGTCCATCTAAATGTAGTTGGGCTTTATTTTTCTTCTATCCAGGCTCAGACCATTATATAATGAGGCCTATAGTAAGTAGGTTAGCTCAGTCCTATGGGCTATTCCGTGTGTTCCCTAATATTAGCAACTTCTATGTATTATCTGTTTTGTAAAAGTGAGAGGATATATGATTTTCTTCCTCTACAAGAAATATACACAAACTGTCTCTCTTGAATGGTACTTGGGTTTGTATGGTGAAAGAAGCAAAGAGAGAAGAGTAGGAGAGTAGAGAGACATGATCATACCTGTTTTGAAGCTTGGAACACTCGCTATAAGAACTATCTCCAAACCCATTGCTTCTAGGCTCAAGAAAGATGCTGGTTTGCACCCCATGTTCCGCGACTTCATCATCAACATTGCCCAGGTTTACTTTCATCATCTCTTTATTCCTCTTTCTACTTTTAACTTTTAACAACTTTCTCTCTCCTATTTGGGTTTTTTTTTTTTTTTTTTTTTTTTTTTTTTGGGGTAAGTAAGATATAATAAAACAAAACAAAAAAGGCCAAACTACAAGACAAGAATGTCAGAAGAAAAATCCCATCTAACAACCATAGACCTATTTTGGGGGTTATCTTTAACACTTGTAAAAGATGAAACTTTAAAGCAAATATCTTCAGTCACTCTGTGGATAACACCATTACAATCACTAAATAAATTTTCATGAATCCTATTGTTCATTTCTCTCCAAACATGATAAATCACAGCAGCCCAAGCTAACTTCTTCACAGTCGTACAAAAGGATTTGCCTTTCAAGGAATATGCCCAAAGGATCTCATTGTCTCATCTTCTAGGAAATCTTCTAATACTATCTGGGTTTTGCTTCTTTTTTACTCACTAGTTTCTAATTAAACCAACTAGGAAAACGGAACTGAGTGTGAGATTATTGTAATTTTTAACGAATTTGAAATTTATAAAAGGGCGAGTGAATTTTTAAAAAATATATTCTACTTTTGGCCCGCACATTTATATATTCGTATTTAATGTGCATGATCCCACTCATCTAAGGGAGGCAATGCAATCAGCAGCTGTCTGTCATTCTGTCAATCATTTTTACAATCATAATACTCCTCCAACTACTGATGCACCGTATAATTAACTAGTCTAATTCTGTTTTTCCTCAAGATCAATGGGAAATAGTTTCAATGTCTTCTAGACTACTAGAAAGAAAGAAAGAAAAAAGGCAGTTGGTAATGCAGTATTAATTAAAATGAGGGTCGGAGTAATGATAGTGCGTACTGGAATTAGGCGAACCATCGTGTGGCAACCACCATACAAAGACGCATTTATGGACGCGCAACTGATGCTGTGATCCGCCCTCTGGATGAGGAAAAAGCTATTAGAGCAGCTGCAAATATGCTCGGGGAATTATTTCTCTTCTCGGTAATTCATCCATCACTATCACTATACGTACCCTTTAATTTGTTCATACTCTATGATTCATTATATTTGGTAAAACACCATTCATGTTACATAGGTTGCAGGAATTGCTTTGATATTTGAAGTGCAAAGAAATTCTAGAGCAGAAGCTAGAAAGGAGGAACTGCGCAAGCAGGAACTAGAGGTAACAAATAAACAAATAAAATCCTCCATTCAGCACACTGCATTCTCATAATTAGATTGATGTTTTGAATTGTTATGCTAAATGACCTTTTGATGTGTTTTCTCCCCACTTTATAATATTACAAATCCCATACTTATAACTTTTCATACGTGCGGATAGACCAAAAAAGTGTGCATGTTGTATGTATATAAGATCACATATATATAGTTATATTTTCTGGTCTAATAAGAGGTTGGTCAATGTGATAAAAAGGGAATGATCTCCTTATACCTCTTTGCATTTATGATCTATGTAACGAGGATCCAAACACGGCTCCCAATTCTTAATGATAACTAATAACGGATTCCTTACAATAATAGCTTGTGAAGTAAGTTGTGTTGTAGAAAGAATTTTGCTTACTTGTAAGCTAATTATCAGTGGTGAACTCACAAGACTCAATTTCTTTCTATAATTCCAGCATTGGAATAAAGCCTTATATTCTACTACATTATGAGATTATTTTTTTCCCTTATCTTGATAATTTAGCAATAATTGATTACTGTTTATTCATTTTAGTAGGCACTGAAGCAAAAGAGCGAAGATTTAGAAAGAGAAGTGGAGCTTCTTAAGCATAGACTGTCCAAAATGGAGCAACTAATTTCCAAGAGAAGAAGATTTATATATCTCTTCAATTTCTTGCGTGCCAATGCTTCTAATTGATTCGACCATGATCCAAGAACACTAACGTACATATATGTGATTTTCAAGTAATAACTAGTTAAGTAGTGCATCTTTTAGTTCTGGACTGCACGATATGACTTGTGAAAGTTTGTGGGTTTGGTTTACCTTAAATTATATTCGAATCATTATGGTGTCAACCTGCTTAACCCATATAGGTTGCTTTCAGATCAATCCGCTTAAACTGCTTGATTCATATATTTAATAAATAACAATGTCGTGTTAACATGATCATTACAATTCGATACATCTTAAACCTGTGTACTATCCATACATGTATATGTACTTAAAGTTAGGATTTCGTGCATGCGGTGCACATATATACACACCTCATATAAGTGTAAGTGAAGAATGGGTTGATTATATTTATAGCGAATGTGTAAATATTAAATGAATGCAACATCGGTAGAGGAGTAGAAGATCCCCTTGTGCTCCCAAATGATTTTGGGTCCTTCGAGATTAAGAAGTGCCATGATGCGAGTAGCTTATGTGATGTTTCATCATTGAACGATGCGACTAACTTCTTGGAGTCATGCAAAATTATCGAATGTTCTGGGATAGAATGCGTGTTTTCATCCTCCTCCTCCTACTACACTTCACTTCAAAGCCTTGAGGTACTATTGCTTTCTAAGTTGTGGAACTTACATGCCCTCTACAGGAGAGAAACAAGCACACTTCCCCGTCTTAGAATATTAACCTGGGTTGCTGCCACACCTCCAGAACCTGGAAGTGATTTATGTCTCTGATTGTGAGAGACTAGAGGAGATAATTGCGGCAAAAGTAGAAGGAGAAGAACAAGAACAAGGAATGGGTGAAGCAACAACAATTCTATTGTCAACAATGATGATACAATCGTTACAATCACTCTCCCAGAGTCGAGAAATTTTCATTTGGAGGATGTACCAGAATTGAAGAGCATAATCTGCAGTAGGGGGATAATTGTCTGTGATTCTCTCCAGCTTCTATTAGTACACGGTTGTCCGAAGCTAAAGAGGCTTCCTCTCTCTTTGCCTATGCTCAATCGTCAACCATCACCTCCCCCCACTCTTGGAAATATCTATGTAGACAATCGAGAAAAGTGGGAATCACTGAAATGGGATCATCCCACTGCAAAGGATGTCCTTCAACCCTTTCTTCCTCCTTGGGTAAGGCAACCTGTTAGATGAAAAGATTGGGCACCAGCAAGACATTGTCTCTTCACTCATGCATCAATATGTATAGTTTTAACATGTTCAGAATAATCTCTCTTTTATAACTTTTATTTTTTCCTTTCTATCAACATTCTTCTCTTCAAATCCCAAAAGTTCTATCTGTAGCATAACTTAATTTGTTGGCTATCACCACTACCTCCTAATTTTCTCCACTGACCTCCTTCTTTCTGTGCTGCTTTAAACTAGCAACTATACGTTATATGCACTCCCAAAGGACTTCTTCAAGAATCTTAGTCTATGTAACTGGTGTCCCCTAAATCACATATGGTTATGCTTTATGATAAATCTTGCTACAAGTCTACAACTAATATCATATATAATTGTTTCTGTGCATTTTTTGTCTAGACGTAGGAGATATATATATATATATATATATATATAACAAGAAGCCAAAGCCAGTCAGTAACAACTTTCTTGGTCGAGGTACAACACTGAAGGCACTGGCATTCCATCTAGCTCTGACACCAAATTGACCTACTTTTACATTTAAGTAAAAGAATCCTTCTATCTGTGTTTTTCTTCAAGTGTCTTGGATGATCTTTCAGTATTATTTGCTGCTTTGTGAAGTTCATTTTATGTTTTTTGTATATGATATTACTTACAAACAGTTTTTTTTTTTTTTTTTTGGTTTTGACTTCTGCTCTAGAAATGCTACTTTGTAATAAAGTTACACCATCAAGTTATTTCTGGAATGCTTTCTACATCCCTTTGATTGCATTTTTCACTTCCAAATTTATGTGAGGGAACATATTATTTTTCAGCTTTCATTCTTCCCATTTCCCATTTTGAGCTAAGAGTCTAACTCAAACCCATTTCTTGAATGGTCTAGATCACAAATAAAAATGTAGCATTTCAATCAATTTCTAGACTTGTGATGAGATTCATTAGCACTTTGCTGAAGGCTTCTGGAATTTGAGAAGAAGACCACCTTTCCTCTGTTTAAGGCTGTTTTGGTTTTCAATTTGTTATTTGTTCATTGCTACCCTGTTTTTTGCTGCATAGTAAGAGTTCAACACGCCACTGCTCAACCCCAAAAACTTGATCGGCTAAGTTTCAGTTTCAAGTACCAAGCGCGATTAAGACATACCACTTCTGAGTCATTGGTTTCATAGTTTCTGATCACAATAATATTCTTGTGGCTCTTGTAAATGCTGAATTATGATGCATTTGCTACTCTCAGCCACCATAAAATGATCATAAATATGCCGCGGTTGGTTATACATGAATCATGTAGACATCTAATATGGTGACGGAATGCATATGTTAGGTATTCGGCATTTAGACATCTAATGAAGCATTGGAGAGTGTCATGGTGCATATCCCTTTAATGTTTCTTCTGTTCTAGGATAAGTTGTAATTCCTTGTGTGTAAAATGCTTTGTAAATCTACACTATAACTTCCCTCTTAACTTACCAACTTATTCCTCTGCATTAGGTTTGCTAGACCCTGCATGGCAAGAGGAACTCGGACTCTAGAATCTAGGGAATGCAGAAGTTCCAACTCTCTATCGATGTTTTGAACTTGGGAAATGAAGTATCGATGCTGTTAAGTGGCATGTGTCGCCACAAATAGGAGAACATTATTTGTACAAAATCTCAATTTCCCTCGTGGCTCCAGATTTTACAAAGACCTCTCAGATCACAATCCTTTTGGCCCATAGGATTTGCTAGTCAGGTGCAAGTTTTCATAATTCAATTTTGGTCCATTCAGGCCAATCTCTACTCTCTAGGGGTGGAAAATGCTACTGGAAGTTTAAACTAAAACTACAGTTGGAGAACTCCATTATATTCAAAATAAGAACCTTATGAAGAATGAAGATTTAGCCAAAAAAAGGACAACATAGAATGTACAAATTTCCCGTATTATTATTAAAAGCTTCATCCACAGACCCTCCTACTTTTCCTTTACAAAATGCTTGTATTTATTGTACAGAGAGCGCATGCAAATGTAGCATCTGCTCTTCAAATGACATAAATAAAGTAATAAACCATTCACAGAAATTCAAGGCAGGTTAGTTTCATTGATTCCAATCATGGATATAATATCGGTTTGAGCTCACGGAGGTCTTCATTCAGTCAAGTTCCAAGACTACTTTACCAGAAATGCGTCGCTTGTCTTTAGCCTCGTGAGCCTCTCTTACTTGTGTGATGGGAAATGTTTTTTCCACCGGTATTTTCAACTTCCCAGCTTCAGATAGCCTGCGGATCTTTTCTAAACCTTCTGAGTCAGCCCTCATATATGTCCACCAGTACTCTGTACCATCATAACAAAAAAGGGATTGGTTCAATAACAATTATGGTGATGTTATAGTTCGTAACCTAGTACATGTTAACAGTGTTTGACCATCACATGGAAATGACATCTTGCATCTTTTATATAGCATTTGAAAGAATAATTTCTTAATTCAGAGCAAAGCCATACAAATTTAATTATCATATTTTCCTCTCTTTTTTTGGGTTGTTTTCATGTTATTTGCTTGCCATCCAAGTTTAATTATCATATTTTCCTTCCTTTTCTTGGGTTCTTTTCGTGTTATTTGCTTTGAATTAAACTCAAATAATAAGGATTACAATCTTCATCACAAATGAGTAAAAATTAAAAACAGATGCATATCTTTAACTTCAAGAAATTGATCCTATAACACCGGTTATAGTAATGATTCTAACTCTTTTCAATAATCCCATTCAATGAGATGGATTTGTACCTTCAATACCATGTAAACTATAGTGGATCCATTCGGACAATCAAACAAAGCATAAATATAGTTACAAAATAAATAAAAATAAAAGAAAGTGTTCTACTACCAACCCAAACTAAATTTTAGATTATCCTTCTAAAACTCTTTGCTTGCAAATGACAGAATGCTCATCATGATCACCTCTGTAATAACATCAGCTCCTGTTACCGTCCAACCACACTGCCACCATCAGAAATCAAACGCTTTTCTCTAGATCTATTCTACTTGAAGAAAACCTTTGTGTGCACCCTCTCTCTCAGAGGCTATCAGCCTATCACTAAGCCTAGAGTTCATCTCTTCAAAAATCTAAGTTTCCAACCTATTGCCCATCTTCTAAATGCCAAACTGATTTCCACTGTGAGCAGAGGCCAACACTATGGTGCATTGAAAGTGTTCCTCCTTGTACTCCACTCAAGCAAAAGCTAGTAAGTAGTAACTTCTTAATCCAATATAAATGGAGGCATGAATAAAATCAATAAATAACCAAAATCGGACACTCAATTATGTGACTTATGTCACGGGTAAGCATACTAAAAACAGTAACAATATGGTGTGGCCTGGGTGGAAACCCAATAGCTACAACTTAAAGGTGGACCTGAAGATAATTAGATCCAAGGCTGAAAAAATGTAAATCAGATTTTGCAATTTACAACAGGAAATGCTCCAACACCGTGAGCTCCAAGGATCAAAAGACAAGTCCTAAAGTATTAGATTGAAGAACAAAGAGAAGATATTAAAAACTTAAATATTTTTTCTCTTAAATCTGACCTACACTCTCTTATTATAGTATTTTATAACTGCTTAACTTACTTGGAGCCTAACAAGTCATTTGGGCTCAAAGTTATTTCACTCCCAAGCAGCTGAAAACCTAACTATTTGGACTCTTTTAACTTAAACCCACAGGCAACTAGGCCTGACCCATTAAACGAAATAAAACCATTACAATAAACCCATAAATAATCAAAACCCAACCAATTACAATGAAATAAAGCCAAAAGGTGAGCCCAACTTCAGACATAATAAAATACCTTAAATATCCTTGGCTAACTGATACTCTAATAATTAAAATACGGAACTAAATCAATTAATATAGTCCCAACTCCCAAATACCCTTCCAAAACTAAAAATACTTATTTGGGATGCCAATCATCTGATTTATGCAACCAAAATTTCTTTTCAACCTTAATGTAAAAATAAATTCATAGTTTAATGTAATAGAAAACATATTATCGGAATATTACTTTTGAGACTAATAGTGCATCTAAACAGCATTAGTCTTAATTTTAAGACTTGAAACTCTAAAGAATTTGAACTCCGAGTCTACAACTCTCAACAATTGAAACTCTCACTAACGGAACATGCACATACTAAAGTTACATTCTCCAAAAATTATCCCAAAAGCCTATATAAATTCTAAGCCTTCCTGTGGGATTGGCTTTGATAACACAAAATGCAGGAACCTTTTGCCAATCCTAGTCATTTTTTAACAGCTTGCCTGAACAAGTAAAATAATCCAGTGGATACGGCAAAGAAGCAGCACAAATTCCAGCAAGATGCAACATCTGATGTGGCGGTTTATTAGGTTTTCAAACCAACCTTAGGGTACAACTTACCTAACAATGCGAGTCATATATTCAACTTTAGGATGAAGATACAACGTTTTTGAAACTACCTGCTAGGACAAGTGACAGGATAAAGCCTCTCCATATAGTTGATCCTCAAATTATGAATAAAAGGTGATTAATATAGACTAATTGGTTTAGGAAAATCAGGAAATTACCCAAACTTTTAATAATATATTCTCAAGTTTTTTACTAGATTATTGTTCATTGTTCCAAAAGGCTTAACATACATGCACATTACACAAGATAAGATTATTAAATTATGTACCCAGAAATAGGAGTGGAAAATCTGGAATTTATGTATGATTCATTCTATTTTTCCTTCTGAATTTTCCCCCTTCCTTCTTGGTGGATCTTATTTACATAAAGCAATCAAATTATCCTATAAGTAAAGAAATCTTATTTAGGTTAAAAGAAGAACATTTTTAAGAAAAGGCTATAATCAAGTGAAACAATAAGAAACATCTGATTTTCTGATAAATAAAATTGAAATATGTTGTGATAGTTAAATCACCATACCTATTCCATGAGAATATCGGTATTGAATTTGTTTCTTCAGTAAAATGGCTGTTGCCATAGGAAGCCCAATCGCCACTCCATACCTATCGGTCAGGGATGCTGACTCCCCCTACAACAGAAGAGGAAGAAAATTTTAAATGCTTCTGTAGCAGAATCCAGGAGAGAAGAGTACTAAAAAGCTTCCATCTCCTACCTGCAGTGTCATATAGTGTCCGCCTCTCTTCAAAAGATTAACACCTATTCTTTCTGTCTCTGGTGCACCAATAGTGTCTAAAACTGCATCAAATTTCCCTTTTATTGCTAATTCAATGTCCTGTAAGTAAACAAATCAATAAATAAATATAATAATAAAACATCTTAGCTCGGGAGAAAACAAATCGGAAGACCCAAGCATAATTAATCATATACATAACATAACTACATAAGGTACACATTCAATAAATCAGACTAATAAATTTATTATGTCATCACCTCGGAAGAATAATCAACAGCCTGCTCAGCACCCGCTGCCAATACCCGATTTATACTTTGACTTCCACATGTAGTTGTAATATGACACCCTGCAGCGACTGAAAGCTGAATTGCAGCAAAACCTACTGCTCCTCCTCCACCCACTATTAATACCCTTTGTCTGCAAAGATGAGGTAGAGGATGAAATTATGAAGTAGTACGCAACATAGGTTCCCCCATAAGGTACAAAATATATATGTTTTAAATTAGGACCCCATCATCCTTTTCTGCAGAGGCTCTGTTTGTTTCCCTGTAACTGGTTTTATAATGTCATTTACATCGTAAAGCAGTTTAAACGTAAAATTAAGAAAATCCTCAAAATAAGTGGGAAAATAATAAAATTTTCATTTTTATAAAATAGTTCCATATTAGAGGGGGGGGGGGGCGGGGGGGGTTCAGATTTCATTAGAAACTTCAAACAACTGAAAATAGCCAATAAGTCCATAATTCTATACGAGCTATTGATATCAGTACTGCAATCCACAGGCCTATTCACGCATCATTACATAGAACATCTGCAAATTCTATTTTTAAAATTTTACTCCAATTTTTCTCTCTTTTTTTTAATGCATAATAGATCCTCAAATCCGTGGACATGCAACAACAGTACAGAATCTGTTTCCAGCCAAAAATCTTTAACTTAAAGGTCTTTATCTGATCAGATTTGTTCGAACTCCACTGTATTTGATGTGTGGATCGGATTACTGGCTATGATTTGGAGAAAAAGAAAAAAGAAGAAAGAAGGAATGATCCCATTATCAGATTGTCGTGACCATCCAACAGAGGGATGGAATACTAACTCAATGCTTTTCCACCACGTGGAAAACGACTTATGCAATATAATCCTTAAGTCAAATTCTTCATTAGCTACCTTAACTTTTGTAAAATCAGCTACAGTGTAAAATGTTTTACACCCTACCAAACTTAGAGGAAAGGATGTTTTACACAGAAAACATATTCCATCGAAGATTTCACATTGAAACAAGAAAATCCAATGTCAACCATGATTAATAATTTGGATTTGGCACAGGAAATCACATGGATACTGCATCCATGGTAGCTAAATCCTAAAGGAGCACACACGAAATGCTATCATATTACCATCATGTGGTTCTAAAATGTTTATCAATCTTTTTATGTAGATTCTAAAATGTTTTTTTTTTTCGTCTTTTTTTTTTACTTTTTATTGTCTGGTTGGAAACATATAATGATCATTATTAGGATTTCGTGAAAAGATGCTGTTTCACTTCTGTACCATTTTTATGTTCATTAATTCAAAGTCCATAATGAGGGTAAAGAGATGAATTTAGATGCCACAGAAAAAACAGTATGGAAATAGAACAACCAAACATGTCTAAAACAAGTCAATATTAAAACTTAATTAGAGAAGCAATTGGAAAATACACATCTACAGCCTACAGTTGGTCTAAAGAATTCACCAAATTTTCTACAAGAAGAAAGAAAGTTAAAATTTTGACCTTGTGAACATACCCTATAGATATCCTTGCAGTAGTCATTAGGGCACGCCATGCAGTCAGCGCAGCAAAAGGAATGACACTTGCTTCCTACATAATTATACAAGATCTTGTAAAATCTTGTTCTGTGATATAAAATTTTAAAAAATAATAATAAATATTTAATGGAAAAATGTCAAATATGTCATTAATAATATGAATCTCAAGAAACTGGACTTTAAGAAGTAGGTGAAATGAACTGGATGACGATTACTAATCATATCATATTGCACATATTTTATGTTAAAAATGAGAAATAATTGCCACAAAATTGTCCACTTCTAGGATGACCTAAAATAAACCGCATTGCTGATTAACCAGTGACAGACAAATAGAACATATGCAAACACCAAAAGACCATGACGAACAAATTCTCCTGCTCAAACCCACAAAATACCACAAAAAAACCTACCACATGTGTAATTGATGCTGGTTTCAGAGTGAGTTCATCTTCTGAAAGAATTGCATAGTCAGTGTAAGTACCCCTCACAGCAGTTGGATGCAGTGCACCAAAAACTTCCTGCCCAAGACTTAACGCCCGGACCGAAGCTCCAACAGCTGCAACTTCACCACTAATATCGCGACCAAGAATGAGTGGCAAAAGTGGTCCAAATATGGAACGACCATAGCCTGATCGCATCTGAAAAGTATTAAGATTTGAAACATTGAATAAATGAATATTTTGATAATTAAATGAAGTTCTTACTTAAACACTTTGCAACAATAAATTTACACAAAAGTATAGATAAGAGAAAGAACCTAAGCACTAAATTTATAATATTCTGAACCTTTAGAGAGCGCATCACCTTGCTTGGACAC
Source organism: Hamamelis virginiana (assembly GCA_017140935.1). NCBI lineage: Eukaryota > Viridiplantae > Streptophyta > Magnoliopsida > Saxifragales > Hamamelidaceae > Hamamelis > Hamamelis virginiana. The sequence goes on along the minus strand of JAESVK010000506.1, from coordinate 1,034,162 downwards.
ACAAAATCTACCAGAATCTTATCCAATAAATTATCATTGACATATGTTATAGACGCTTCATATAACATTTTTGTGCTCTTCGGTGTCATCAAATTGTGCTCAAATAAGTCTTACCAACAATCCACTATTGGGTCACTATTCAAATCCTAAACATCATTTTCGGAGGATTCGAGTTAAAATTTTCTTATTTCTTCTCTTTTCCTACTCAGCAACAAAACGAAAATCAAGCAGACAAAAATGCCAGAAAACTCACTCTAGTATCGAAAAGATTGTTCAACACAGAAGGAGTCCAAACTGGTCTATATTACTTTCTGTCAGGCGTCTATTATCATGTATTTTCTTTCTTCGGATCTTCTACAAGACTCATGGCAGTTACGAAGCTTTTAATTATTAAGAAACCAAAACAACAGAACACATACTGAACCCCAAAAGTGTCAGCAACCAAAAACGCTATAACATTCAAAATTTCATTTTTCTTTTATATCTCCTCCAATCTTCATGGTAACCAAACAGAGGTTTAGTACTAAAACTTCATTCTCTTTATTTCTCCTCGAATTTTCTCAGCAACCAAAAGTCGGGTCAGTGCTCAAGATTTCATACTTCTTTCTTTATTCCTCCAATTAAGTCAGCATCCAAATGGAGAGCTAGTATTTAAAATAACACTTTCTTTATTTTTTTCCTTCCAATTATATTAGTATTTAAAATACCACCTTCTTTCTTTTTTCCCTCCAATTCTATTAGTATTTAAAATATCATTTTCCTTCTTTCTCCCTTTAATTTTCTCAGCGCTGTCCCCAGATGAAATCATTTTATTTTGCTTCCAGACATTTATCAACAACCAAACAGGGAATTCACGCTCAAAACACCATTCTTTTCCTACATTTTATCAGCAACAAAACTCGGAACTCAATTCAACAAGAATTTTACAGAAAACTCACTCGAGTATCGAGCGGATTAATAGAAACGGCGCGAGCGCGAACCAGAACTTCGTTGGGCTTCAGATCAGGAACATCGACATTTGAACGGAGTTCAAGAACGTTGGGCCCACCAAACCGAGGCAAGACCACGGCTCTGCAGCTGGTGACGATACACCTAACAAACCCTAATTTCTTATGATCAGCACCGAGGAGTGCTCTGTTTCTGAAACCGATGTGAGATTTCATGATTCGCATTGCTACGGTATCAAGACAGTGAGGTTTTAGTGCATGAGAAGAAGAAGAAGAATGGTTCTGTGTTGAGATCAAGAGACGCGATGTCTAGAGTTTCTGTAGGAAAAGATATATATACATAGAGAGAGAGAGAGAGAAGACGTGTATGTATTTTGGTCCGCAGAGGTTGAGAGTTGAAAGAGGATTCGTGGAGGGTTTTGAAGTGATTCTGAGGGAACGAATGGGTGGGGACGAAGGAGAAATGTAGTTGCTAACGTGCGCATGTAGGAGCTGAGCGGTAAGCTGCGCACCCTGGCTTCGATGTGGAGAATCGAGAGAGGGACGACCCATCATTAACCTCTTCTCCGCTTCTCCCTCGTCCGGAATGCAAACCACGTCGCGTTTAAGTTGTTGTGTTGGGACTTGGGTTGAATTTTCAGCGGTTGTAAATTTTTATTTTTATTTTTTATTTTTATTTTAAGTAAAACAGAGGATTAAGTTTTGATTAATTTAGAGTTTTGTTAGGTAATCTCAAATCAATTGTTCTTACTCTTACTTAAATTGAATTAAAAATGGTTTTTGTTTTTGGAAGTAAAACAGCGGATTAACCTTTGATTTAATTTAGAGTTTTGTTAGATTATCTCCGATCATTTGTTTTTACTCTTACTTAAATTGAATAAAAAAATGGTTTTATTAATTTTTACGAACACTTGGTTTTCTCTTCTTTTCTTGTTTTTTTTTTTTGTTAATTTGTCCCCAAATTATCAGTTATGGGTATGATTTTCTTAATTTATGGACAATTCTACCTTCCCACTTGATGTGAGTGGATGAGAAGGGAAGAGTTGATTTATATGGAAAGCATAGCATTTGATTTATGCACTTTTTGGCAGAGGAGATGGCATTCTGTCCATTGTCTGAGGATTACCTTGTCTAAATGTTCAGTCTAAAGGTCATTAGCATGGTGAATTGGCCTGGCTATTGAATTTCTAACCATTTTCAAAACAAACCCCACCATGGACCAAGCAGACCACCTTAACACCCTAAGTCTCTCTCTCTCTCTCTCTCTCTCTCTCTCTCACATGAATTTTGTAGAATTGCTGCTATGGCCAGAATAATAGTTTCTTGTATGCAGCAAGGCCTGAGAAAGGCAGCTTACCTGAGAAACCAAACAACCAAATAGGGAATAATGCCTAGTTTCATTGCCAAGAAATTAATCACAGGAAAAGAAATCAAAACATGGTATCTTACAACTATTCAAAACTGTAATTGCATAATTCCAAGTTTAGTTTTCCTATAGACTTCATGGCAATCAAGTGGAGCATTAAGGAAAACCAATTCTCATTTGTCCTGCACTTAATGAAAACCACGGCTGAGATGTACGAGGCTACCACCAAAAAAGATCCTCTACCCATAATATCACTCATCCAAAAGAGAAGAAAAAAAAATGCAATTGAAGCTCATGTAATGATACAATAAAAGGAGAAACAAAAATGTCAAACCAAGATAGCTACTATTTTCCTTCCGGCATTATCTCACTGGAGCTGCCAGTGACAGTGCTTGTAGCAGTGCCACTCGTCAATGCAGCATCACCTAGTAAAACATCAGTATTTCCCATACTACTAATACTGCTGGATTCAGCATTTTTTGGTTCTTGAGTAGGAGTTTTAGTTCCTGCAGAAACATTAGCATGAGAAGCAGGGGCCTTCACAGCTACAGCATCTGCATGTTCTGCTGCTTTCCGTGGCTTCTGCATTGTTTCTGCTGGAGAGCTAGTAATCCTCAATGCGCTGCCCATAGAAGGATCAGCACCAATTTTTTGCTGGTCTGCAGATCCAGATTCATTGACAGCATGGAGTTGTTGCAACCTGTAATCAGTCTCAGGTCGACGGCAAACCTTTCTCAGCGGCACTATTTCCTGAGGAAAAATAGGAACCAAATAGACATCGCAAAAGAAAAAGTGCATCACAATGCAGCAAATAAATATCAAAATGAACCTTGCATAACACACAAAATGGGTAAAATAAATAACGTTTGGTGTTCCATTATTGAAGAAATTGTCCTGCGCCCAAAAATATGTTGAATAAAAGCATCAGAAGACAAGGGGAAAAACTTTAATTCTCCAAATCCAATGTCGTCAAAGGCACAAGTTCCTTCCCCATTAAAGATCAAGAATAATTGAGAGCCTGCAAATTTGGCTTGTATTCAATTTTGCCCTCCTTAAACAAACAATCTTGTGAAATAAAACCGATCTCAAGTAGACACATTTGACAAGAATGCATTTCTTACAATGATGCATTAAAATTTATGCACAGCCAAACAACCCTTAAGGTTCCATTTGTTTTACAGGAATTCCCAAAGAAAGAACTCAAAAAGTAAGCCGATTTTAATTCTGTACAATAGGGCTTTAGAACACATGAGATATTTGCCAAAATATATCATGTTCTGTGTTTCTTTAGATGATGGTCATAATGATAATAACAATAGTAACAGGTAAAACTTATTTCTGTCACACTCGCTCAGATAAGCACATTCAGTGCCACAGCTAGTCGCATCTCCTCACCCTCTTGTGAGGGGAAGGTCTTGGGTTCAATCCCACTCATTAGCGTAGTTGTGTTTTGTTGTGTTGCTTTCCCCACCCTGGAAAAGGCATGCGCGCGCGTGCACACGCGCACACACAAAAGATCAACATACAGCACTATAGCTGTCGTTATTTTATGCCACTAATGTAATAGTCTAGGTCCTTTCTCCAGAAAATGACTTCCATTACAACAGCCAGCCTATAATGCCTCATCTGATTGCCAAAGAGGCATAGAAAAAGAAATATTTGAAATCTTACAACCACCACTCCAACCCCAACTTGTTATGAGATTCCAACCTATTCTTCATCTATCTTCTCAATGATCAAAGAAAGCATAAAGAAAAAAAAAGAACCTAAACCACCAATAGACAAACAGGAATGACACCAGTGAGATCTGCAACCACTTAACTACTAAAATAAAGCAACCCATCATCACAACAAACTATATTAAATTTATCTAATGTGCAACAGACCACCACCAATGAAATTTAAAATTTATAAACAAATTTAAAAAAAAAAAAAATGTAGCACACTTGAAAAACCAATAATAAGTAAATATTAAGGTGGTGGTATACCTCAGACTGATCATGATCATAACGCACCAGAAACCTACAACGACAACCTCTTACATCATGCCTTCGTCTTTGTGCATCAAGGACATGGGCATCAAAGTAAAGAGCCTGCTCTTTACCTTCCTGAAAACAAGCATTCCGAGAAGATCGGATCAACATAACCTATGTTCTTTTAAGATTTTTATTATATATGACAAATTTGTAGCACTTACATACAGAAATTCCCACCTGAAAACAGAGTATGAGATCTCCAGGAAGAACTGCAACACATTCTGATGATTCACATGGGAGAGATCGCGGTCTGACATGCCTTCGAACATTAACCCATTCATCCTCCTCTGGACCAAAACCAGCAAACCTAACCATAACTTCCTGAAATGGCCAGCCAAAATTAAATGATAACATGGGGTAAACAAAATGGAAGAAAGCCAAGAGAAAAAACCCAATAACATAATACTAATTTATTTCAATTTTGTAGCACACTTTTGGTAAGAAAATCTAGTATAGTTGGTGGGCAAAGTGCAAATGTGGTTTATAGACAGTGTAGCAGCAGATGAAAATTGACACACCATTTAAAGGATTCACCAAGGAAATCATAAACAGACCTATTCAGGTATTCTAACTAACAACCTTCACGACCCATCCATCATATTATTTTGGTGTAATTTGTGTGAGACTATCTGATAGTTCATGTTAAGCACTTGCAACCACCATGCAATCAAGGGATAGGACAAACAGTATATATGGAGCATAGCTCAGTCTTTCTCACATAAAGAGAGGCCTTTTCCTTTTATGAAGGATCTTGGTACAATTCAAAGATAGTAAAGTAACCCAGCTTACAACATTTCTAATAAAAAAATGAAAAAAAAAATTATATATTTATCAATAATAAAAGAATGTATAGGGACAGACAGAAAATTTTAAAATAATAATGAACTAAAAAGATTTGAAATTTGTTCCTTTATAATGTATATTGATAAATGCAGGGAAAATGAGCTAAAATTTACCGGATCACCTGTCTCCAAATGTCTATGAGATAAAAAGGTTGCAACATCATACCTAAGAAAGGGAGGCAAAATCATCAGATTAATTACCTAATCATTTGTTTACAATTGTATGATCAACACCTCGGATTCCAATATCTGAAGGGTAAGAAATACTAACCATGCACCATCCCTTGCAGATTTAGCTTCAAACTCCATCTGCGAATTATCTGAAGCACTCCTTCCTGCATTTGGATGTGGCAATTAAATAATAAGAGCAAACTAAATCTAAATATGAGGCATGAAGAAGCAGACACCCAAACATAGAATTATATAGAGGGGAAAGTCTTTTAACTGTAAAACGAAAACCCAGCTAAATAAACAGCAAAAAGACTGGATAGAAACAATATCTCCCAATTGTTCTTTTGGCTTTACAAAATAGCGATCTTCATGCTTACCACACTTCCTCTAACAAAACAATAATCCACCTTAGTGTTCTTAGTTCTCTCAAGAATAAAAGACAAAGCAATGTACATCGATATTAAGTTACATTTATTAGACTAGCATCAAGGAAATCCATTTCACAGAGGAGAAATGTATCTGCATCATCTCAAAGCTATGAGTTATTGTTCTATAATTTGCTTCAGTGATAACAAAGACCCCTTTTGAATTGATCACCAACCCAATTAGCATTGGAAAATCCAGTGATCTCAATATAATGTGGGGGAATAAACATAACACTTGTAGAAGAATAGAATCCACTCTGTCCCACATCACCTAAATAAAGGGCTTGCTATAGCTTCATATACCTATATGGGCCATCCAGCTAATAGCTTAGGCTTTTAGGTTGGAAACTTAGCATTTTATCAGAGCATTGGTTCTCAACGTGACAAGGACCATATAAACCTGCACATGAGGGGGAGTGAAGAATAATAGAATCCACTCTGTCCCACATCACCCAAATAAAGAGCTTGCTATAGCTCTATATACCTGTATGGGCCATCCACTTAATAGCTTAGGCTTTTAGGTTAGAAACTTAAAAAAAACTACCCTAAATTACTTGTATAACAGCTAAAAATTAGGCCTATTAGTCCCTAGTCCGGAAAAAGGAGGGTGAAATTTCACTGTGTATCCCTAATGTCTGTAAATAACTAGGAGAAACCTATCCTGAAGTAGCACTATTTGAATACCTCAAAATTCAGCATGCTACTTCCTAGTTTGTAGATGAGGTACTAATATTCAACCATGCATCCTCAAGGTCTATAAATGACTTGGAGAAATCTATCTTGTAGGAGGAGATTTTACAACAATGGGGGAATAGGCTTTTGGTAACTTGGGGGGGCTGAAATTAAGTGGCACATTTCTTTAGCTTCTTTATATATATATAGTAAGTTTCTTATGAAGGCTTCCTTATGTGAGGACTTGGCTTTTTAGTCAATGTAAGATCGGAATTTTGGAAAACCGACCGTTGGATTATATATTCTTCCAATGTATGTCATGCATGCAAAAAATCACAGTGATCTGACGGTCGGTTTCTAAAATACAAACTGTGAAAAACTGTGACCATTAGATACTGTCATAGTTTTTCACAGTCTTTATTTTAGAAACCGACCGTCAAATCACTGTCATTTTCGCCATGCATGTCATAAGGAAGAATATTCAATCTAATGGCCCTTTTTTTTAAATATCCATCCTACATTGGCTAAAAAGCCAAGTCCTCACATAAGCTTATGTGAAGACATCCTTATAAGAAAAGATATATATAAATTAATAAGGTCTCTTCATGTTTTCAAAGGAAAGAAATTTTCACCATTTTTAAGAACCCAAGATAACTAATTAATACAGTGGAAGATGGCTGTTCATAAGCAGGGTTTTCAGAGGGCGAAGGTTCAAAGCCTACCACACATCTACAGTTTGTTAATGACATCATTATTGTATGAGGCTTCCCACATGCAGCTAATGATGCATCCTTAAATGATTAGAGGCAATGTAAGCCTGTAGGTAAATCTAGCCAAGAGTGTATTTCTTGGAGAACAGGATTTAACAATTACCAAGGAGTCCTGGAGCATGGTTGTCAAATCATGCATCTTAACACAGTTTCACTATCTCAAGTTTCTGTATCATGCATTGCATAATATTAAAAGCTCAGAAAATGAAATACAAAAAGTGTCATGAAAATTTAGTCTCAAAATGTATACCTTTATAGTGACCATTGCAATTTAGGATTCATATGAGCTATATTTTACAAGACATGACATTTGAATGCACTGATTCAGTAAGTGCAGACAATAATATCTTAGAATTATAAACAATATCATTAGTTTCTATAGCTACTATTGATTATATGTGTGATGTGTCACTGTGTTAGTACACCTTTAAGGCTCAAATTCCAACTTCCAAATTTCAAGTTTGTAAAGTTTCATCTTCAATGGAAAAAAAATCAATGTGCTTTTAAATACATAAAGAAAAATATAATGATAAATTTCCTTAAAAATGTTGAAGATGTGAATAAATGGCATCAAATTTTCCACTACCAAAAGAGAAGTTGGTTATTAATTGCAAATGAGGCAAAGGAAAGCAAAAGAGAGCCTCTATATCTTAAAAAGCATCAATTATACATCATATGTCTCGTATGTGTACTGTATATATATATATATATATATATATATATATATATATATATATGATACAGTCAAGAAGCAATAAACATTGACAAAACATCTTCAAGTGAAACACGACCTATTCTTGTGTATCATATGATACTGATAACCTTTCTCAAGAGTTAGCAATATATTCAAATTTGAGCCTTATCAAGAACTTATGTGGGCTAAACATTAATTGCTCCGTTCAAATCCAAAACTGTTTGGTTTTCAGTCATCCAAAGCTTTGGAAAAGTCAATATCAATTTAAACAATATGAAGTTCATTCCCTTTTAGAGTACTTCAGCCTGTCTACCAACTTAATTCTTGTCCCTATTTACCAACCCCCATTCCAGGAATGGCAACAAGGCAGGTTTGGGAAGCAATGCCCTAAATTCTACCACGCCCTTGATAGGGAAAACCCATCCTAATCCCATTGTGAACCCCAGACAGGTTTCAACCACCTTTCCCATTCCATATTTAAAAGATGTGCCTTCAACCTCGTCCCCATCCTACCCTGCGCCCCCCAAACAAACCCCATTCAGCACACAACAACAATTTATACAAACAGGGAAAAAGATCAATGAGGCTACAAATGAATATCAAAATTGATCAGAATAAAAAATTAAAAATCAAATACAATAAAAAACACAAAAGAATCATTCAAATGCTAAGATTCATGTCTCAAAGTCAAGAACAAGAAGCAGAAAGAATGATGGCAACACTGAGTCAACAATGGCGGAGACAGCGAGCAGCTAATGGCAATGGAGAGGCAATGACGGTTGCAACACTGACTGGAGAGAGCATCAGAGATGAGATCGGCACAACAGCCCTTTTCTCTCACCCTTTTCCTTTCATCAAGTGAGGCAGCCAAGTACAAGTGGCAGATGCAGTTCTAAATATATAAAAATACACACACACGCACATGAAAGAAGCTACATTGGGATTTGGGACAGGTTTAGGATCGGTCATTATGAATCCAACCCTACCCCGAACCCGACTTGCATTTACATTTCCTACCCCAAACTGCCTCTACCCGGAAAAATGCCCCAAAAAACCCATCCTAATAGGGGAGCGTCGGAACAGGTTACAAAAAACCCCATCTAATTTCCATCCCGGTCCTAGACATTTGAAAGAAGTTAAAAAAGATGCAAGGGTATTCCAATATTCCTTCCAGAGGGTGAGGAGACATGAATCGAATACCATGTGGCTTCTTTAGGTAAGATTTTTTTTTAGGAAGGATAAAAAAGGTTATGCAATTATTCAATTAACATTGATGAAGGACTCTATTCGGCAAACACGGAGATTCAAAAAGGAGACAAATAAATTATGGAAAATTTTATTTCTGTAATATAAGGAAATCTGAGAGAACAAGAGTTAACAAGAGAAGTTCTCGTTTAAAAATTTAGTCTATGGAAGAGTATCTTAATCATAAATTATCAATTTAGGGACACACTTTGATTTAGGGTAACAGAGGGGATAGACTAAGGAAAAAATTGAATCCACGGTGCAATATTGATTTCCCCGACAATAAGTGAGTTTCCAACCAAAGAGTGGTGTGAACCCTAGTTTTCACTGGAATTTTCAGGATATGGATTTGATGGACCATATTCTTAGAATTGCTTTACATTTCCACATTCACACTGAGAGAATCGAACGAGATACAGTGTGTGGTGTCCAAAGATATATATATATATATACAGTTTTGCTGTTATCCGGTCGGCCTGATATAACATTCTTCCGGTCACTAAGCTAACAGCCGTTGGATGATTTTAACGGCCCAGATGAAAACAGCTTTACACGGATTTCTAAAAAAAAAATCTATTTTCTCTCTCTCCCTTCACGATCTCTATCTCTCCTCTCCCAAAAATCGAAGCAACTTCTCTCTCCTCTCCCAACCCCCAAATCAGCAGCAAGAAACCCTAACATGGATTTTGACGAATCATTCGAAAAGTTGCTGAACTAAAATGAATGTGTTGTATTAATTCAGGCAATCCAATTGGTGTGACATTTTATGTGGGGATGATGTTGCTGGTGTGATATGAGTTATCTTGATCCAAGCAGATTGCCAACTCCATAATCAATTTGCACTGACATTTCTCTTATGGATGAGTAATAACCAACAATACCGTCATGGGGCTATATACTGATATGACGAAATTGTCTTTTTATTTGAAACCTTGATCATCAAATTCCAGTGCAGAGATCTAATTAGAAGCCAATAGATAAGGTGCCTGCAGATTTTTGTTTTTTATTTTTTTAATTTTTGTTTGTCTCTGTTAGGAAAATGTTGTTTGGTCAAAGGCAGGAAATGGAAGACTTAATTCTGATGTCAGGTTGTCCAACGGATTGTAATGCAATGGAAACTCATGCTCAACTCAATTTGTCTCTGTTGCTGATTTGTGGGTTGGGAGAGGAGAGAGAAGCTGCTTCAATTTTTCGGGAGAGGAGAGATAGAGAGATCGCGAAGGGAAGAGAGAAAAAGGTCACTTTTTTTAGAAATCCGTGTAAAGCTGCTTTCATCTGGGCCGTTAAAATCATCCAACGGCTGTTAGCTTAGTGACCACAGGCCGACCGGATAACAGCAAAACTGTATATATATATCAGTAATGCTATTATCAGGCCGGCCTGACGCAAAGTTGCGTCAAGTCGCCTCCATATGGCCAATTTTAGATAACATCTTGTAAAACTGACGATTGGATTAAATTCCCCTCTTCTGTATGTCATGCCTGCAAAAAAATCACAGTGATCCGACATTTGGTTTTTGAAAGGTGTCATTGTGAAAATATGCAACTTATTCAGGGGGCTTTATGATTTGAGAAAGGGAAGGGGCATGGTTGGTGTGTCACTAGGTCGGTGGGGGGACAACCCGCCGAATTCACATCAGAAATCGCAAGCATGAACACAAACGAAATCTTGAATTGCGTATAGAAACAAAATGAACCACTTCTATTCTCGGAGCTGAGGTAGCTTGTTGAATGGATATGGAGGCGACCTGACGCAACTTTGCGTCAAGCCGGCCTGATAATAGCATTACTGTATATATATATATACACACACACACACACACACACTCTGTTACATATGTGAAAATTGCACCAAAACTTAATATTACATTATGAAATGATTTCTTACCTTTAAATTTAAATCTTCGATATCAATTGGAAGTATCATATCAATATCCCTATTTTAGCATACTCCATTCTGATAGAACCAAGTAAATACTAACTACCAATATCGACACAATTAGCGAACTCAGACATGTTTAGCATTTCAAACGACAAGGATTCACATATGGAGACTAAGTTCCTAAAGTCATACAACCCCCAAGTAAGTATGCTAAAAATTCAATAAAGAGGAAGGGGGTTCCAAAACTTTAAACAAAGAGCAAAACCAAATCTACCTGAAGGAGCAGGTACAGCTTGAGGCACATTTATCACCGGAGTAAAATCATCCCGAGGCATAGGTGCCATAGGTGGCATAGATGGCATAGGTGGCATAGATGACATAGGTGGCATAGATGGCATAGTTGGCATCGATGGCATTGATGGCATAGATGGCGCCATTGATGGCATAGGAGATATGCTTAACTTTGCAGGAGCTTTAGCCGATTTTGCCCTAATAGCATACCGCTTATTTTGGAACCAATTCCAGACCTATAATTAAAAACTCAAATCAGCAAAAGATCCTAATTACTTATCATTATACCATAAAGTAAAGATTAAAAATTAAAAGTGTCATACTTGCTTCATTTGCACTATAATCTTTCCTTGTCGATCTGGTGTAGCACTACAACCAAAGAAAACCATGTCACATATTCCTGATAAGATGAACAAAAAAAATTTAAATTTTAAAGTTGTCAAACAAAGTATGCCACGTGTCAATACACACCTGAACCTTTCTGCAAGAGCTACAAGAACTTCACGTACTGGCATCGCATTATTATGTTCTTGCAGAATAGCTTCCATCTCCGCGACCTTAATAAAATTCCAAAAGACGTCATTCAGAATGTTAAAATGTAACTAAACCTCCAAAAGGCTATTATTGTAGTCCCTGCCACTAATAAGTAATAATAATTTCTGTTGCACCATGCAAATAACCACAGAAGCCACCGATCAAAATTAGCATGATATAGACGCCTATAATTTCCATAAAGAATTTCATCAATGATTCAATGTGCACTTCTCATTCTTGTTTAATCAACTACTCCCAATATCAGAAGTAAATGTATGTGACACTTGCATAGCACAAACAATTTTGAGTGTAGAGGAGAAGAACCATAATTCCAAATAAACAGATATTTTTAAACCATAGATGGAATACTTTAGCAATAAGCAAAAGCTTAAGTAAAGAAATTAAAGAGACAAATCAAATAGCAAGCTCTTCTTAGAATCAAAAGTTAATTTCAATAATGGTTTCATAACCAACTAAGACTAGAAGTTCACTTTTAAATGGCATGAGAAAGGCAAAGCTATTAGTCTCAACATGCAGCTAGTCTTGCATGAATGTCAAAAATATTTCGAATTATTTTAAAATAAAACGATGAGAAACAACAAAAATAAAAGTTACAAATACATAACTAAATAAATCAAAGTGATAAGGACCAAACACCACCCTAACTCTCCACCAAAACCCCCACCCCCTAAAAAAAAAAAAAAAGAGAGAGAGAGAAATAGAAAATTTAGAGGAAAACTAAATGCCCAGCAACCATTGAAGAAACAAAATGTTATCAAGCTCAAGTTAAAGAACAAAATAAAATGCTCAACCAAAACCACTCCAGGATCAAAACCCAGAAAGCCAAATAGTTTATTATCGCAACTTAAAAAATATATAAACAGAACCATTTGATATTTTCATCTCTAAATTCGATATATATATATATATATATATATATATATATATATATATATATTACTTCAGTCCCCATCCACAATCAGACCAGGATCAAAACCCAAAAAACCAAACAGGTGATTACTGCAGTCATCCGACCAAACCAAAATAAATAAATTGCAATTTAAGTAAATAAACTGACCCATTTGATATTTTCAAATCTAAATTCGATGTACATGCGTACATACCTCAGCTGGTGTGAAGCGAAAGGCAGGGCCTCCGTTACTGGGGGGTCTCCCCATGAATTCTTCACTCCTGAAACGCTCAAAACAAAGAACCAACCAGAATCTCAGAGTGTATATTTCGTCACTAATAATCTACATACGTTTAGTAAAAGCGTCATTATATATGGTTAGCACAGGGAAAGTTATTTGAAATCTGTCCGACTTTGAGAGAGAGAGGTGGCGATTGGGTTCACGCCAAAAGCCGATTCAGTGTGTGTGGTGACCCTAGCAAGGATGGGACCGTCCCAACATTCGATCGATCAATCTCTAAAAAGGATACCCTTGTCCATATACCCAATCACCCAATGCCCAAATCTATTACTTTTATCTTAAGAAAATAATTGTGTATGTATATATATAGATATATTTTTGGAAATTTTAATATAATATATATGCACAAAATATAGGATACATTCAATGGTCTTATATTTTTTTTTTATAAATGTCATATATGTCAAAAATCACATTAATCGATCAACATATAATTATTTTTTGGCTCTTTGAATGCCAACAAATTTGGTCAATTTTTTAGAAGCAAACAATTTGGTCCTAACTTGCCAAAGTTTCAATTACATGGATTTAAAAATAAATGGAAAGAATTACTTCCATCTCAGGCTTCAATATGATTAGAGCACCCAATTAGAAGTTTAGAACCCAAATTTCTACAACTTCAATGGGATCAGAAAATTAGTTGTAAGTACACCAGAGAGCAGTGGTGTCAAAATGGGCGGATCGGGCTGGTCCGACCCTTTAAGGAAATGGGCTGATGAGCTATCAGATCGGGGATGGCCCGTTAAGCTATCGAACCGGATCGGGCCAGTCCAATAAGAGAAAAGGGCCTATCAAATTCGGTGCACTAGACTAGTCTACTAAGATAACGTGCTGGATTGGGCTAATGAATTTAGGATCAAGCTAATGGACTGGGCTGAATCGAGCTAATAAATCGTGCTGGTAGGCTAATGGATCGGTCTAACGGACTAACGAATTTTTTCAATTTTAAAGGGTTAATAGATCGGGCTAAACGGGCTATTGGACAAGTTAATGGACAGATCGGATCAATTCGGACCGCTTATCAGACTCGGATCGGGCCAGCCCATTTGACCAAAAAACACCTTAGCCCAATCAAGTTCATTTAATATGGATCAGATCAGCCCAATCCATTAGTTATTGGAGCGGATCTGGTCTGATCCGTTAGTTTATCGGACTCGTCAGCGGCCGAAAGACCCATCCATGTTGACATCACTACCAGAGAGTCCTGATTGTGGGGTTTTTTTTTCCTTTATTTTATTTTCTTCCACTTCTATGGCTTTTTAGTTGGGAAGCAAAGCCGAGAAAGATGTAAGGTGCTTTTTGGGAATTCATAAAACTAGTTTTTCCGGATACAAAGTCTACCCAAATAATTAAGATCTGTGTTTGGTAAGCAACATAACTAGTTTTTTATCATTCTAATTTGGGGCCAAAAGCTCGTTATCTTCATCCTAAGAGGATCTGATTTTAAGCAAAACAAGATTTCTTAGAAACCCGAAACGAAAAAACAAAAAATTAAAGAAAATGCGACATGTGCTTCCATTGCAGAGAGGTTTCAAATTCTCTTGAAACTCTGCTTTTCCGAAAGGTAAAAGAAAATTTTTGGTAGTTTAGGCGAATGGCAAGAAGTTTAATTTGAGATAGTATTTTGACACTCTACCTATTGAATGGACAAGGTTTGCAGATGATCTTGTCGATTCTTAGGGAGTAGTAGGAGACAAAATATATTGCCCTCTCTTGCTAAAAAGAAAAGTAGGTAAATCACAAAAATTAATACCAAAATTTAGGTCAGATTCATTTTAATTATTTTCCTTTAAATTGCTAACAATCAAATCCTTATTACATTAAGCCTACTAGAAATTAAAGAGAGCAAAAAAAAAAAAAAAAATGCAGCTAGCTAGCTAGCACTTTAATAAAGTGCATTTGTAGCATTTCCATATTGTGAAGGCACTCAGGGCATCTCATATTCTCTGGGATTCTTCCAGCACTACAGAGGAACTCAAAGCGGCAACAAGGGCGAGCAGCGCCATGAAGCTTATTATGGTACTCTTTAAATGCTACATCAAAACCTTTCATGGTCACATTTTCTTTCCATAAATCAAATTCCAATAATGCAGAAAGAACCGTGGTACCGTGCCCATTGATCACCACATTAGACCCTTTACTCAACACTGCCCAGCCTCCGATATCCTTGTCGTAGCT
Source organism: Hamamelis virginiana (assembly GCA_017140935.1). Taxonomy (NCBI): domain Eukaryota; kingdom Viridiplantae; phylum Streptophyta; class Magnoliopsida; order Saxifragales; family Hamamelidaceae; genus Hamamelis; species Hamamelis virginiana. Next base: position 1,018,899 of record JAESVK010000506.1, on the reverse strand, counting down.
TAGTAGTTTTTTTATTTCTTGCATTGTCGGGTCTTGGATATCGTCGGCTCGGCCTTATTGAATCTTAGAGAATAACATGCTTTCTAGTCGGGTCCAGAAGAAGAGTATTGATGTGAGGTCTTGAAAGCAGTAACTTAGTCTTTCTGCTGTGATGGTTGCTATGGCTCTGTGGACTTGCTCTCTTTTGCTGCTGCTGCTGCTGCTGTTTTTTCCTACATAAACCATCTCTAGAGGAATGCGGGCGGCTCTTGCTACTATGCGTGCCTCGGTTGTGAATTTTCGGATCCAGTCAATGTCGTCGCCTCCATATAAGAAAATGTATCTTTCTTCTCTAATCTGATGGATGAAACAAGGAATTCTAAATCTTGTGAGTAATGTATTCATTAGCTTAATTAACTTGCATGTAGGGGCAAAACTAGATGGAGATGCAGATTGACTTGCCTTGACTCTTCAAAATTTTTGAAAAATTCTCCATTTGATTTTTAAATTTTTTTTACAAAAATGCTATTCGGCTGCCGTCCATTTTAACCATCCTGTATTTTTTATCATCATGTGTCCTCTGGCGTAGGTCTCATGCACGTCTTGCTCCAATCATGGAAGGATACGTCAAGGTAGATAATTACAAGTTTGGCTCTACTAGTTAGATCACGCATCTCGAATGGAGTATTATATGAGCAACTATTACCAAAATTTTGTAGTGGCACCCAAATAGCTTGCTCCAATAAGATGCCATTTGGGGCACTAAATTTTGGTAATGGCAACAAAAATTTGGAACCCCTCCTCCAAATGACACTTGTTACTTGTGCCATATCATACTTTTTCTTCAAAAATTAAATGTGTTAAATGCCAAAATATAGCATTATATATTAATGCATTAAAGCCCATATATAGATGCTAAAATTAATTGGCATTGTTGCCATTTGGTGCCATTTGAGGTGTTGGCATATCAAATGGCATATAAATGAATTAGAGATGCTCTTAGAACTCGAATTCCCTAGCTAGTTGGCCCCTGCATACATGTATGAATTTGAGCAAATGTGAATTCAAAACCATTAAAAAGGATAAATTTACCCAGTTCGTTATTGTAGGATCAATGTCGTTCACCAGCAGCTCAAGCCTCCAAGTCTCTTCCTTCCACAAAGCTTCCTCACTCAAGCCAGTGAAAGGGAAGGCATTGCTTCCCCATATCCACATCATGTGGATTGCATTAGGGCACAAAACTCTCCCTTCTGGGTCAAGCACTACAAGGCTAGGCCTATTCCTGAAGTGCCACACATCCTTGATATATCTAATGACTGCCCTATCTACCAATGAAGGATGCTGCACTGTTTACCATGGAATTGTAGATTGCAGGCTCTCAAATTGCTTTTGCATGGAACCTCATACTGACTTTCCCGTCTTGTCGATTGGAGCCGGGACTCATTGTAAATTTTCCCGAGAATGAAAGTTCATCATGGTAGATGTTTAGGCCTGATATGAACAATAACACATTCTTCCTCCTTAGCACGTAAACGTTAACCTGTTTTAATTTCTGCCATGCATGTAGTTAGAAATCAATATTTTCAATTAAGAAATATGAACTCCTAATCCTTGCTTGTCAATTAGCATTAATGCTATATATATCCTAAAAATAGAGAGGTTAAATTGGATCATCCACCACATCATTTGGTACACATTTTCAAAACTATTTTTTGAAAATTTCTCAAAATTAGTGAATCCCAAACACCCCCCAATCCAAAAAAATAAGGGAAGTGTTATTGGCACTCCAAAGAGTGCCTCCCGCACTCTTCCTTCAAGTTATACTATTATAATAATATAATTAATATATATTTACTTTTATCCATAATGCTAAATTTATCCTTGATACCAAAATATATTGGGTAGTATAAGAGGGATACTTAATCCAACTATCAGTTCTTCAAAATTTGTGATGTAATGGGCCCTATGGAGATCACCTCATACAATTTTAGTTTAAGGGTAAATTTAGCATTTTGGGTAAAAATAAAGGCTAATTATGTTATTATAATAATATAACTTCATGGAGGAGTGGCAGAGGCTTTTTTCGGAGAGTAGATAGAGCCTCCCAAAAAAAAAAAAAAGGGAATCTTATCAAGGATAGAGTTTGCTAAAAAAAAAAAAGAGGTTGGATCATCTACCACATCATATGGAATAATTAATAGACTTTGAGACAATTATTGGTTTTGGTACACATATGCCTCACAAAGCAAAAATTCTCAAAATGAATTCCCCACCCCAAAGGGGGCCTGATTTTTTAGGTGTTAACCACTACATACGGTGATCCTACCTGTATCTAAGGATTAGTGCCTTAGTGGGGTCAAATGTTCAAATACCTTGCCAATTGAAAATGTTAAGTTTCTAATCTAAAAGCTTAAGTTTGTAAGTGGAGAGTCCAATACAGATATATGAAGTTATAACAAGTCTTTTATTTAGGCGATGTCGCTCCCCCTTCATGTGCAGGCTCGTTTGGGTCTTGTTACATAGATAATTAATACTCTGTTACTATGTTAAGTTTTCAATCTAAAAGTCTAAACTTATAGATAGAGATCGAGAATATGAAGTTATAGCAAACCTTTTATTTTAAACAATGTAGAATAAAGTGAATTCTAGTCTTCTACAAAAAGAAAGAACAAAAAATGATATTATCCAAATTATATTGCCATGCGTACTAAAAGTAGAAGTACCAGTAGGATGGAAGTAGTGATATGTTTGAAGCACAAACCCTTCTTTTAGTAGATCCATCAACAAGGGGCTGCAGATCATCCTTAGCATAGATCATTGCCTTGAGAATCTTCATGCTGTCAATGTGGACCATGTCGAAAAGATTTGTAAGGATTTGAAAAGCTTCAACGTTCCTCTTCTCATCTGCATATATCAATGAAAAACCTCTTTTTAATTAGCTAAATCTAGCTAGCTCAATTCATTAAAACTGAAAAAGGATTAGTAGTTAATTAACCTGTGTTGGTAGCAAATAGTCAATTGCTTCTTAAGATGATCGTGTATGTTGCTAAGCTTGTCAGCCAAGATGGACAGTTCCCATGCATCTCCCGGCCGCGGGGATTTTCCATACCTGAAATCAGTGTAAGACACTCTTTCCATTTATGGTACGAAAAACTAGAAAAATTCTGACCGTCCTTAAAATTTGTCTCAAAATTTCTCTCTTAACTAAACTAGAGTAAAATGAATCGAAAAGGATCATAACTTGAAAAACTATGATTGATAATTTCATGGCCTTATAATGTGGGAAAGGAAAATAAATACACTCGTGGTTAGTGAGGCTAGTAATCTGAGTCGCGCAAGCCACAACGCTTCTGAGAGTCCAATAAACAGCAGTAGGGATATGGGCAGTGGCAGCAGAGAATGCCTGCACATCTTCTGTATTAATATACATAGATGGTAGCTCCTTAAACTCAACGATGCACCTTGTCATGTCCATCATGGCCTTGATGTGCTTGTTAAGTACATCAAAAGGGGATTTCATTGGGCCTGACTGTTCCATGATGACGGGCAATTGCTTGAGGATTGCCATTGATTTGGCAAGTTGGTTTGATGAATATACTTGGGCAAGGAGCCCGATTTCACCATAGTTTAGAGCAAAAGCTGCAAGGGTTAGCACCAATTTTGCCTCCCAAGAATAGCTTGATAGCATGTTGAAAGAGTGAGACTGTTATTGCATGCGCATCCACACCATCCAAGCACTTGCTTGCTAACTGACAAATATATTTATCAAAATGATTAATATATATAAATATATATTTCAAAATTTTAAATTTTTTAGGGTGACATTTTTTAAAAATCGACCAGATTACTGTGATTTAAAAAAAAAAAAAAAATTAACGAAGTTTCATATAGTTAGCTTTAGCAGTGACAGTGAGTGAATTTTTCCAATAACTTTAGCATTTTTCTTTCCATTAATTTTGTATAATATATATATATATATATGATTTGAAAAATGAATTTAATTTGGCATGCTTCATATATACTAACCTCGCAGGAAATTCGATCGATCATGAAGGACAATGAATCAAGCATCGAAATGAAACTGGCTTGGTAGGTCCTCTCCTCCACATTCTGGAAGCGATTTTGGGTAGCCTACAGCAAAATTAATCACAATTGGGTTAGCAACAAATTAGAGAGAGAGAGAGAACAAAAAAATGTGGTAGAAATGGTCACGGTTTGGGCGAAGGAAAAGGATGTTTTTAAGAGCTCCAAATGATATCTTTATTATTGGTCAATATTAGAAATTTGAAATATAAAGACGGTTTAATGAAGCTTTTACTGATTGATCGAAATCACCAATACTAATAGAATTTAAACGATAAAGTTTTCATCGAAGGAGAATTAGATCGATGGATCAATCGAGTGTTATTACCGGTACAATGGAGTTGACAGTCATGGTGGCACGATTAAGGATATCCTCAACAAGATGGAGAAGAGGCATGAGATCGATCTCTCGGCAATCAGGAGAATGGATGGACTCAATTTGCTTCATTATCGCATTGTCATCAGCCGCAGTGAACTTCATTCTGTGATCACCCTTGATCAGTTGCTGCAGGGCACCTAGTGACATTCTGGCTGCACTTCAATTAGAAGCAACTGGATGCTTGTGTAGTTACTACTTTCAAAGTGCCAAGCCTGCAACTCTGTACGTCACCATCAGAGAATGGAATGAAGTTGTTACATGTGCACGTGTGTGCCACATAGGCTCGAATTGAATAGGTTTTAGGATTTTTCGGGTGTGAATTAGTAATGGGCAGTTATTGCTTTGTTCAAAGTTTGATATTGCTGAGGATAGTTTTGCTATTATGTAGGAGATAGTTTTTTTTTTTTGTTAAATTGTTTTCCACATGGAATAGACGATCCAGATCCTCTATTTGTATTTATATGTACTTATATTTACTTGATATCTTAGATCATGACACATCATCAAAAGTGAGAGTCGAACCGTGACCTCTTAGATGAGGGTCATTAATCTTGGCCAAATGGGCTAATCCCAATTAGTTCGTAGGAGATAGTTGTTAGGTATTCCGTAGCAATTTTCCAGTCAAGTATTTAATGGGGAAAATTCTTTTTTATATCATCTCAACTTTGTCACCTAAATGTAGCTTCTCTTTTCATTAGGATGAAGTGCACTTACAAGAAAATAGAAATATATATACCCTTATCCCAATTCAATAATTAAAAGAAAAATATCAATAGTAACAAATAGGTTTTAATGCGCTTCCATGTGAGAACACTTCTCTAAAATTGAGGATACATGGTACTAAATTATAAGGCCATTGGCTGCCGATTGAAATTAATTCATGAATTTCGCTGTCAAATATTTACAGAGTTGGACACAAAATGACTAGCTAGTAAGACTACATGCTGTCTTTTCTAATCGTCCAGCAAAAAGTACTTTACACATTCTACAAGATTGCCCTCGTTCCCGCTCAATTTAGCCAGGTTTTAATCTCAGCTAGTGCTAAAGTGAGTTTTTACTGTTGTGATTTGGTTGATTGATTCAAACTGAACTTGGGGGAATAATAAAGTAAAGGGTGAGAAAGTTGATCAATGGGGGGCAAGTTTTTGTTCTTTCTTTGTTGGAAAATTTGGAACTTGAGGAACAAGCTAGGGTTCCTTTATTCTCCTTTCCTCCAAACCCTGTGGAGAGAGTAAGAAATGAGGGTATGAGTTGAGGTTTGGCTTGCAAAAACAAGGTGTTGCGAAGCCTAATTAAGTGTATAATGCCTGAACATGGCTGGTTGAAGCTGAATGTAGATGGTTGCGCAAAAGGGAATCCAAAGGTTACAGGTGCTGGTGCCTGGGGCCTTGATTTGAGACCCAAATGGGAGATCGATAGTGGAATTTTGCTATACTTTTTAGTCCCTCATGTTCATCCCTATTTTAAGACACTAAATTATATATAAAGACTGACTCATGCTGTTGGGTTTTTCTTTTTTCTTTTTTCTTTTTTTTTTTAATTTCCCTGTGAGGATTTGATCATTTTGAAGTTCAATGCAAAGAACACTGATAAAATCATGGGAATTGGGATTCATGCATCCCAAGCCACCTTCAAGTGTATTATCACATCGACACAGCAATAACATGTAGGTACGTTGCATCCTGCCTCGATCTGTCTCCATTCGAGCATTTTCATCTTGTTAACTTCCTCCTACAGCTCAGTGCTGCAATTAATATTCCGGTGAACGGAAGATATATTGATATTAATTTTTTAAAAATCCATTTTACAAAAGGATACCAATGTAAAAGAATCATTCTTACAATACCAATATATAAGTAAATTCCATTTTTCTCAGATGGCAGACATAATAGTTTTTTGCATCCATGATGATAAAATAACAATACTCTGATGATACAAGCCCTCTATGTGCGTTGATGGTTTTCTGATGCACATATCGATCTACTGGGTAATCAAATCAATAGACTAAAAATTGGAAGCATGTTCTGTGAAAAGGGACTTAGCTTGTGTGTAAAAATGCCAGAGTTGTTTCCCCCACTTTTTTCTCCTTATAGCGATCTGGAAACGGTTCCTATAGATTTCAGTTCAAATGGATTTCTGTGAAATGACCTTGATTTCTATAATTGTATGGGCTGCTTCTAAAGATCAATGGAACTTTCAACACGCAGTTGATGCTAAGATGTAGTTGCAGCATGTTTGACATTTAAAATGTCTTCCTTTGGTTTCTTCTTCTGCTTTCGTTTCTTCTGCTTTTGTTTGAGCCTCATGTAATCTTTGAAACTTTTCTCCCACTCTTTTTTGTTTTTCTGATAAAGCAGCATTGCGGCACGGGCATCTTCTATCTGAAACAATATGCATCAGTAAGCCGAGGTCCCTAGAGTAGTCTAAAGTTGCAACAGAATTCTTCACTGAGAACGAATTCAAAAAATATAAATTAATAAATGAAGATTGCAGAGCCTCATAGAAGAATTTTGAAGAAATGAACCCCTTAAACAGGCAAAGAACTGAGAAGAGACAAACTATAACAACTAATTTATAGCTGAACAGGGAAGTAAAATTTAATGTATCCTTGGGAAAATGAAAAAGAAAATATGCAAAAAAAATATCAATATTAGAATAAAAATACAATGAGAGAGAGAGAGAGAGAGAGAGAGAGATTGCAAAAGGTCAAACCCAAAACTTTCTGAATTTTCCAATGATTAGGGGTCCTACATGTGATCAATCATCAAAATAATGACATGGTATTCCCAATGGGCATCACTTGAAAATACAAATGAAATTGTGGATATTGAGACACAATATAACTTTGCATTTGAGACAAACGTCACTAACTAAATTTCCAGTTTTGGAAGCCTGAGAAATTTTTTGTACTTTTGTCTGGAGTAATGACATCAGCAGCCATACCCTATACACGAGGAATGATCACTCGCGGTACATAGCGCAAATGTGGTACACAATCTCAGTCGTACGTGACATGCACGCGAATCGCGTGATGTGCAAGTGCATGCCAAGGACGGCTAAGATCGTGCACCGCATTGCGGTACATACCGCAACTGATCAATTCAGCCCTATACACAAACTGATGTACATCTTATAGCAAATAAGATAAAGACACTTATTCTGTATATGAACTGCATAAAAATTAATACAAATAATCACCACAACAAAGTTGAAGAACTAACAGAGCAATGCTCCCCATTTTGGATCTCTACACCAAGGAACTCAGCTGCGAGATGCCGAAGTGCCCTTCCACGGCCTTCCCTGCTTCATCAACTAGACATGTCATAAAGAGGCAGCATAGGAAATGTAGAACAATGACACTGTAGATAGTGATTATTAAATGGCCAAAGGAGGAATAACAGTACTTTAGAAAGAGATGATACTCCGCTGTATCCCGCAGGTCCTTCTTCGGATGACTTAATAGCAATGCCTGTCCGAACAGAAAGTACACTCCAAATTAACAGATATATTCTTCACACAACCATAGTGAATAACCAGATATGCCAACCTTAAGATCGTTACGCAAGGCATGACCAACAAGAATCCTCTCTTTGATCAACTCTGCCACTTTCTTCTGAACAGCCTGGAAATTCTTTGCTGCATATAACATCATAAACATGCACGAGGCTTTCTATGACTGAAGCCATAATATATAAAAAGGACAACGAAAAAAAAATTGTTTAAAAAAAATAAAAATAATAGCTCCAATGGGATCATATTCTCCTATTATAATAAAATATATTTTCACCTGGATTATTAGTTATCTAATGGCTGATGGTAGTAAGTATAAGTATACTGGTAAACCTCCAGTTTTAAAAATAAAAATATTAGAAAGAAGTAGCAATAGAATAAATAAGTCCACCTTTCCTCAAGTCATGGGGTCGGATTCCACTAATTTGTGTACGGAAGTCAACGACACGGTCTACTGGGCGAACATACTCATCATATATAACATTTCCCCACTTGTTTACCTGCCATTAACCCAAGTGCCTCAAGTAATCGATGTCCTTAAGAAAATAAAGAAGTAATAATAAACCTAAAATCTTACAAATGAAATGAAAATTTGAAACTTAAAACTTTAATATATAAAACCCAACTCTCATTATCTATAATGGAATACCAAACATTCTGTATCATTCCAACTGTACCTCTCAGACAAAAGCTGCATGCTGATGGTTATAAAACTATTCACCCTATAAAACTCAACCATTAAGTACCATGTGGCAGAGGAAAAGGTATGAGGAGCTGCTTCATATTGCGGTGGGATATAGAAGAAATTGTGCCCCATGGTAAAGAGGAGAAAAAATGGAGTACTGACAATGTGGCAATAAGTGAACTGAGATATGAAAGAGTTAGTGGCCCAAGTAATACGCTGAAAATGGGTAGCTATCAAGTGGTGGAGGGACAGTTAATGGCAGTTACAATTGGAGGAATAAATAGAATAAATGAAGAACGGAGGTGACTCTACACACACATTTACACAACCTGACACTGTTAATCAGCATGCTTATGTTATTGTTCTGTTTTCAAGCCAGCTTAATTTAACTTTCAGTTCTAGTTTCATGTTCATTTACCAACCTGCAGCTTGTAGAGTTCAGCAATATATCATTTTCAAAGCTTTGTAAGTATTTCACTCATGGCACTTGTAAGTATTTCTTTCATCAATGTGGATTTATTTTCCGATGTTTTTATGTATTTTGATAAGTTCAATCTCGTACACGTTTAATTTCATATTCCTGTTGAAGTTTATTTCCTTAAAAGGCATCCCACATTAAGAATTCAGAAGATTTGATCCTAGATTTCCATCTAATCGTCTAACCAGCCTATATTGACCGAAGGCAATTAAGATCTATGGCCTTAGTTTCAAGGTCTAGGAGGTGCTTAGGATTGTGTAGGAACAAACTTTTGGGCTTCAGAGGAGCTTTGGCACACCTACACACGAACATAACCGAATTGTTAGGGAATAGAATTTTGGCACACCCAATGGGGCCAGTATACGTCGAATGTCTAGGAGAGTTGCACGTTCAATGGATCGCCAATTTGAAGACCAAAGGAAGGTTCCACATGAGGAACCACGCCTAGGTGAAAGTGCTAGAGGAGACAGTGTTCCTTATGGAGAAATGAGAATTCTTATAGGTTCAATGAGAGATATGGTCAATGAACAAAAAATGGCCTTTCAAGATCTGAGATCGGCCTTTTAGGAACAAAAATTGGCCCATCAAAAACAAAAGTTAGCCTTTCGGAATTTGACTGAGGAAATCACGTTACAGCGTAACTGTGTAAGTCACTGACTCTATGCTTAAATCATTTGGGAAAACAAACGAAAAGTCAGGTCAATCCAGCAGCCTAGAACAAACCATCGACAGTCAAAATGAGTCCAAAAGTCATGTCAACCTAAGAAATAAAATGAGAACATTTAAGGCAATCCTTCTCAGAGAGAAAACATGTAACCTTTTAAAAGCATGCATAATATTTATAGGTCATGATACATACTGTAGAGATATGCGTGCAGTGCAACCAATGGAAAGGCAAATGAATGAGGGATGCGAAAAGAGAATGAAAAAAATACCAGTGTAACTCGTCCAAGAGCACTTTTGTTTCCTTGAAAACTAACACCAACCATTTCGCAATCCATGGCTATTGCATCTGTCAAACTGCCAAATGGTTGATGAATTAAGTGACAATACTCACCAAATACATTAAAAAGAAGGCAATAATAATAAAATAATTATTAAAAAATAAATAAGGAAAACATATGGACCATAATAACTTTACTTACATGAAGAAATCTAGTGGTGTTTGAGTGGCAAAGTAAAATTAATTTCACATTTAAGTGCAATATGGAGAATACTTGCTATTATTTGACGTCACTCTATTGATTTAAAAAAAAAAAACTATATACAACACGAAAAGAGAATGAATCACTATGATATTTGGCAAACGTGACATCCATAGCAAGGGTATCTAATCCAACGGTCAGTTTTCGAAATATGCATCCCACAATTCCCTATGAGCTTCATGCTGACTTTCGCAAAAGCCAGCATATGCTCACTAGATCGGGACTCTATATATATAGCATCAGAGGGAAACAGGCACTTGACAGGATAGCATCAAAGGGAAACAAGCACCTGAAAAGAACTTATGGTACATTCACAAACAAGTATAAGTGATTCATAAACACCATTTCAGGACCATGTATAATACCTAAGCTTTAAAACACACTATTTATGCTGAACTGAATTTTTTATTATGATTTCAACCCCGCTGTTTTGATGATTATTTGGCTTGTAAATTAGTATACTTATCCATTTTGTCCGATAGGAACCGAAAATCCAACATAAAGCCTTACATTCAAGGCTTAAATTTCAACTAACTTTTAATAGTTTGAAATCTCTTATTTAATTTAAGCCATTCAAAAACATTAACTGCTTTTAAACCTTCTCCTGCACAAATTTTCCATCATTTTGATGAAATTGCCTACACAAAGAAAGATCCAAAAATCAAAATTTTCAATATTTCATTTCTATTCAACCACAAAAAAATGTAAAGATGTCCACAAACTTTATTAATTTTTTAGATGTACACAAAGTTCGAGTCAGGTTTCCCATACTTTTGAAATCACCCTTTTTTTTTCTTTTTCTTTTTTTTTTGCCATTTTGATAGTAAGAATCTGTTTTCGGAGCACAGAACCAAACAGGCCCGAACTTTTTTTAGAAAACTGAGTCATTTATGAGATTGGAGAAGTACCTGGAATCAGTAGAGGTTGGAGCGAGAGGATTAAGCCCAGAATCAACGGATTCTGCGTTGGGTCTCTCTTGGCGCTTTCCTGTAAAGATATTCGAAGCCAAAATCAGCGGAAGTGGGAAAGGGAACAGAAGAGAGAGAAACTATGAGGCATTTCAAATGTCATACCTAATATGGTTTCTGGGGTTTGTGTCTCCGACTTCTCTGAAGATCTTGAAGCCTTTGAGCCATGGATTTTCAGCTTCTGCGGTACATCAGAATCAATAAATATTATATATGTGTGTGTGTGTGTGTGTGTGTGTGGAGAGATAGAGAAAGAGAGAGTAAGAAAATGGGTTGAGAAGTACTTGCTGGAGTTGAGCCCAATTGGGGTTGAGCTGCAACTTCTTAGGGTTTTTCAGCTCACTTCCCATCTTCTGCGTCTCTTTCCCACTCTGTAGTGTTCTACACTGGAAGAGAAAGGGCGCCCCTACTTCCCCTGCTTGGAGTGGGAAAAACATGGGGCAATACACGATAAATCGAACCCAAAAAACGATTTGGTGCATTTCAGGGCTTGGTTCGGTTTGACAAAACATATTGTGCTAGTTTTTAACTCTGGTTCGGCTTTTGTTTCACTAAAAAAATAATAATAATACAAAAAAAAAACTCAACTTCGATCTTTTAACACTTTATCCTCTCAATTATCAATTGCAACACTTATCCCCTAAACTATTAAATTGTAACAAATAATTCCTTTCATAATTTTTTACAGTCTGTTTTATGGCAAACCGATCGTTGGATCACAATAATTTTTGGCATGTCTGACATAAACAGACAAATTATCTAGTCCAAAATAAATTATGAAAATACAAACGTTTTCGAAATTGTATCTTAAAAAACAGATCGATAGATTAGATATTCTGCTTGTTACTGTGATCCAACGGTCGGATTGCCATAAAATATACTATAAAAAAAATCACAAAATTGATTATTTGTCACAATTCAATAGTTTAGGGCGGCAAAGTGTTGCAATCGATAATTGAGGGGATAAAGTGTCACAAGATGATAGATGAAAGGGGATTTCTGTATTTTTTCAAAAAAAAAAAATCATTCGAATTGAATCAAAACGTTTTCAAAATGATGTATTTTTGTCAAAAAAATATAAATAAGGATAATTATTTGTACATAATTAGAGTATTTTTGACAAACCATTCAAATAATTAGAGTATTATTGAGTGTACATAAGAGTATTTTTGTCAAAAAATAATATTTACATATTTTTTTTTTTTTAAAAATAATCTGTTCACATAATAGTTCTTTAAATTATGGGGATATAACCCAAAACCCCCTAGTGTAGTGGTAGTAGACCCAAAACCCCTTCCCAAAAAGTCAAAATTTTATATTTACTTATCTAATAAGATTTGACATATATACCATCAATTAATTACTAGAAATTCAAATTTTTTACCATTTTCAGTTTGGGACGAATATGGTTAGGATGAGCTCTAGCTGAATTTCTAAGTAGCAGAGAAGAGATCATATCCATGTTACGAGAGTTGTGCAGAAGCACATTTCTACAGCATCAAGAAGTGGTATCCGACTTCAACGAAGAGTGGAAGAGTCAGTGAGAAATCCTCGGGGTGAGAAAAAAATGCAACCGACGATAAATCCCCTAAAATAAACTTGTCAAAATGGACGGTTTCATTTACTTCGCTGCCTTACAACCCCACCAAATCCCAGTTCCCAACTTCATCACGAGCAGTGAAGCAGTAGTAGACTATTGTTGTTTGGGACCCAAATGCATAAACGTCACTGACTTGTTCTACGTGCTTACCTTGCAGATACTAATCCTCCATAATCCCGAAATAGCACCTAAGATGTTCGATGAAATGTCCCAGTGAAAGAAACACATTACAACATGCCAAATAAGTAAAATTACTATTCTTTCTAGATTATATTTATAGGTAAATTTACTTATTTATTTAAATACATATAAATAGGTAAATTTAATTATTTCCAAATAAGTTTACTTATTTCGAGTTAATATATATAGGTAAATTTATTTATTTCCAAATACGTTTATTTATTTATAGTTTATATGTAGGTAAATTTACTTATTTGTTTAAAGACATATAAATAGGTAAATTTACTTATTTCCAAATAAGTTTACTTATTTCTAGTTAATAAATATAGGTAAATTTACTTACTTTCAAATACGTTTATTTATTTTTAGTTTATATAAATAGGTATTTACTTATTTGTTTAAAGCAATAAACGGATATATCACAATTAAAAATCAAAATTTGAATTGAATTAAATATAAAAAACTTACTATAATGTCAGAAAAACAGTTACACTATTTAAAAGGTAATAAAACTCTCCATAAAAACAATAAAAGGGTAAATCTGTCATTAAATAATTAAAGTTTACTTTAAAAAATCCTGGAGGGGGTTATGGGTAAACATTATAGTGTTTTGAGCCTACTGATATGGAATTCAATATCTAAGGGGGTCTGGATAATTTTCCCTTAAATTATTAGCACAAAATGCCCTATAAAAATTGACTTCACTTCAAATTATTTTAAAGTTTACATGTTTGGTGTACAAGTTTATTAGTTTTGCCTTAAAAAATACACATTATAAAGACAATGATAAAAGTTCTTAAAAGTCCAGAATTAAACCATTTTAAAAAAATTAGAAACCTTCCAACCCGTAAAACCAAATAGAAGATACTCATGGTATGATCCCATTTACACTCTTTAATGGTTTAGTTATGTTTAGAAATTTAGTAAACTGTAATTTTTATTTAATTTGTCCACTTAAAAGCGCGCCTTTAAATTAGCTGAATTGGACTGTTTACACCCCTCGTCTTCTTTGCCTCCTCGAAATGCTGATATTCATAATTGACCTTGTAACCATGCCACCTTTCCATTTTTTGCTTCTTATTTTTTATTCATTATTTTTTATTTAATTTTTTCATACACTCGTAAAGAGGAGATTGAGAAACTAAAAGCTCTTAAGCAATGTATAACTAGAATTTGGATTTGCTGCTGATCTAGAAGGAGTAGAAAATCCTAATCTTTATGTGGATGCACGCCAAATCATCATGCAAGTCCGCTCTTCAATCTCTGGATTACCAATCTCTCCTATATGGCATGCATCTATCAGCCTTATTTGCTCCTCATCTTTATCAACCGGACTCTTGATGAGGCTACGAGAACAAGGACAGGCAGAACAAGTTTGAGAAAATTTAAGGACCCGTTTGGATAAGCTTCTACTTCCTGTTTTCTACTTTTAAAAATAAAAATATGAAAGTTTTGAGCGTGAAAATTTTGATAGTTACTTTAAAAGTTGAGGTAGTAACAAATTCTTACTATTTCTTGCTACCTTAACTTTTAAAAGTAACTACCAAACTTAGAGTAATATTTAAAAAAATAAAAAAAAAACAACTGTTGGATCACTATAATAATTAACATGCATAAGAAAAATTATAATTCAATGGTATATTTTTCAAAATACATATATTATAATTAGTTAAAAGTTTCATACTGATTTTAATTAAAGTAGTCAATATATATTATAAACAAAAAAGTTCCGATACTTATTACATAGATATTGAGGAAATTATGGATGAAAGTAACCCAAAAATGAGGAAAGCCAGCGCATTTCTTCGCGAGTCATGCAAGAGCGAAAGAATCTGTTCTGAAACCAAGTGTTTAAGCAAATTACAAACTGGGGGAAGGAGGATACGTAGAGAAGGAAGATACGTAGATTATTGGATTTGTCTATGTCAATTGGGCGGCTGGACATATGCACAACTTTTTTCCAAAACCTCTCTCCTTCTCTCTGTCCCTCTCTGGATATGCACAATTGATTCGTTGTTTCTAACTCATTAGAAGCCGCCTACCAGTATCTCAACCCCAAGCAAATAAACAAGGAATATGCCATTGTACCAACTAATTCAAATTTAAATACAACATGTTGCTAATTTTACCTCATATATTTTGACGTAAATGCAGCTTAGACTTCTAACTCTACGAGAAGAAAGCAAAGAAGAAGATGTCATGTGCAACTAATTCTTAATAGAATATATTGTAATTCATAATAAATAATATATATTGAGAAAAATTATGAAATTTCATCGATATGCCTATAGACCCATTAGCTATCCAGGATAAATACTGCATAAGAAAAATAACAAGTTGAACACTATGTTTTAATCAAAAAACTCACAGAATGAGGTAGTTTGAAAGATGCTAATAGTTCAGGAACACGTTGATACAATTGAAACCATAGAGGACCAACGTGAAAACGGTTTATAGTTTAGGGGGTAAAGTGTAATTTCCCTTTTTTGGGGGGAAGGGGGTTTGGTTTGTTTGGAAATTTCAAAAATTGGATTTTGTTGGGTTTACTCCTCTAATGTTATTTGGTTTTTAAATAAATTAACTTGTAATTGGTTTGATTTATTTATTTTTAATCAATTGATAGAGTTGAAAAAAAAAATTATGAAATTATAATAAAAAAGGAATTACCAAATAGTGATGGAAATTAAATTTGGTATTAGTCAAATTTTTATATTTGTCAAACAGCTTCTAAAATCTGCATAAGGTGCTAAAATTAGGTTAAACGAGCTGAGCTTTAGTATGTTTGAGCTTAGTTTGTTTACTATCTAGTTTGTTCGCGAGCTATTTACGAACGACTCGATTAATTTGCAACCTTAAATCACAATAAGGGAAAATTATAAATTAATGTAGAATGCTTAAAAAATGACTTCTATATACTTTGTTTATATTAGAAATAAAAAAATTCAAGCAAAAAAAAAATAAAGTCATCAATATGTTGAGCTTATTCAAGCCTAAATTATAATTTTTTTTATGAATCTAAACACAAGTTTTTAATGAGCTTGAAGCTCGTTCACGAACACAAATGAGTCGAGCCTAGGTGTGTTTGAGTTTGACTTGTTTATTAAACGAGCTTAAATTTGAGATTTGGGCTTAGCTTGTTTACTAAATAAACGAACTTGAGCCAAATATTTATCGAACGCATTTGTGAGCCACTCATGAGCAGCTTGGCTCATTTGCAGACCTGGATTTATCTATATTATTAATGACGACCTTGTTATATAATGTCATTTTTGTCTCTCTTAGAGTATTCCCATTGGGGAACTCCTATTTTTGCGAGTCACTCATGAGCAGCTTAGCTCATTTGCAGCCCTAGATCTATCTATATTATTAATAACGACCTTGTTATATAATGTCATTTTTGTCTCTCTTATAGTTATTATCTTTTCTCATATAGTTTACATCATATATATTTATCTCTAATTTGAAATATAATGGTGCCAAATATAAAAAAAAATTATTGGAGTATGGTAGGGAAACTCCTATTTTAACATTATAGCACTTTAAAATATGAAATTGAAAGATCCAAATAAATATTCTCTCCTATTAGCCCAAAAACCAAAGGCAAGTGCTGACGAAGGTTCTTCTCTACACCTAACCCGTACCAATAGATTGACCAACTCGGCGATTGGCGGACGCCATATTAGCCTTTTTAAACATTTTTCTCAATAATAACCAATCATGGCACATGAAATGGTTTAAGATAAGAGAATGAGACATGCGGTAGCTAAGAAACGCGTAGGTCCCACATAAAAGTGTAAAGTATACAATAAGTAATTAAACACACGAAACATGAAACAATGAAACGACACGAAACGACAAATATACAATTACATATGTTCTCTTCTATTACTTACTCAATGCATCTCCCTTGGAGCAAGCCAACGGCTATGCTTGCTTCATCTGATCCACATTGGTTGATTTGAAAGTTGGAAAGGCACTTTTTTATTTGTAAATAGTTATAAAATGTGACATGATTTTATTTTTATCTAATCGAAATTTTTTATTTACTTTAATTAAATTAAGGCATATGGGCTCATTTTATTTTATTTTTCTTGTTTAATTTATATTAGTGGAATGGAATTTACGTAACAAACATGATGACATGACACGTGTCTTTAATTTTTTTTTTTTTCCTTCTTAAATAGCTAAAAAAGAAATATGCCACCCACGTAGACCTTTTTATCATTGCAAATACAAGAATACGTGTGACATTCATTCGAGACTCAAGTGAATCTCGTTCCCTTGTGTCTAATGCGATACAAGAGGTGATAAAAGCCGATATGACAAGCATATTTCATTGAAAAAGATAAAAACACTCAATGAAACTTTAAAGAAAAAGTGAATAACATGAGTGAACATTTTTTAGTATGAATATACGTTTTCTTCTAGCCTTCCGCATGTTATTCTCATCCCCCACCTATATGTAGCCATCCACCCAAAACGTGTAAAAAAAACAAGAAAAAAGAATAGCATTGCCAATTCTCTTAAAATATGCCAAATAATGATACTAAAAGTTAGAGATAATCATCTCCAAAGTAATGATGTGACTACTTGGTAGGTTAAGGATAACTAGTTTATTTGATGAGTTTGTTAGGATTAATTATTTTAAAAAAAATATTTTGATGATTTAGATTGCTAAAAAACTTCATTGAAAATACTAAAACTGTCAAATTAATTGAGTAAACATTTTATATAATTACCTACTATGTGGGGTGTAGATAATCTTTTAATTTTTTTTAAATGATATTACAAAATCTATATCTATATCTATACCTATATATGTATAAAGAAAGCCTTACAGAATATTAATAAAATAATAGAGCAATGCTAGGAGTCCCGTATGTGATTATCGTTTTGGTTTCCCTTCTCACAGCTAGTGAAAACAGTAAACAGTGAAAACAAGAAAGAGTAAAAAGGGGAAGAAGAGGAAGAAAGAGAAAAAAAAAAGAAAGAAGGGAAGAATATGAGGAAGACAGAGAAGAAGAAGAGGAGGTAGATAGTGGAAAGGAAAAAAAAAGGAAAACACTGAAACAGTGAAAACCCAATTAAAGAGAGAAAATAGAGAGAGAGAAGGGGAAGATCGAAGAGGAGGAAGACAGATAAGAAGAAGAAAAAGAAAAAGAAGAGGTAGACAGTGGAAAGAAAGAAAAAAAGGAAAACAGTGAAAACAATAAAAACAGTGAAAATCCAATTAAAGAGAAAAAAGAGAGAGAAAGAAAGGGAAAAATAAGAAGAAGACAGAGAAGAAGAAGAAGATGAGGAAGACAGTGGAAAAAAAAAACAGTGAAAACACAAAAGCAGCAGCAGCAAACAACAGGCGGTAGCAACAGCGTCTTCTGTTTTATGAGCATAGTAAAAAGGAAGAAGAAAGAATAAGAAGGAAGAAGAAAATGAAGTGGATAGAGCGAGAGAGAGAGACCTCGTGCAGGGTACCAACAAATGCACTGCACTAGACACTCTTTTTTTTTATTATTCTTTAGGTGCCACGTGGGACAGGAATAAAAAAGGGGAAGGGGGACGATATCTCAATCATTTTCCAAAAGATTATTATACAAATTAGAAGGCAATACTGATTATGCTGGGGTGTTTTCTAGCCAGCTCTAAAAGGAATGTCAAGAAGTTTTCATTTGTGATAAATAATGGTAAAGCCCCATTCGGATAAGTTTCTATTTTCTATATTTTTTTAAGTAAAAATATTAAATATTGAGTGTGAAAAATTTTAGTAGTTACTTTTAAAATTATAGTTGAAGTAGCAATAAATTTTTGCTATCTCAGCTTTTAAATGCAACTACCAAAATTTTACATTGTAAAAATTATCAAAAACTTTCATGTTTTTTTTTTCAACTTTTAAAAGTAGAAAAGAGAAAGTAAAAGCCTAACCAAATAGAATTATTTTGCAGTATGCTCTTAGAGTGGATAATGAGGAATGCTAGTCTAGCGTCTTTCACAATCGGTTAGAAAAAAATATGTATTTTGGAATTATAATTTTTTTAAAAAAATTATATGTGAACTCTCTTTTAATCATTGGAAAAAAAAAATAAAATCTTCAAACTACTTTCTATAATAATACAGATTAAAGAAAAACAACTATATTAAGTTAAACAAATTAGGTTTTTATTATTATTTGTCAAAAAAATAAAACTTATCCTTTACCTCAATCTATCGATTGCCTGTGCTCAAACTCAAAATCTCTCTACAGTAAAAAATAATATTTGTCACTGTCACTATAATATTTCAATTGACAACAAGCTATGTCAAACAAATTAAAAAAAAAAGGGGGCAAACAAAAATAGAACTTGAAAGCAAAATTCAATCCTTTCATTTTTGTTATATATTATTATTATTATTAACAAAATTAATTGACATGGCATGCCACATAAACTGCCAAAATAGAGGTTTAAATTAAGATTTTAAATATCAATCCATTTAAAGGAGGGGTGGGGTTAGAACTTGGGGTCCAAGCTTGTTAGCTTCCCTCCATTCTCGAGCCAACCATAGCCTAACTTAAACCAACCGCTGTCACCCACGAGCTCCACCAGTAACTAATTTATTTAAAAAATCTCTTCATCCCGCCAATCTTACCGTCTCTCTAACGGTTGAGAAAAGGCGGTAAAGAAAGGCGGTAAGACGGGTAGGGTATTTCTTTATTTAAAATATATATAATAAAATATAATATAAAAAATATAATATAATATAATAAATTCCAGCAGTTTTTGGCAATAAATTTTACAAGAGCTCTCTTTCCTTTTTGGCAATTCCAACTTACAAACGTTCTTTCTCTTTCTCTCTGTCTTTTTCTCTCTCTAATCCGCAATATTTCTTTCCTCGATCTCTCGATCTCTCTGCCATTGGCACTGATCAACATTGAGTTTGGTCAGTTTTCTCTTTATTTCTCCCATCTGTTTTTCTCTGATTTTTCGGCTCATTTAGAATTTTCTTTCTCAATCTTTCCTTTCCCATTCTCGTCCATATTTTTCGTGTTATGTATATATCTCTATATATATACACATACATATTTTGTAGAAACACGAAGGTTCAATTTTGGATTCTAGGGTTTCTATAAGTTGTGATGTTTGATAATCCCTTATTTTGTGATTTTGATTCTCTCTCTCTATATATCCGTTGTGAAGGAATGATTTTAGGGTTCAATTTTGGGTTCAAGGTTTTCTATTAACTTTTTTAATTTTCCCTAATCCCTTTAATACATGCTTTTGATTATATATGCATAACCGTTGTAAAAACACGATTTTGGGTTCAATTTGAATTCTAGGGTTTTTATTGATTTCGTTTTTCATTAATTC
Source organism: Hamamelis virginiana (assembly GCA_017140935.1). NCBI lineage: Eukaryota > Viridiplantae > Streptophyta > Magnoliopsida > Saxifragales > Hamamelidaceae > Hamamelis > Hamamelis virginiana. The sequence continues at coordinate 998,492 of JAESVK010000506.1, read as the reverse complement.
TTGTTTTATATGATTGTGATTAAAAATTAGGGTTTTTTCCTTTATTTTTGCAGGAATTCCCAAAATGTAATCGAGTTTTTTGTCTGTATTAGTCGTCGTTCAAATTGGGAAGCAAGCACGGGATTTGCTGATGATAAAACGGTAACAAACTCTGCTTTTTTTTTTTTTTTTTTTTTTTTTAAGGAAAAATATTTAAAGAGGTTTCGTTGCCTTTAAAATTGAAGAAAATAAAAATAAAGGGAAAGGAAAATTTTAAATCTTATGATATTTTATGTTGTTTTGAATTTTTTAGAAAGATGAACAATTCACCATGATCTAACCAACAAGTTGAATTAGGCTCAGTTGATTGGGAGGGTTTTTGTTATATAATTTATGATTTAATATTTTGTCATTATTGTTGTTCCCTTTTGTACCCTTTCTCAGAACAGAACAGAGTTAATTATATATATTTGGCAGTTGTACTTCGAGCATGGGTTAATTTAATTATATTTTTTTTATCTTGGATATTTTTTTTTGGGGGTGATTCGTTGCTTTTATATGCTTTTTCAGTGGCGGCTGAAATGCATTTATTGTGAAATTTTAGTAATACACTGATTTGGTTGGAACTGTACTTATGGTCATTTAGGTTTTAGATTAGATGCTTTCTGGTGATATGGATTTTGATTCTTCATGAATATGATTTCATATTTTATTTGCATTTCTGTTATAAGGTATTCTATCAACCTGAACAGTTTTAAGACCCATCTATGGGGTGAGGGTCCAAACTTTATATTAGGTTTTTTTTTTTTTTGTTTAAATATTTCTAAATGCACTGAAGGTATAAGATTGGATTAGTATATTACAGCTGTTTGCCTGTGAAATGCCCAACTTTGGCATTTCTTTTTCCAATGATAATGGTGCATCACCATTGGTTCTAGCATCTAGGTCATTTATCTCCTTTTGTTTTTATTTTGTTTGAATTTGAAATCTCCCTTGTGTGATATTTTCCACATATTTGTGGTTATAATTTCCGTCTACAGGTGCTTTGTTTTTTGTTTTTTTGGTTTTTTTTTTTTCTCTGTATATTTTTGTGTTGTATTTAGTATTTTTTTTAAAAAATTTTATTTTTCTGTGGGTTGCTGCCTTACATTCTTCATCTCAATCACGTTTGGATATTATATAAGCTTTTATGGCGGGATAAGCCTTTTGGTTATAGGGTGATTATTGCTGATGAATATATTGAATATAGAACCATGGGAAGTAGTAGATGTTGTGTGGTAGATCATTTTGAACAAATATAGGAAAGGATTATAGGTTTTTTGCTAGATTATGTTGGAGATGCTCCATCATAATGTGATCCAGATTATTGTTTGTATAATTGGGTAGAAGAGTAGTAACTGGAAAGGTTGTATGAAAGACCTTGTTTAATTGGAAACACCCCCTGTCTTTCCCTTTTATCTTTTGTAAATGGCTACCTATATGGAATACGGTTTCTTTAACGGTTTGGACTTTCAAACAATGGACACATCTCACCTCATTTATTTATTGGCCTAATTGAGTTGTTTGTCAACTCATATTTAGCTTAGGTTGAAGGATTGTGTTCTATGATGAAGACTTTATAAAGTGGGAGAGGGAGGGGTACTTTTTTTTTTTAACCCTTCCTTCTGTGCTTGTCTAATACATGTTGATGTGAAAGAAGTTGCTTGTCTGAAGGGCATGAAGATATATAGTTTGTGTGTTTGGTCCCTTCATTCATCTTATACTTGTACTCTTTGTGCTTCATTTTTGCATGGTATCCAAATGATTTTGGGGCTTGTGGACTAGTTGGGTTTTGACTGATTGGATAACAAACTGTCTATTATGGGGATGGAGTTATGTTGACATAATGTGCATTGGCTGGTGTTCTCTTCTTTTTATATCTTCATGCATATGATTTTTGTCTTGATTGCATACTAGGTTGAGAAATTTCAAATAGACTTATTGTGAGATGGAATAGGTGTGTTACCAATATGTGAAGTGGGATTTTGTATACCAATTGAAAATGTTGAATGGAGTTTTGATTAGACAAACGAGGTCAATCATAAAAGCTGCTCATGCTAAATGATTGTTGAGGTTAACATGATTGGTTATGAATACTGGATGTAACATATACAATGCCTTGAGTTGTAACCTGGACAATTTGTAAACGTTTTCTTCTGTTGGGTTAGGCTTATGGAAATAGAGGGAGATGGTTGCTAATGCTGATATCTAATTCAATAGCAGAAATATGGATAGAATCAATTTCTAGGAAGATGAATTGTTGCCATCGTCCCATCATTTGGTGAGAATACCTTTGTCTATATTGATTGGCTCAAATCAAGGCCTCTTTGTCTATATTGATTGGCTCAAATCAAGGCCCCAATTGTAGACTAATATTTTTAGTAGTATATGTGCGGTGCATTTGTTGATGTTGAACACTTTAGAGGACTTTGTTTGTCTTAGAAATTGAGTAATGTGTATTAGTTAGTTTTTACAGGAAGGCTTATCACTTTTGTAGGGGAAGTTGCTTGGAGATGATGCGGGAAATTGTTCTTGGTGGAACTTGAAATTTATGATGTGCAACTATGTTGAAAATTTCGATTTTTGGCCATTTCAACCATATGAAAACTTATAAATAATGTAGAAGAATCTAGAGGATAAGCTGATCTATTGTCTCTAATGTGGTTTGTTGTATTTTAGAGTATGGGCTTTGGCAATAATAGGATTCATTTTTTGTATATGCTGTTAGGTGTTAAGCAATCAAGATGTTGGAACATGAATAAGGGAAAATAGACAACCTATGAGGCAAAGATAAGCTTAAGTTTCCTGTATATAATGCTAAATTTAATACTCATGTAAATAATCAATCTTTAAGTAGGCTTGAAACCAAATAGATGGGCAAGTTACCTTAATGCATATACAAACTGAAAAATGATAGAGTCCTAATCATGGACAGTCTGTCTGAGGCTGTACCACAAATAAGAGCTCAAGTCCCTACCCAAGCTTGAAACCCCTTTTGAAGGAAGAGCTTGATATTACCCTTTGCCATAAAACATTGATAGTGCAATAGGAAGGAAACCATTATAACCCCCAAAATGATTTACAATGATTTATAAATGTGTATTTATAAGAATGAATGTACAGTATAAAATGGACGTTAGGTTCCTTTGTTATTGTTATTTTACCCTTTTTTTGTTGGCCTTTTGTCATTTTCCTTTTCTTCGGCAGGTCCCACATTTGAAAGATTACTTGCATGTTAGCAACATGAAAAATGGTGCTAGAATCTTATAGGCCGGATCTTAAGGTGGGATTGCTATACCTGATTAGCTGTAGGACTTGTAAATTTCTCTTTTAGCTTAGCTGTAGGATCTGTAAAATTCTCTCTTTTAGCTGTAGGAATTGCAAATCTCTCTCTCTCCCTCTCTGTGTGTGTGTGTGTGTTCGTGCCCAGTTGCTTGCCTGTTTTGAGTATCCTTTGTGCTTTTTCCTTTCATATTTTGGTTGGAGAACATCTCCTCAACTAAATTATCTTTGTATTTTAGTGTAAAAAAGAATATAAATTTCTAATTCAGTCTACTCCTCCATGCACCATATGAACATCTTAACTATTTTTGGTGACAACATGTATATATAAGTTCTGAAATGATGACCTGGAACCTTTGCTTCATCCTGGAGTACCTGTATTGACACGATTTGAGACACTGGTATGTGTATGCTGTACTTCAAGGTAATGGGATTTTTTTTTTTTTTGGCAAAACAGACAGATCCAGGATAGGCGCCCATGCCCAATACATGTACTTGAGTCCATGTAACATGGATGGAGATTGAATGTGTAAACATGATAGTTGCAGTAGATAGAGGCCCTAGTAGCTGAATCTTTTTCTGATGATGAATTTTAGATGATTTGCTTAGAAGCTAGAACTATACAAGGATATTGAACAAAGGGGAAGGGATCGTTTGCTCTCATTTTTGAGTTTTTAAATTGGACATGTATGCCCCATAGTTGAGCTTTAAACGGAACATGTTGCTTGATTTTTAAATTTTATCAGGAGTTTAGCAGAAATTGATTTTTTATTTATTTATTTTTGTACCTTTCTTTTCTCTTGTGACAGTCTATCATTTCAATCACCTGATGATTTATATTTAAATTATGCAAGCCTTTAGCTCTTGGCCAATCACTGATTTACATACTGCTTCAATTTTGGATCTCAGTTTATATTTGATCATAATTCTGAATTTTTGATCTGACTGTATCTCTAAATATATTGACTTAAAGCAGGGATAATACACGGTATTAATTTGTTCAACATGGGGCAAAGGAATATGCTGTGCACAAGTCAGATGATTGATTTTCAAATGAATCAACAAGGCCAGGGAAATATCCATCCCGAGTCCTGCATTATTATGGGGAGCTTGACAAATTTTCCACATCCTAATATTCATGCTATGTTACCAGCTTCTGGGAACGCAGCTAATCTTGATATTCATCATCCACCAGAGCATTATGACAGTACTATTTTCTATGGGATGACACCATACAATGGTGTCCAGAATCATCATCCTGCCGCAAATATTGATTTAGGCGTTGCTGCTGCGTCCAACTACTATAATCCTTACATGAACCCTTCATCTGGTGCTGGAGTGTTCCCAGTTTCCCTAAATCACAGGTCCTCTGAGCAGTTGTTATCTTCTATCAATCATGGAGTCATTGGAGTTCCTACAGACGAGTACGGAAGAAGCAATTACTTCATGGATGCTGTCCGAGGCTCATGCAAGAGAAAGAATGCTGAAGTCATCCCACGGAATTTCCAGTATTTTAATGCCTCAGCAGGCTCTAGTTCTTCAGTTCCCCCCTTGAATGCAAGGCATCTTGAACCTGGGGTTTCTGTGATGGATGCTGAACCTTTTGCTATGATACAGTATGGGGGAAATGGCACTTCATCGATCATGGAAGTAGGATCTCGCAGAAGTGTGAGGAACAGATCAGGTACTATTGGGCTAGAACCTGTTCTGGCACATAATCACAATCATTTGGTTCAAGGAAACTATTTGGGTCAGCCATTTCAACCAGCCAGCTCTCCCTGGTTGGATCAACAGCTTAGCAATAATGGTGGTGATGGAGGCACTTCAGCATGGAATCAGGCGGCAGTACCTTATTTGCATAGTAATATTTTCATTCCTTATATTCCCTTTTAATGCTATGTTTGAACGGAAGCCATTTTGTGACATAAACTAATGTTTCTTTTGTATGCTTTTTCGTCAATCTGATTTTAGGTAGTAGCTATTTTTTTTTTTTTTTTGGGAAGTTCTGTCCAGCTGTGTCTTGTTCAGTAGGCCTGCATTTTTTTTTTCTTTGAAAACTATGTGCAAGTTTTTCCCCCCACTTTCATTTAGTTTAGCACATGTACAAGTATTATCGATTCTGTTTGAAGCTGTACTTCTCTTAATCTTTTTTCTAGGGAACCCAGACTTCCATTTTAATTCAATATTTGTGATTAAAACATTCAAAGCTGTGGCATCTGAACTAATCAGAATTATCTCTCTCTCACTCTCTCTCACTCTCTCTCTCTCTCTCTCACACACACACACACACACACTCAAACACACATGCACATCTCATGTTTCATATTTTTAACGTGCTGCGATTTCAATTCAGGTTCCATGGAGACTGGGAACATGGGTGTACAGGGATATCATGAGACAGCTAGCAACAGAAGCTCCACAAGTTTCCTGCGTCCTCCTCCCATCCACCCCCGGCATCACAATCTTAATCATCCACCACCACCCACACCTATGCAAGTAGTGAGAAGCCAGAATATTAACTTCCACCCACAAGTGGCAGCATCTTCATATAGACTACCAACAAATAACACCTCACGCAGCACTGTGAATCCTTCTCAGGATGGTGTGGAGACAGGGCCTAGGCATCCAGGACCTATTCCACCAACTGGCCTTCGGATATACCGGCCTCACCATGGTGGAGCTGTACCTGAAGCAACAAGATACCGCAACCTTCCTTACTTGAGAGTTATGCCGACAGATGTAATATTTTCTGTCCACTTCTGCAATTTTTCTTCCATCTCTTCATTAATGTTGGTTGTGATTTGTTTGAAATCCAATATATGGTATACCAGTCAATGTTGACTATGAATGCTTCCTGCCTCCACATAAATTGGCTAAAAGATGTTTTATTTGATATATGTAGGAAGTTGCCATGCTAGAGATTCCGGGCTTTTATGAAGTAGGAAATTTCATTGACCATCACAGAGATATGCGCTTGGATATAGAGGATATGACGTATGAGGTGAGTTGGGTAACTTCAGTTACTTATTGTTCTTTCTTTTTACCATGCAAAGCTTGGCTTTTTACGTATAGTGAAATAAAGAGAACTACTCGGTTTGCATTATTATAGACTAGAAGAGCATACTCTTAAGAATATTCATGTGAAAGTTTTGCAGACCCATGATTTTTTGTTTTAACTCGAATTACTTCTACTGCAGGAACTTCTTGCACTGGGAGAACGTATTGGTAATGTAAACACTGGGTTGTCAGAGGAAACAATTAGAAGCCATCTGAAAACAAGAACATATGTAACATCTGCAACTTGTATTAATCTGGAAGAGGCAGCGTGTGTAGATCAGGAAACTGATTCTTGCATTATATGCCAGGTATTTTGATAGCCATGACAATCTTTTTTAAGTAATTGAAATGTTTGAATTAAAACATTTTCAGCCCTCCAATTTTCTTGTATGCAAGTCTACAAAACAAAAAATTTCTGGACTCTTTTAACATTTAGCTTGATTAAGATGAAGCTCAATCTCTATTTGACAAATAATAATCATTGATGTCTTTGGTCATTGGGATTGTACAGTGTGATTTTGAGAATAAAGAGAAGATTGGAAGTCTCGACTGTGGACACGAGTACCATGCTAATTGCTTAAAGAAGTGGCTACTAGTGAAGAATGTCTGCCCAATCTGCAAATCCTCCGGATTGACCACCGAAAGAAAGGATGTATAGAAGAAGGATGCCAGGGTGGACAATCAGTTCCCTCACTAATTTAATTATTTTAACAGTGCTGTCTGTTATGTGTTCTATATTTAGACTTGCAGATATATGACTAACAAATACTCTGTCCAAATCATTTATTTGTTGGCCACTTGGCCTTTCAGATAATGGGTAAAACCCACCCCCTCTCTCAAAAGTTGTACAGACTTCCCTCACGACTTTCTGTTATTACATCGTAAGCTTGTTCATTTATATATCAATATAGTACTGGCAGGTTGTTGAATTATATAACCTTGTTCAACTCAAAATTCTTAATTAAGATTTTATTGTTTCTCAAAGTATATATATATTAATTATTTTTTCAAAATTTGGGATCAATTTTTGAATGTATGCAGGTGTTTGTGTATGAATGTGTTGTAATTTATGTCAAGTGTGCCTCTTAACATGATTGTCAAATGACCTAACCGATCCCTCACATGTTGTCTCCTAAACTAGTCTTCACTCTTACTTTTCCCCTTTAACGTACACTTTCTTCATCTTTTAATGGTGAATTTGTATTCATTTTCTTCGATAATTTGCAGAAATTGTTAAATACTAATGCGTTCTTTCACTTCGTGCTTTAATGAAGAACCAACTCAATATGCAATGAAATCACAATCTCAATGAATTATATGCTCCTTCCTTTTCAATTAAAACTTCCATTCTTGGCTTCTTGGCTTCTTGCCTGTTGAGATGGAACCAAAATTCTGTTGCATGTTTACCCTATTCAACAATATGCTGCATTTGGCCTTTGTTGCTCTCTATAACGTTGCTTTTCAATGACAAATATTGAGGCTAATTAGAAAAACAAGACTTCAAGTCTATCTATAAAATTTGAACCATTTGATGTAAATTTCTGTGTCAACTTTATTTATTTTCTATCAACTTTACATTTTCACTATCAACTTTATTGATGGTAGAGCCGTTTTTTAAATAGCTGCTGCCCAATTTAAGACTAAACTTTGTATATAAAAAATTATATATAAAGCACAATGGAGTAATTTTTACATTATCAAAATTTTTTCCTTTTTAACTTTTAAAAGTAAAAAATAAAAAGCTGTAGTTTATCCAAACGAACTCATTATTTTTTAGATTATATATTCAGAAATCCCTCATATATTTTTGTATCACTAGATCAATGAGTCTTTTAAGATAATAATAAATAGATAAAAGAATTTAAAATTTTCAAAGACTTCATAGTATAAAATTGGATTTTATGGTATAAAACTCTAAATTCATGAATTTTTTGATTACTTTTTTTTCTATAAGAGAATGCTAGATGAACTACATTTTAGACCACATTTTTTAACAATGTGATGTTGCAATATATAGAATCTCTACTTTCATATATTTTAAAAATACAAAAAGCAAAGACTCCTTTCCGCTTCATAATATTCATAAATTATTATTAGGCTAAGATAAATAAGATGAATTCTACATTTTGACGGCAAAATAAAATAATAATAATAAACAGAAAAAAGAAAAGGAAAATTCAGCTGATGCCCTTTCCAATAGTTCTGTGAATGAAGCTTACGTTTCCTTCCACTGATTCATCTCTAATAAATAGAAGGTGGGCATTCCACAATTAATTTCACTTCCCCCCCCCCCCCAAAAAAAAAAAAAAAAAAAAAAAGGGAAAGAAGAAAGAAAGAAAGAGAAAGAGTTCTTAAAGCCCTACCAAAAATCCTTATACCCTAATTAGAGTCTTGGATCATATAGAAATCTACATCCAACCCAGATGAAGCAGCAGCAGCAGCAAAACCCATCATGGGAAGATCTAAACCCTTTTATTTTATCAAAAATATTTTCATGTCTAAGCATCCATGACCAATTATTTGGTCCTCCTTATGTATGCCATTCATGGCTTTCAGCAACCTTAGAAACCCTCTTTCGTAACTCCATACTCGACCTTCGCTTGATCGACACCCTTGATGAAGAAAACCAACGGTCTAGATTCACCCATCTCCTCAAACTAGCTATCAACCACTACAAAGGTTGGGTCTCCATCTACTTCCCAAGTAAATACATATTTGGATACTTTGCAACAGTTTACATAGCAGAGAAAACTCCAAGTATTTACTCTGTTATTTTGCCTCCTGATGATGTTTATTTGGATTCTGTGCCTATATATATCTCTCTGTTTTATTGGAGAAATCTGAGGATTTTCAAAGCAAGGCTGCAGCAATCTGCATGGTTGAATGTTCTATTACAGCTAGCTGAATTCTGCAAGAACATTATCGAGATTGGGATTTATGGGAAAATTGATGAAAAAGAAGTGGTGTGTATAGTAGAGAGATTTCCTCTGCTTCAAGTGTTGGATTTTTCTGAATCTGATTTGGGTATTAATGCTTTGAGGATTGTATTGGATGGGAGATTGAAGTGTCTAAAGGAACTCAATATACTGCACTGTTCATTTGTGGGTCATGATCAGGATGAAAAGGATATGGGTGCTGCAGATTATATGAAATCCAAGGCGTTTAAGAGTGAAATTCTTGAAAAGGCTTATGCTCTCAAGAGTCTTAAGAGATTCATACATTGCTTTAAATAAATTATATCTTGTTAGCATATATTCTAAATTGAGGATGTCGTTTAGCATTTAAGTCTTTTGGGAAATTTTCTTATTTGATGATGATGATGATGATGATGATGATGAGATTGCATCTGCAGCTGGTTGATTACTCTGTTCTGCAATTGCCATGGTTGACCAAGAGCTTTTGAAGAAGACAGTGTATGTCCAACCAATGGCGTGCCTTTTTGTCCAAAAAGACCAAAAAAAAAGCAGCACTTAGAGCTCTTGTCTTTATGTGAAGGATGTAATTGTATCAGTGAGAATGTCATGCTAGAAAGTATGTCTTTTTATCAGTTTTGTACTTTAAAAAGTGTTGCAATGTAATTTATATAAACTCATTCAATATATAACTTGCAATTTGAAATAGATTCGAATTAATTATAGTCTTTTAAGTAACCTTTTAATTTTGATTTAAGTGTGCTCATATCAAGAAATTCTTATAAGAGATGAACCATTCTATTTTTCAATTTTCTTCTTATAAAGATGTTCCAATATGATTAATACAACCCGAACAAAGTTTCCGAAACAAGGCTTGCACCTTACGGTCCATGACCTTGCATATTAGTAACTAATGAGACTTGAACACGGGATCAAGAGATTTGGTAAACCCTTAACCCTGCTTTCTCTACCACTAAGCTACCCACCCTGGGGTTTGAAAAAAAGGCAAATTTATAATTCAATGTCGTTTAATTTAAAATGATCAGCACAATCAATCTCATATATTTACATTTTATTATTTTGGAGATGCAGTAGTAATTTTTGGGAACACTTTGGCTGAGCTTGACATCCTCCTGCGAGCTTGTAAACTTACAAATTTGGCACTCTTTTAGTGGCTTATTATTAAAATGTGGTTGAAAGAATTTATAGATATTATATAAATTATTAGAGATGCTTTAATTTATTAAAAATAAAAATAGACATGTTGGTTGATTGCATCCATACTGTAGTGAACTGACAAACTGTCGAATAAGATAAGATAGGATAAGACAGGAAAAAGCATGCTTATATATTGTAACAGTTAAAATGAGCTTAAACTTGATCCTCTTTTGATCAATGGTTATTAAAATCAAAATGGCTAAAATATTGGAGATGTTATATTAATATGGGGATGCTTGATTAAAATACGAAATTTGGCCGATCGCGAGTGTAAGAGGTTAACTGTAATTTTCTAAGGTCGATTAATTAGACGGAGCAAAGAGGGATATTTAAGAAATGAATAATAAAATTGTAGTGTACTATAAATATTTTTACACATGTTTTAATAATTTTTTGTGAGAGTTATATGTTGTATCATGGACTGTTGGATATTATATATTTCATTTAAGCACATTATTTCTGTCAAACATATCATAAAAATTGTTTAGAACCCACCAAATAATGGGTCACTAGGTGTGTGCCTTGTCATCATCACTTATCCCTTAATTTAATGATTAAAATAATTCGAATTGAATTGATTTTTAGAAAAGATAATATAATCAAGGGGGCTCATTGTTTGATTCGGTCTTATACATACATTTTTTTATTAAAATTCGTTCTTATATATAAATATATAGGAATGCTAAAGTCAGGTCGACCTGATGCAAGATGCATCAAGTCATCTAAATTACAATCATTTGCACAGTATATTTTTGAAAAATCAACCGTTAGATTTGATACTCCTCTTAATTATATCATGTCTACCAAAAATCACGGTGATCCAACAGTCAATTTTTGAAATAACAAACAGTGGAAAAATGTAAAAAATATCAGTTTTAAAAACTATGACTTTTTGTTTTTCAAAATGTCACAATTTTTTCAAGAAACAGATAGTTGGATTACTAAGATTTTTTTTTATAAACATAACATATATAAGAAGTGTATCAAATCCAACGGTCAATTTTTTAAAATATACAGTACAAATGGTTGTAATTGAGATGACCTCCATCATACTTGAACTTAGCATTTCTGGTATATATATATATACATATATTGATGAAATATAGCTAAGAAGAAATAGTAAAAATTTTTGAAAGTCAAATTTGAGATTAAGATTTTTTAATCTTGGGATAAATATTTAAAGAAATATTAATCTTTATTTGACTTGGAAGTATGTTTATGATTACGAAAAGGGTAAGGAGTGAAAAAGGTGCAGTGTATGTAGGGCGAAAGAAGATGAGAAAGCACGAGCAGGAGCTGCTGGCCACCAGATTTGAGATTTAGATGAACTTTTGGAGGTGTGGGCCAACGCTATCCGTTAGCTTCAGTCGGCCGCCACGTCAGTGCAAGTTCCGACACGAAACTACTATTTCTAGTCGGCTGCCAGGACAAAAAATTGAATGTGTTATTTCTTTTTTGTGCAAATTATACTTCCAGTCGCTCTTAAACTGACTACTTGCGTAATAGATTTTGAAAAACTGTCCATTCAATTAAATACACTCGTTGTAAATTTATGCTTGTAAAAAATTGTACTGTTCAAATAGTCGATTTCTGAAAAAATTGTGATTTTTTAATATTTAAAATATAATAATTTTTCCCATCAATTGATTTTTTGCCAGCATGAAATTTATAAGAAACAACCAGTTTTTCAAAATCTGTTCTACAATTGATTCTATTTGAAGTCACTTTATGCAATTTTGTGTAAGGTGTATCTTATAATAGAGGGATTGATTATACTCGTACCATCTTTAGATTTTAATAATTATAAAGACAATCTCTCCAATTTTAAAAATGAACGACACATTTCCTATTAGTGACTAAACCTCAACTGCAGTAGAGGAATACTTCTAAGAGCATCTTCAATGCAAAAACCAAATTTGGCATCCCAAAAAGGAACTGGTTGATGCTAAATTCTAATAACAACACTTGCTCAAATGCCACTAGTTGATGTCAAATTCTAATTATAGCATCAAGTACTCTTAAAATTTGACATCAATTAGTGTCATTTGGGTAAGCGCTATTATTAGAATTTGGCATTAACTAGTATCTTTTTGGAATGTCAAATTTGACTTTTACACTGGAGATGCTCTAACGATATAAATATATATAATTTACTATTTCAAAATATTGAAGCTTTATGTTAAGTAAATATGGTTTGAAGTGATGGGCTTGATTGACTACTTCCTTTCAAGACCGACACGTTTTTATTTGAAATGAGTATATGGATGAAATTTTATTTTTGCTTTATTTTATATTAATTAATTTTCTATTTTTTTAGTGTTGATTGGAAAGAACATAATAAGTAATAATTTGACTAACGCACAAAAAAAAAACCAAAAAACAGAAGTAAAACAAATCTGATCTTTTGAAGATTCCCATTTATTGGTGAAAAAAATTTTATAATCTTTCAAAGGTTTGAATAATTTTGCATTTTTGAAAGCATAGTGTTACTTTCTATTGTCGACCGACGCTTATTGTTTTTTATTTTTAATATTTATTGTGATAATGTTTCATGAGAGTTGATACGATAACGATAGTGTCATATTAGCTCAAAATTTTTATAAATGTTGACGTGACATTATCATTTCAGTTATCGTTTGATTCAATCTGAACCGGATTATAGCCAATCAAGGAGAGAGAAAGAAAAAAAGAAGAGGGAGATGGGATCATTCTCGCTAGATCTGAAGCACTAAGCTAGCCATAGTTAGATTCGGATCTGAACCAATCATGGAGATAGAAACAACAACAATGATAGAAAAAGAAAAGAGTTTTTAAAACAAATAGCTCCCTTGAGTTATGTGTGAAATTTATAAAACATCTTTAAACTGTAAAACTGAACAAATAACTATTTGAACTAATTAAGGTGAAGTTCATAATTCTATGCTTATTTATTTGGTTTTTGTTTTTGTGTGGATTATTCATTTAGTTCTGAAATAGTGAACGTTTTGTTTTTTTCAAAAGCGGTGTGTGTGTGTATATATATATATATGGATATCAGAAATGCTATTATGAGGCCCACCTTACGCAAGGTTGCGTAAGGTCCCTTCCATATGGCCAGTTTTATATGACAGTCCGTAAAATTGACCGTTGGATTAGATGCTCATCTTCTGTATGTCATGCCTGCAAAAAATCACAGTGATCCGACGGTTGGTTTATGAAAAAATCTACGTTAAAAAAATGGTGATATTTTGAAGAACAAATGAGTTGCATATTTTCACAAAGACTTTTTTCAAAAACCAACTGTTGGATCACTGTGATTTTTTGCAGGCATGACATAAAGAAGATGGACATCTAATCCAACGGTCAGTTTTATGATCTGTCATATAAAATTGGCCATATGAAGGGGACCTTACGCAACCTTGCTTAAGGTGGGCCTCATAATAGCATTTCTGGATATATATATATATATATATATATATACACCGCTTTTAAAAAAAAAATCGCAGCACTCTTAGGAGAGTCCATAATTGAACAGCTAATTCATTTGATCAGATACAAGATTCAAATATTGTCCCAATACACTTCTAATCTGGAGCAATCAAATACAACACAAGCTACAGCAGTAAAGAAATGAAACAATGTACCAAAGAAGGAAAAAAAAAAACTGAAGGAAATATCAAGGAATTGATAGCGGATAATAAGTGAATGTAAAAGATGCTGCATTTCTTCCAACTTCAAACTTTTGGCCAACCTCGGACAAGCTCGAGCATCGCAACAATTGACACCGTAACTATGAGAGATTCCGCGAGTTGCTGTGCCAGAATGTTGAAATTTTATGGCAGGGAAAAGAAGGGAGGATAATCTAATCTTCCTCAATCCCTTGCTCACTGCTATTAGACAGAGCAGCAACCAACTTTCTTCACTGCCGACACATCATCCTTGGATCCCACATTAATGGTTTGGCCTTTAGGCAATGCAGCAGGGTCATCCCCAATATCAAGTGCTTTCCTGCTGACCACTCGATATATTTGGGTGAGCACTTCGGTGAATGCATTCTCAACATTCAAAGACTCGAGGGCAGATGTCTCCATAAAGAATGTGTTTTCTCTCTCAGCAAAGGCTTTGGCGTCCTCTGTGGAAACAGCACGCAAGTGACGCAAGTCTGCCTTGTTCCCCACAAGCATTATTGCAATATTGGAGTCTGTGTGATCCCGAAGCTCCTTTAACCATCTTTCAACGTTCTCAAACGTGACATGTCGAGTAACATCATAGACAAGCAGCGCACCCACGGCTCCTCGGTAGTATGCACTCGTGATTGCACGATATCTTCGGCAAAGGAAATAAAATGAAAGAGTAATCATTATCAAGTGAATAGCAGCTATTAAGTCATAATAAAAAGAGAAACTAGGCCTTTTCTTTAACACCTGATAACACCCCAAATAATGCTACCAAGTCAGTCTGAACTACAGGCAAAAGACCAAGAAACTATAACACCAGATAAGTGAAGATCATCATCAAAATTCCATCTCCACACCAGAAAAGAGGAGCATTGAGACACTGAGATTACTGTGTAGATTATATTTGATGCATGTATCAGGAAGTCTTGCAAGGTTCAACCAATAAATAAGAGGAACAACTATTATGCACTAGGTAGAAACAGAGGATTCTGCATATATAATTTGAAAATACATGTAGCAAACAGATCACTGCATCACACCCATCTCTCTCCCTTATTCTAAGACTTGAAAATGCTGAGGCCTAACAATGCAAGTGCATAACAATATCACTGCATCACATCCATCTCTTCCATCACTGATGTACTCTCTTGTTTTCAGACTTCTTTTTTCTTTTCTTTTTGGGGGAGGGAGGGGGGATTTGTGTGTGTGTGTGGCATACACATAAAATGATAAAAACAAATGCCAACTCTTGGGTAGTTCCTTATCCTAGTTAGCTGATCAGCACACATGTTTGCTCTCCAATAACGGCATTGCAAATGAACCTCCTCATCATGTTGCGGCAGAACATTTCCACATCTAGACTAGAGAATATGTGGCTTAAAGAAGGAGGATTGCCATTGAGATTATAGCAATGCATGCTAGTTTGCTTTGAGACTGTGTCAGGGTTGTAGGTTAATTTGGAGAAGAGTACACTTATTCCAATAGGGGAGGTGGAGGAGATGGATGATTTGGCACACATGTTGGGGTGTAAAGTAGGCACTCAGACTTTTGGCTTATTTGGGGTTGCCTTTGGACTCATCTTTTAAGGCAAAGACAGTTTGGGATTCAGTGCTAAAGTGCTTTCAAAGGAGATTAGCAAGCTACAGGAGGCAGGAGCTTTCAAAAGGAGGTAGGTGGATTCTCATCAAGAGTACCCTCTCAAGCAGCCTCACATTCTTCATGTCAATCCTACTAATCTTTTTGTTGTGGCTATGAGACTAGAGAAGCTTTGGTTGGATGAGATAAAGGTCCCTTTGGTGGATTAGGAGGTGATATGTTCTCTTAATCTCTTTTAAAGTAGAGGACAAGGCATTAGGAATCTTTGTACATTCAATCCAGCGTTGCTCGAGAAGTGGCTTTAGAGGTTTACTTTAGAAAGAAAGGAAAAGTTTGAGGAGTGTGTGATGGTGTGGGAATATGATGACATTGTTT
>JAESVK010000506.1:960530-982278 GCA_017140935.1 Hamamelis virginiana | reverse complement strand
AGGGTGGGGTTCTCATAGGGTGGATTTGAAGAAAGCGATTAGGAAAGGTTAGATGTGTTTGTAAAGTATATAGGTTTAAGGGTGTTGGAGGGGGAGGGTTGTAAAGTCCAGTTTTGGCATGGTATTTGTCATGGGGATGATCCTTTGAAGTCCTTAGAGTGAAAAGGTTAAAGCAAGATAAAGGATGGGAGGTTCTCAATGACAACTTTTTATAATGCCTTACTAAGCAATTTGGACCAATCCTTTCCATGGAAAGAGATTTGGTTTGCCCGTGCCCCATCTAAAGTGACTTTCTTTGCTTGGACAACAACTTAAGATAATTTTTTTTACTATTGATCATTTAGTGAGTGGAGGATGGTTGCTCCCAAATTGGTGTTTTATGTGTTAGAGGAATGAGGAGACAACGGATTTCTATTGCTTCATTATGGTATGACTAGAGAGCTGTGGGAGTTCTTATCTCTCTCATTTTAGCATGGTTTGGGTGATGCCTTGGTCAGTATTGGAATTGTTTAAAGGGAGGCATGTGTGGCGCCTGTGGAAAGCAACCCATCTTTTCCTCATTTGATGACTTTGAAGGCAGTGGAATTGGCATACTATTTAAAGAGAAGAGTTTCCCCCACATAAGATTAAGTTTGTTTTTCTTAGATCTTCACATAGTTGTGTTCATTCTTTATATTTGTGTTTTCCAGAGGCAAAAGGATAAAGTAGGGCGTTCCCACCATGCCCCCTAATAAGGTTAGGTGTAAGCCTTATGAATTTTGAGTTTTTATATTTAAAAATAGCAACAAGAACAGAAAAAATAGTAAATAACAAAAAATATTTAATAAAAAAAATATAAAGGTGCAAATCGTTTTCAAATCAAACATTTTAAAAGCAATCTAAACCTACAAACATACTTGATTAAATAAAAAAACAGACAAAAAGGTAATTATAACACTAACAAAAAGATGTAAACCGTTTTCAAATATTTTGATAAGTGGTCCCACTTTCTTCTCTCTATTGATGATTAAAGTCACTCTCATTTATTTATTTTTTGGTAAGCAACAAACAAATTTTACTAGATAAAGCAAAAAAGTTCGTAAAAGGACAAGGTGTCCTACAAGAAAAAATAAGAATAATAAAACAACTGAAGGGAATACAGTTGCTTTTGTTTTCTAATAATTACTTACGGGTTAAACCTTACAGTGCTGGACAAACTTCCAAGAGGAGTACACCCAGCCCATTGGGGCATAAAAAGCACACCCAACTCACCTAGAGTGTGTGCTAAGCCCATTAGGCATATGCCCCATGGAAGTACTACCTAAAAATTTATACCTAAGCATTTTTTCTCCACCTCACCTCAAGGTGCACTTAAAAAACAGTTTTGACAACACTGCTTTACATACAATTTTCATAGCTTATCCTTACACTTGAATTTTTTTTTAAAAATACTTCTAGCTTGGTGTGCATCAATGCATACTATTGGCTGTTACATTGTTGCCCTACCATGAGGGAGGGTGTATTGCAAACCACTATACTTAATTTCTAAATTTTGGACTAGCATTTGCCTTTAAATAAGTGATGCATAATGATTCCAAGAATATCCATGCATTAACACACATTCTCTAAAACTTTATATACTCTCTTTCTTTTTTGATTTTAGAACTTCACAATTTCTTGACTTACTAAAAAATAAAAAAACAAGGGCTGCGACAGCACATCTTTGGTGCCTTAAGAATTAGGTGGTTAACATATATAGTCCCAAGCCA
This sequence comes from Hamamelis virginiana, assembly GCA_017140935.1. Taxonomy (NCBI): domain Eukaryota; kingdom Viridiplantae; phylum Streptophyta; class Magnoliopsida; order Saxifragales; family Hamamelidaceae; genus Hamamelis; species Hamamelis virginiana. The sequence continues at coordinate 980,530 of JAESVK010000506.1, read as the reverse complement.
TACAGCAGTCAAGAAGACAAGTGGAGCTATATGTGTGTGTACACTGTGCCAAAATATAAACCAAATGCATGCATCAGATCTAACTTCCAAGCGAAAATGATAAGTCCCCTAGCTTCCATCATATTGCAAAGTAAACTATCATCTTCACATATAAATATGAATTCAAAAACAACCATAACAATAGTATTCCATAGCTTTGTAAGTGTTCACATCGTCTCACATCCCAAGTCCCAACCCCCAATCGGAAAACTTTAACATAACTAATTCACAAGGATCCTTTGTTTGGTTCCTGACAAAACAGAGAAAATAAGAAGAAATAAAATTTCCAATCTTACATTTCATGTTATTTTTCCATTTTCGATAACAAGTCAAATAGTTCATCATACTCATTTAGCAAAACCCATTCTTTCTTTTCCTTTTCCCCTCAGATCCGAAAAAACTCAAAAACCAAAGATCCAAAATTTCAATTTCTTTCCTTTTCCCCATATTTTCTCAGCAACCAAACAACCCAAAATCAATTAAAGAGACTGAAATTAAAATACTCAAGAACCAAAATTCCAATTTCTTTTCCTTTCCCACAATTTCTCAGCTTTCAGAGAGCTCAAACTCCAAAAACGATACCAGAATGAAACACCAAAGATCTAAACTTTAAAATTATTTTCTTAGCAACCAAAGCAAGACATAGTAAAATTAGAATGAAAATTAAAATAATGAAAAAAAAAAAAAAACCTTTCTTGGCCGGCTGTGTCCCAAATCTGGGCCTTGACAATCTTATCATCGACACGAATACTGCGAGTGGCGAATTCGACTCCGATGGTAGATTTAGACTCGAGACTGAACTCGTTGCGAGTGAATCTGGAAAGGAGATTTGATTTACCCACACCTGAGTCTCCGATCAACACCACCTTGAAGAGGTAGTCGTAATCGTCGTCAGCTCTATATGCAGCCATGTGGGTTTGGATCAGTTGTGTTGGATGAGAGAGAAACGGTGGTTTTCACAGATCAAAATGTGATGACATGAATTAATGAGAGAGAAAGAGAGGGGTTTTTCAGATTTTGAAAGTGAAGAAAACTATAGTTTAGGAGTTGACAGAGCCGCAGTCTCATAGGGCTTTAAAAGTATAAAACGGAATTAGTAGTTGTTACACACAAGGAAACGTAGCTCGTGGTGAAAGTGAAAACATTCCACTGGACCTCATCCCTACAACTTTTACGGTGACTTTTCCCTCACTAAAATTCTGCATCTTTAAAAAATAATAGCTATGGTTAATTTTTCAAAGTGAAATTTGATGTAGCCACAGCACTAAGAGATATGGACATTCCTTGGCAAGGATATTGGCATTTATTATATCGAGATTGAATTAGATGCCAAGTGGTTCTTGACTCGAGCACACATTTGGCACCACCATCATTAATGTTGCACATTTGGCATCACCTGCTTGATCTATAAATTTCAAGGACGGACAATCCGTGAGGAAAATAAGTGTTAATACACTTGCACCCTATTTCGTTTAGTTTTATCTAAAATCATATTTAGATAAGTGAGGCAATAGTTCGGAGGTAGCTTTGGCCAATCATACTATCATCCCTCAACCTGTGTTGAAATGATTATCTTCTTATACATGTAAAATTTTGAGCTACAAATGTGATTTTAAACAAAATTAATCCAAACAAAACCTTAATATGATTGCATGCTAGAGGGTAGTTGCAAAGCAAGAAATTTATATAAGCGACGATTCTACGTCAAGAAGGTTCTCCAAGTCAAGATTGACCACCAATAGCAATGGCACAAATCTAAGTTGAAGCACCTTGGAGGTTTAAGCTGACGATGGCATGTTGGCCTAGTGACATATATTCCTATATTTAAATAAAAAATAAAAAAAAGCTTTGAGTTCTTGGATATAAAAGTGTATCGATACATTCTTATTAATATTAAGTAAGGTTTTAGGTAAGGATAGCCTTCCATTGATTAGAAATAAAAAAACAAATGGAGGCTTAAACTTGTTTACAGGGGATGAAGTGGACCAGCAAAAATCAGTCTCTCTATAATCGCTCAAGCAATTTAGGGGACTGATCCTCATCACATAGAAGCAGTTACCATTTTAAAGCTAGTTTCACTTGAATATATTTAATTAGTATGTTTAGCCATCATATCCTTCTACATTACCAGTTGTCCAGCAAGGCGATCAACCTACTAAAATTTAAACGTATCAAACAGTCACCTATTATGTTTCAGACAAACTTCATTTATATGCTTGAAAGTGGGGAGGAAATTAAAATGCCAGGGAAACAGCAGTAAAAAAAGGCAAATGATGATGATAATTCATCAACGGGTAGAATTAAACCGAACATTGTGTTGAGCAAATTCATCTCACCCTCTGATTTTGTGTTCAAAGGCTTTATAGAATCCAACAGAATTCTGCATGTGCATTTGCAAAGACAAGAACATGTCCCTATCTTTTTCGTTCTCTAAACAACCATAAGCCTTTACAACATATTCAAACTCCCGTCCATACATATGGGATGCGCATGCTGCTTTGTAAGTTAGGAGCGGCAAATCACCTGTTGCAATTAACCAAGAGAATAATGTTCAATTAATCTGGATGAAATAAGGCAATATGGATAGATCTAAGCCGTTCATGTATAATGCAACCTCATAAAAGGCATTTGATTGTAAAACTGTGTTAATATTTTATGTATTTTCTTCCCAAAAGTCGTGCAGTTCAAAATAAGAAAATTGGAGCACATTCAGCTTGCAGCTAGCGTCAGGGAACTCATGGTTCCCCAAAATTATAACTGTTTGGAAAAGTGGCAAGGAAGGGAAGTATACCCCAAGCCCAACCCAATTGATTTGAACCAAATTACTAAATGGGTCAACATGAATCCACTTAATTGGGTCAGTTCGCGGGTCCAGTTTAGATCTTGTCAGTTAGTGCTCTAGTTGAACACCAATGACAAACTCCACTAAAATGCATTCATGCCACATCAAACACTGCCTCAATTGATTTCTCACGGAGTTAAAATAATCAACCCCACATTGGATCAATAGGAAACCATGCAACATGGTGCAAGTAGCACAAGTGAGTAAACTTAACTGGGATAGATAGAATACCTGCTGCAATCTCTGATAAGAGTATGTTCATGCCAAAATGGCGCGTCAACCACCATTTGCAGCGAAAACTCCAAGTCTTAGCTGATTTTCCCTCAGTAAATTTTTTGGGGATCCTACTATAATGAACAGAATTCCTTTGCTTGTGTCCACCTTCCTTTCCATCCAGACAGGCTGACATCCGATCTTCTTCATATTGAGAAAGTTCAATGAAACATAAAGCAAACTCTCTCCATGTATTGTATTCTGCATAGGTAGCATCTAAATGCAAAGCTATCATTTCCAATAATGATTCAGGACTATAAACCCCTGCAAATATTGGATCAAAGTTTTGAAAGAAAATTAGGTCAGCCTATCATTACAAAGTAGAGGTCAAATACTGAAAAGTACATTCAGATTTCATCGCCTAGTGCAATGGTAAAGAGTGTTGACTCTCAAACACAAATGATATGATTTGGGTCTTGAGAAAGGCCATTTTGTGCGGAAATAGTACTGAAGGTTAGGACCTATCCAGCTTAGTCCACCTCTCCCAAGATCCCGCTCTCAAAATTAAATTCGAAAGTAACGAAACACAAATTTTCAATACTAAATCTTGGAAGTCAGAGTGTTGGAATATCCTGAAAAGTATATGATTTGAGCTAAGAAGTATGGCAACAGATGAAAGAAGACAGATTGTTGGAATATTCCAGTCACTCAAGGGACTAGCCTTCAAAGTTCCAATACTAAATCTTGGCACTAATTTCCAAATTATGCAAAAAGATCAATATTGGCTTGAAAGTGGATTTCAGGGCTAGCAGCAATCAGCCCTAGCAAATTTTAAAGTCAGTTTATAGTAGGAAAATCTCAAGGAATTTCTTCCAACTCCTGGCACAAAGTGAGATTATAAAAAAATTCAAGAAATTAAATACAAACCCAAAATACATAATATCACCAGAAAATATATATGTAACAAGGCTATACGCATACAGGCATAGTGTTCCTCATATCCAAAAACCATTTCCAGACATCTTATCGCATTTTCAGAACATAAAAGGGTTTAGCCCTTCTAAATGGTTCCTCATAAACTACCCCTTTCAACAGGTTTGAAGATTAAAATCTTACAGTGGTTCTTTAAGTGACAATACAAGAGAAACTAATGAGCTTTACAACATTAGTACTCATATTCTTGATAACCATGGGAACATAAATTGTCACATGACAGGTACTTCAATATGTAGTGAAAAATGAAAAATGAATCCTATCCACACAATATGCATCATCAAGTTTTAGGAAGATAGTATACCATTTTGATGCTTGCTGACAAGCCTTGCCAATGAGTAGCTACATGTAGGATCCTTCTTTAAGATATCCTCAAAGCATGCTGCCAGCACATCTCCATTGTTATGATCAAAATGCTCCAAAAGACTAGCCCTCAATCTGCAATGTGTGCATTAAAGCTGTCAAAGGTAACAAAACCCTTATAGCAGAGCAAGAAGCAAGCATGAGGAAATTTGTAGCTTACAAAAAGAAAAAACCGCAAGTAACAACAAAATTTAGCCAAAAATACAAAAAAGAACAGCTAACTAATGTTTTCACTGATAGAAAAAAGAGAATCACTTTTGGCAGACTGGATGAAAAAGTACTGACCATTTTGTCAGAGTTACTGAAGAGCTACTGACTAAGTTAAGTTGTAGTATGCAATAACAACAAAATCTTAAGGTAACAACGGCAAGTTGTCAGGGACCCACTCAGAGATTAGCCAAAATTCAGCATATCCTATAATCATAAACATGAGTTTGATCAGTGAAAGGAAAATGGCACGGTCTGCTGATTTACCTTTTATCTGGAACAAAGGAAAATACTGAAAGCACGATGAGGAAAACAGAAAACTTTGGGAAAAATAAATAACGAAGGAGACTCGTAAAACAACATGAATGAATACTGAGTTCATATGAGGAGAATATTTAACCTAAAAGAACAAGAAATGAACAAAGAAAACTGCATTACATCACGAACACATAAAAGTTGAGACCAAAGCAACACCGAAAACAGAGGAAAAAATGCGAACAGCAAAGGATTAAACAGCTTTGATTATAGCAGTGAAACAGTCTACAAACGAGGGAAAAATAAAAAGGAACAAAGGAGGAAAACGGACCTCAATTCAGATACAAATTGACGGATTAAGCTAAATATACAAATATTTATTTATTGAAAAATTCCGAAAAAATTACCTACGGATCTTAAAATAAATAGCTTGAAGAGTCAAAAGCAGAGTAGATTGCATTGAATCAAGGATGTTTCAGACAAAAATGCAATGGAGGGCATGAAAGAGTGGGGAAACAACAGCAGGCCGGAAAGCTTCTCGAAAAACAAACAGAAATTGTATTCCAGTGGCGAAAGGTTAAACGAGGTTTGTAATTTTCCGTCATAAAACAGAGGTGACGAAAGGAAAAAGAGTTCAGAAACAACAAGAGAGAATCTTAAAAATACTATTTTTTAAGAATACTCAAATGATGCCATAAACAAAGTTAATATTACCATTCACCAAACAATTTTTTTTTTTTCTAAATGACTTTTTAAGAAGTCCCTTTTAGGAATCACTTCTTCACAAAGGACTTCCTTTCTTAGTAAGTTTTCCCAAATGCCACATTTGTTAGTTGTTTGGGTTAATTGGATTCAGTTTGTGGGTCTTGACTCTTGAGTTGTTCTTTTATTTATTTATTTATTTATTTACTTTTGTGCAAGTAGGACATATTGTCCTCTTTCCTCTCTTTTTGAATAAAGTTGTTGCTTATTAAAAAAAAAATTGGTGAAATAAAGACAATAGTAGTAGGGCGTCTAAGGAATCATTTCCGGGAATGACTTTTCTCTAGAAGCAAAAGCAGCCTCACATGATAATATTGACCACTGTCATTTCCTTTCGGTAACTCTTAGCACCTTTAGCAGGGTTGAGTTTCCCTTTTTCCTCATCCATTTTCATTAGTCAGCCAAATGAAGTTGTACTTCCCTTTCCATGATTATATTTTCCCATCAGTTTTCTCACACTTCTGGGCATCAGAGTATCGGGCACAATTTAGAATGTACCAAAGGAAGAAGTACCTAAAAGAAAGTGCTGTGTTTGAATTCTTACAGAACTTCTCAAGCTCATATAAGGCCTCCTTAACTTGATCTCCAAGCAGCAGCAACTGGCAAAATAAAAACCATCTGATTACTGAATATTCAATTCAAACAAAAACAAGGGTTAACCATACTAGTTGCATGCAGATAATGATTGCAATACAAAAATTGAAAATTGCAGTTATGGTCAACATGTATAAGATCAAGTGCCATCCAAGAAACTTCCATTTGTTGTAAACCAAAACAGTAGGAACAGAAACATGGGGATCACAAGGCCATGCTGGCTTATTTCTAGGACAAATAAGGGAAGGAAGTAAAAAATAAAAAATATCCTAATTTCTAAGATTCTTCATAACCTCAGCAAAATTGAACGAAAAATGAATGTTCACATTACCTGTATCAAAGGAAGTAAGGCTGCCAAAACAGGGGGTGTCGAGTGAAGAGCAAGCCGTAAATACTTCAATGCACCATTGTAATAGTTGTTAAGCATTTCCCTATGCAAATAGATGAAATCTTCGAAATTCTCGGTTGAGTGCGGCAATTGTAAAGGCAACAACCATGAATCCAAGCCTCCTTTATCAAGTTATAAGAAGTTCAGTATAATGAATGTATGCTCATGGACCAAGTATTACATGCATAACAAGGATACATTGAAGCCTGGAAATGCCTGACAAATGTAAAATAGAGAGGAGATGATGCAAAAGCTATTTATCACTCCATGTACAACTGCAGCCTCTATTAGTTCCATGGAAGTTCTTTGAGTCCATTTAACAGGAGCAAAACCGATCACAATACTTATGAAATAAGCAATGTGAAATTTGAGTATTGTATCAGCAAAGTGACTCGTCTCCTTGTGAAATTCGAGTCTTTCACCAATATTGAAGGATGAATCGCCAAAAAAGTAACACCGAGCACAATGTTTGCTTTTTGAGAAAGTGGACGCAATTAAAGAGAAAGAATGTGAAAAAGTGGAAGCTCATCTGCCACTTTTTTGGCAAAAGAAATGAAAAGGAAAAGAAAGTTTGGTATAAAAATGTCTATATATTTCTTTTATTAAGCCTGGAAGACCTAATAATTGAAGCAATTTGGAACAAAATCAAACTACAACCGCCACCAACATTCCATTCACCTCCTCCAACACCATTTCTTCCATCTGGCACAACCTACCTCCGGGAGCAGCACCACCATCAACCAGACTAGTACCTTCAGGAACAATGGTGTGCCTATCTTCAGGTTCTCAGTTGTTTTCTCCACTCAAGCAAACAAAAGAATACAAATCTGCACACACACGCATACACACTATCTCTCATCGATGTTTTCTCCACACATGCATATCAATGTCTTCTTTTCTACTTTCTAAGTCTCTTTCACTTTCTCTGCAACACATGTGGCATCAATACAACTTCGGCATATCTAACCACCAAACACTCAACTTTCTATTTGCTAAAAGACATAAAATTATGTCTTTAAAGTCAACTGATGGCACAAAATAAATCTTGATCCCATGGTGACTACCACTTTATGTCCAGATAACTAATTAAACTCAGTTTGTTCTGTTATTCAATGGATATAGACCTGTTTGTGCCAAAAATAGACTTCGACAACATCTTAAATCACCAAAACATCTTCATCAAGCATAAGCAGCAGTCGCCATTTGAAAAGAATGGCAGGGTCAAGTAATAAGACATAAATGTGAAACTTGAGATTCTTAGGGATACATCTTCTATATTGATTTAGATTTAAATTACTTTTTAAAAATTTTCTTAAAGTAATTAAAAAGCAATGGGATTCCTTTACATGTATTAGAATCCAGACTTGTGAATAAAAATAAGGAATCACTCTCACTGTTGTCCAATTACTCCCACTAGGTTTTCAGTGCATACTCTAATGGCGATACTAAAATTAATTAATAGAAACAGTATAACTGATTCTCTGACATCTTTTCTAATGATAAGACTAAAAGAAATTTACACATAATTTGAACACTTGCAATTTGTAAGTGTGTTTATAGAAATCTAAAGTATGAAGAAGCTTAAAATGTTAAAAAATATTGTTTGATTTGCAATTCAACAAGAATAACAATCCCATCTAGAATATAAATTTCATGAAGAGCACGTCAAAGAAGCTACACATTTCAATGAAAAAATGAATAAGAAACCCCACCAATCAAGACATTATAATAAATTAAAAACCAATTGAAAGCAGATTAAGAAAATTCTCCATGATGGTAATATGGTGCAATATGAACCGTCCCCTTGCCATATGCTAATAGTGATGCACAGTCATGAGCGATGCAAAGAAACAATTGTAAAATCCCTTGGCAAAGGAGTCCAAACACCAAAAGCCTACCTACATACAGAAAAGGATTATTACAATGAGAAGGAAATTCAACAAATAATCTTATACTCACCATGGGCAGAGAATATGGAAGTGTGTTGCAAATTGTCACCATAATTTAAAGAAGAGGCTTCTTCATGTCCAGTACTTTCAGCAGGGTTCACATAGAAGCCTTGCGGCTGGAAACTTTGGTGAGGTTTTTCTCTCTTTAGGTTAACATAATCTTCAACAGACACACCCCTATATGAGTTAATATCAGTGTCCATCGAAATTCTTTTATCATTCATAACAGAGGTGTCTGAATCACATAGGGTAGGGGCATCCGCCTCTTGAATATCAACTGAATTAGTCCCCTCTGAGTTCATATCTGGGTTGTCAAATCTTGTTCCCAACATATCCGATTGCATAGGGGTGTAAGACTCATCCGAATTTCTCAATTGCATCTCTTTTGGGATAGTGGAATACCACAACTGAAAATATGTCAAACCCACAACCATATTTGAAATTGGGTCCTTCCCAAATTCACGCTCTTGCATGAGGCTGAAAAGAACACCATAATTGATTAGGACAAATCCCGTCATATATTGTCTTCTCAAACACATTATTGTTTTCAGTCCATATAATATTATCATTGGAAGAGGAGAAAATACATCAACAATGCAACAGCCAAAACAAAAGGGTTGGTGACTCTAGCTTTGACCAACAAAACATCCATCAGTATAGATATACATGGTTGGAATTAAGGCTTTGTTGAATTGACTTGCTATACCTAAACATAGTTGAACAAAGTCTCAAAACAAAATATATATCAAGTTATGGAAGCTATCATCTATGTGTGTGTGTGTGTGTGTAATCTCTCTAATTCACATAGCTTAATATTGAAAATCTGCAAACCACGCAAGCATGGGAACCAAATATTTTGAAAGGAAAACAGTCGACCTACCAACAGTGCATTGCCAATGCCAGTGCCTCATTAGCATTTTTAATCTGTGTAAACCTGAAGAAAATCATAATAGCTGCATGCCTACATCTAGTTTAACCCATTGGTCAAGGATTATCTCTAGAATTTCATTCAAACAAAGTTAACCCTTGGTGATTGCCCTATTGGTCACCTTGACCTCCACTAGGTGCCTAAGCTTAAGCAGTTGCAGAATATACATTTCAAACATAACATGTTTTACATATCTACTGCAAAGTTTCTCACTAGTAACAAATTCTAAGCAAATTGGTGTATATCATGACAGCAATGAAGAATTTTTTTTAAACTCAAGCATGAATCAATGAAATCTAGTAAGAATAGCAATATCCAACCTATATATAAACATATCCAGCCTAAACAATAAAGAAATTTTACAATTCACTCCTAAAAGCCTAAAAAGAACCTCAAAAACTCATTTTCTGCCCTTTTCAACATTTGCAGGTCAGTAGCCATAAAATCCTTTACCAAATCACAAAGTAACATGAAATTGAGATCGAGAACACGAGAATACGCACGCACGCACACACGCACACAAATACACAGCTATAATACTCTTCCCCTTCGGATAATGGACCCCATGTAGTCTTATATGGACAACCAAATCATTGAAAAACAAGAACTCCTCATGAGGTTATGATCATAATATTCCACTCGTTTCTACATTGAGACATTCACAGGAAAAATGAAACATACCACATGGCAGCCTGATGAGCATCCTCAAAGTTCCCTTGTGTAAGACAGAAAAGGATAAACTCCACTTGAACCATAAATCTATCCTGCTCAACAATCAAAAGTATATGAATATGCACAATGTGACACGAGTGCATGGAACATGAGCGTTGAGTGAAAAGTGTCTTAAACATATGCTCCTCTGCAATCTATTTAGTACTTTTAGTAAGAAAGGATATAGGGACAATTATGGGAATGTTGGCAGTTTTCAAGATGAAATTTAGACATCAACCTCATTCAGGACACCAAAAACAATAGAATCTTGGGGAACCCACTTTCCCTCATTCTTAGATAGTTAAAATAGGAAAGAAATCATGTTATCATATCTAGTTCATCATAAGACTTTTATGCAAATAGATCCCTCCACCAAAAACTTCGTCAGGTTCGATTTTAACAGTTACCTCTCCAATAACCTAGGTCAGTCAGGTAGGGAGCAATCATACAGGGAACATCACCCTAACATACTCAACTTCTACAAGCTAGGGGTGGAGACATGGGACTACAGACTGAAAATTTAGCTCTCATATTTTTTTTTGGGGAGGCAAAATGTTTAAGCCTGTCCAGTATCATCAGAGAAAGGAAAATTTTTATTAAGTGGAGTAACAAAAATTTTAACGGCCCCAGGAGAACACCAAAGAGATTACTGATTTTCTTCTTCTTCTTCTTCTTTATGGTCAAATATAGGCTAGCACTTCAAACCCCAGAAAGGAGCATCTTCTTTATAAGACTGTCATTCCTCTTAACATGTAGTGTTTGTATGTGTGGATTTTTTTTTTTTTATTTTATTTTTTTTTTTACTTTTTGTTCTAAATGGAGACTTCACGTCCTCCCATTTTATTATTCTCCTCTTTGATGAAGTATCCACTTGTCATACTTTAAAAAGAAAAGACATCAAAAACAACAATTGCAGGTTAATTGTGGTTGAGCTCCTGTTAGTCTGTTAGATATAATGAAAATTGAAAAAACAACTTGAGAACGAGTTGATGACTTGACATTTGATGAAGGAACATTAATATTAAACAAAAATTTCATGATTGTATTAAGCGTAAGAAAGAAATTTTCCAAACTATACCTCTAATGGCTGACTTTTCATTGATCCAGTCTTTCTCATCCAAATTTCATAGATGTTCTTGATCTTTGTTGAGTTGATACGGTCATTTCCTATATGCTTGAGAAGCTCCATTGTGACCTAAAAATATGACTGATATATATTAAATGAAAAACATAAATTAATTCTGTAAAGTTTCATGCAGAATGTCATAGACAAAATACGGCAACTATATAGATAGAATTGAACACACAAGCGGGTATGAAACCCAGGAAACCAAGCATATTAACTTGCAAAATTAATTATATATCTTATGATAATTATTGCCTTATCATAAGTTGATCTAGATTATACAAACAACATTTAACAAACCATCTTCCTAGGGGGGATTACTAATGGGGTGGCACCCATGGCAGACTAATGCCTACAACCCCAAATACCATATTTTGGAATTTCCATCTTAGCCTTGTCTGTTTAAAAGAGAAAGAACACATGGATATTCGAGTTGTTTCTCACTTTCTACCCAAAGCGGCAAAAAATTAAAGCAAATATGATGTTAGAACCAGATTACAAAGCAATGAAATTAATAATGGTATGTAAAGCTTGTGATGATATTGTTGTCATCTAGTGTTTTGTTTTACATCCCTCTACCTTGCTTTTCAGTTTATTATCTAAGTTTCTTTTCCCCCTCGTAAGATGCCATTTTCACCCCATTTTTTGGTTTTAAGAATTAAAGAATATCCTTACACGTGCACTTGTGTGTGTGTATATATACATACACATACATATATAAAACCTTTCAAACAAGAGAATGCACTCCACAAGTTTAAATTTCTTACTGATACAAAATTCAAATTGTGTACATCATGTATGAATAAGGCAAATCATATCAATAACAAATCAATATTAATTGGAATTCTTCAAGAATATGTCAAAAAAGAAAAAGAAAAGTTATAAAGAATAGAATTAAAATATGTTGGAATTTCAAATGACTCAAAAATCTTCCTCAACAGTAAAAAATTTTCAGAATCTTCCAAACATAAATTTATGGTCTACCCCAAAGATTGTGATCTCAAATTTGCTATTATACAATACAAGACTGTTCATATACAGCCATCATATCTCCTAACCTCTCAAATTCCAATCAATTCTAAACAAAAATGAATAAAGAAAAGTGCAAAGCAAATGATGGGTCATTACATTCATACCCAATACTTCAATTGATTGTTCGCCGGAGACTTTTCCCTGCAAGTTCCTTTCAATAGCATGCTCAGTACACCACTTGCTTCTGACCAGTTGTGCCGTCTCACAAGTTTGCGAAGCAGGCGGCGCAATCTACGACGATGTTCTGTTCGTATGTTTTTCGAGCCTAACCCTAGGAGATATGACGGCTTGGTTAAAGATAATACAATTCTTTTGATACTCTTGACTTCATTGGCACCATCTTCAAACTCATCTGTGCAATTTTCAGGCATCTTTGAGTGCACCATCAAGCAGTGTTTCTCCAAACCTTATGTTGCTGCTTGCGGCACTTTCAGAATTAACAAAACAATGGAAAATATGAGAATGTGTGCAAGGGTGTACATATATATATATATATATATAGACCTATATTACCCTACATAGTCTAAGCTTAAAAAATTAAGAGTGCCCAAAAGTCTCCATTTGCAGCTGCAGAAAATAATTCCTGGAAAATTTTTCTGGGATTTTGTTTTGTGCCGTAAGGCTTGGAAAATTTTATCAGAATTGGAAAAATTTGTAATCCAATTCCAACTTTATCAGAATTGGAATTGAAATTGAATTATAATTCCAATGTTTGGATGGCGTAATGAATTGAAATTTAGAATTAGAATTCTTATCTCGTTTTCAATTCCATCGTTTGGATGTCTGCAAAAAACTCCATGAATGATAAGCCTAACATATATTATAATATGAGAGAAAAAAAAAAAAAAAACAAGATTTGTTTTGGAAAGGGTTGGAGCCCCTTTGGGGATTATTTTGATAACCATCACAAATCATTTACATATATGCATTATTACTTAAATCTTATATTCTCTACTTCTAAAGTGTATGATTTGCTACCAACCTGAGAGATTAGGGCTTCTGTTCAAAATCTGTGTAAAAAAATTATCTGCAATGGCTTTAATTTAAACCCTGTCTTCAGTGACTTCACTCCATTTATAATCTTAATTGAAGATGGTCCGCAAATTAAAAAAAATAAAAATAAAAATAATAATAATCAAAGTTGAAACTCAAAACAGAGAGAGGATAAAACCTTATTCAGGTTTGTTTCAAATTGCAAAAAAGAAGATAGATTAGTAGCAGTACCTTGAACTGGAAAAAAAAAAAGGAAAAAAAATTAAAAAAAAAAAAAGAGGGTCAGGCATGGCAGCTGACACCATCTCCTAGCTCTAGCAAACCACTACTGGAATTCCATAGCCATTTTTGTTCAACCATTACCTCACAGCCACTAGCCTTCGGAGAAGTCAAAATAATAAGAGAATAGAAAAGAGGGACAAGGTGGTACCTGTCAACTTCTTCGGCGACGGCTAGCCGGCAAGGGAGGGAGAGAGCTGAGGGCTGTCGAAGCTTCGCGGGATAGTTCGCAGGAACTGGGGCTATCGAGGCTTCAACCTGCAACGTGAACGGCTGAGGGTTCTATTTCGGTATTTCCAATTCTGGCTCCTAATTCCGTGTTCCGATTGGGTCCTTTATTTAGTTTTGGGAACATATCGATGTTTTAAAAATCGAACGGCTTATGGTTGATCATCCTGTAAACCGGTTCAACCTAACAAAAAAAAAAAAAAAAACAGTTCAACCGAATTTAAACCAGGCTTCAGCGCATCATAGTAAATATGTTAATCAACTTGGAGTCTATTATAAGATGCACTTTACATAAAATTGTATATAATGTAAAGTTGTGTATGTACGAGCAATTGTAAAATAAGTTTTTAAAAATCAATTATTGGACTATATATATTTCTTATGAATTTTATGTTCGCTAAAAGTTACTTTGATAAAAAAGTTGTACTCCATAACTTTTTTGTTCTTCAAAATATCACCATTTTTATCCAATCGATCTATTTAGAAACTCACCATTGGATCACCGTGAATTTTTGCTATCATGAAATTCATAAAAAGTATATTTAATCCAATTATCACTTTTTCAAAATTTATTTTACAATTGGCCCGTCACTTGCACCTTATAATAAACTCCCTATATTAATCTATATTCATACTGCTTTACTAATATATAAAGCCAAAGTTTGGTATACTCACATTTACTTTTTATAATCACCCTCTGCATAAATAGTATTTACCATTATTCAAAAAGAAATATCTACTAAAATAAAATGGTATATATATATATATATATATATATATATATATATATATATATATATGATCATGTACGATAATCTTCTTATACATGTTATGTTTGCAAAAAATTATAGTGATCCAATAATCGGTTTTTAAAATACAGACTGTGAAAAACTCTAGTAGCGGGATGGGTCCCATTATTATTTCTATATAAAAATGCATTGATACTCAATTACTAGTACGACCATTGTTATCAAACCCGGACCGGCCGGTTCAACCGGTCCCCTCTCCGGTTGGTTTAACCCACAATAACCCCTTTTTAAAATAAAAAAAAAAAAAAAAAATCGTTCAACCCGGCGGTTCAACCGGTTAAAAAACCGGTCAACCCAAATTATTTTTTTTTTAAGTGCTAAAATGACTAAAATACTCCCAATATTTTTAAAATCTCTTAAAGCCAAGAAGGCTAAAAAGGCAAATTAGTCTTAAAAAATCCCAAATAACAAAAAGAAACCAAAGCACCTAATTTAATAATACAATATTCTTATCTTGCATTTTAAAAAATATATATAATAAAGATTGGTCAATAGTAATTATCAATTTTCAATTTTGATGACTACACATAAATTCAAATATATGAATTGATTGTACAAACATTTTTAAAAAATTATATTTTGAATCATTTACAGCTTTTATTCTAATAAATAAATAATATATTTATGACGTCACGGTTCAACCCGGCAGTTGAACCGGTTGAGCCTTAACCCGGTAACTTTTCCGGTTCGATGAACGGTCCCGGTTTTAAAACAATGACAAGCATCCCTCTTCAAATAATATTATGTAATTTTTTAAATACCCATTTTAGACATGAGAGAAGATGCACTTTAAGATGCCTTCAACGACTCCTTCCTTCTCACTGATTCACCTTATCCTTTCAACAAAGACACCATTGATAACTAAGAGTTTATCTCTCTGCCACCGATCTATACTTCTAGGGCTTTCATCGTGGGTTTGATTTTGAGTTTAAGGTGGGTTTGATTGTAGATTTGAGGTAGTTTTGATCAATGTTTTAAAAACCGGACCGTTCATCGAACCGGAAAAGTTACCGGGTTAAGGGTCAACCGGTTCAACCTGTTCAACCGCCGGGTTGAACCGTGACGTCATAAATATATTATTTATTTATTTATTTATTTAGTTATTAGAATAAAAGCTATAAATGATTCAGAATATAAATTTTTTTAAATATTTGTACAATCAATTCATATATTTGAATTTATGTGCAGTCATTACAAATATTGGGACTATTTTAGTCATTTTAGCACCTTAAAAAAAAAAATTTAAAAATTATTTTTTTTTTTTAAAAAAAAAAAAATCGGGTTGACCGGTTTTTTGACCGGTTTGACTGGTTGAACCGGTTGACCCGCCGCGTTGAACGGTTTTTTTGAAAAATGGGTTTTTGAGGGTTGAACCAGCCGGATAGGGGACCGGTTCCCGGTCCAACCGGTTGAACCGGCCGGTCTGGTCCAGTTTTAATAACATTGGTTTTGATAGTGGGTTTGGTGGTGGGGTTATTGGTCAAGCCACAGTTCTTTATGCAAAGGAGATTTTGAGTTTAATTAAGTTGGGATTGTTGGTGAACCCCCCATTTGTCGTCACTGGATCTGAGCAATGGGAACTGAGGCAGCAGCGGTCCCTCTCTCCCTCTCTCTCTCCCTTCTCTCTCTATCCCATTAAATAATTATTGAAAGATAGATGATTTGCCAAGCCATTCTCACTTTTCAAAATTCAATGTTTTAAAACCCGGACCGTTCATCGAACCGGACAAGTGACCGGGTTAAGGGTCAACCGGTTCAACCGAATTAAACCGTGACGTCATAAATATATTAATTTTTATTTATTAAAAATTTAAAAATATAGAAAAAAAAATCCTATAAAAGTTCTAAATTTTTTTTTAGAAGTATCTCTATTCTTTATAAATTATAATCACACAATATCACAACAATGCATAAAACTAATAGCATATTTCTATCATATATAATTTAAAAGTTCATCAGGACATCAAGTTTAAAATTTCAATGCTATGAACTATGAAGCACTATGGCATAATCACATACCACTAATCTAATATACCATAACAAATCACATCATAAAGCATATTCACATTTCAACAGGTTTTAATATATCAATCAAATTCTTCAAAGATTGAGTTATAAAACTTAAAAAAATAAAAGAATGAAATTGTTTTGATAAAACTATAAATTTATAATAACATACCTTACTAATGCTTTAAACTTTGAAGCCCATTCTTTAGAAATTCCGAACCTTCCAAGATCCAATCCTTTTAATCTCTACTCTCAGCAATATGTTAAACCTGTAAAATAATATAATATAAAGTATAAACATTGAAAATGAGGTTATAGTTATTTTTTGGAATGATCTGGATATATATTAGAGAAAAAGCTCATAAAGTTTCAAGACAATACAAAAGCTCACAGCAGATAACAGAACACTAAAAACTTTTATTTTTTTCTTTCATTTCATTTGCAACCAAACAGAGGGAAAGGGCTAATACAAATGCTTCAAGATTTTTATTAAACTAAATAATCATGATTGAGGTTTCAAGTTTCAACAATTATGAGCAACATAAATTCAAAAGCTATAAGACATAGCAGAATTATTAAGCAAAAAGGCAATAACCATGAACTGAATTTAGCAGAATGTCATAATGATAATATTAGATAAATGTCAACCCTCTGTTTTTCAGTTTTCACACACACACTAGATAAATGTCATAATATAAGGTTTAATATTTGAATTTAGCAGAATTATTAAGCAAAATAACGAAATATAAGGTTTAATCTTTGAATTTACTAATTTAGCAGAATTATTAAGCAATATATTTAAAATATAAGACATGATACCATGAACTGAAGAATATCAAAGTGACCTAGAGCAAATAGCCACCGTGAACTGAAGAAAGCAATTAGTAATTTAGTATACCTTTGAAGATTGAATGAGGGAAGAATTGAAGAAGATTGAAGTGCTGTGAGGGGACTGCAGTGAAGATGTCGCCGTCGCCGTGAAGTGCGAACTGCAAAGTGCAAACTTGTGAAGTGGCTTGAATGGGAAGTGTGGAGCTGCCGTGAATATGCTACCCTGAAGATGAAGGCTGAAGAGGAGTTCGTGAGGCCGGAGGGCAGTGCTCACTGCTCACACAGTCTGTAAGGATTCAGGATTTAGGAACGGCCGGAGGCCAAAGTGCAAAGGGAATCGGGGGTGACGGAATTCATAAATCAGAATTAGGTAGATTGTTTTAGGGTTTTAGATTTATATTTTTATAGATATATTTACTGCTTTAGCCCTCTAGGCTTAAAAGTATGTCAAAAATTTATGAGGGCATTTGCGTTTTTTTGACTGCAATTTAATTTTTTCACAAAACCGGCCGGTTCACATAATAACCCAATAAAATCGGAAAACTGTCGGGTTGAATGGATTTCACAAAATAATTCAGTTTTTATGATAATTAGGTTTTTGTGGGTTTAACCAACCAAAGAGGGGACCGGTTCCGAGGTCAACTAACCAGTCCGATCCGAATTTGATAACACTGCAAAATTGAAGAGCGAGAAACGTTTTCCATTTTGAAGGTGGCATTTGTTTCATTTGTTAGAAGCCAAAAAATGTGACATGGGTCACTAAATTTGAAGAAAGTCTCAAATTTGCTATAGCATCTTCAAGAGAGACTTTAAAATTTGGGGAAAATACACTTTGCACCCCTGTACAAAAAAAAGTGAACACTTGACCCCTAAGACTTTCAAAATTTGACATAAAGACTTACAGTAGCTTACGGTGTTTAATTATAATGTGATTTTACCAATATACCCTAGAAGACAATATCTCCCATGGTCAATAAACGGACTTTGTTTCCATCAACCCGCGAAGCATTGGATAGAAGCCCATCTTTTCGCCCTCATCGAACAGGGTAAAATGGGCTGCCGCCCGCCGACCATGGTGATTAAATTCCGAGTAGCGACGGCGATGATGTCGGCACAGGAGACAATGCCGGGACATTCAAGTTCAGGCGCAGTTTTGGCGTGTGTGACTACATCGAAAGCGTCGCCGGGGAGTGAAAGATTGATGTCGACGTCACGCTCTCCTTGGTTTAAGGCATCGGAGGCGATGAGAATGGAGGCATCGCAGCCTTCGACCATGCAATCGTGGAAGAAGAGACGGAGAGTGGCGGCGGCAGTGGTGGGTGATGCTATTTGCTTGGTGGTAACGGTTTCTTCCATGATTTCTGCGAATTTTGGGCATGATTTTTGGTAGTAGTTGATGGTGAGCTTTGATTTTGTTAATGGAGAAAATAATGTGAGAGATGGAAGAAGAAGAATGTTCACGAATTACAATGACAAACAATGAATGGCTTCTGTTTTTTTTTTTTTTTTTTTTTTCAATGTTGATATCTGTTTCATGCAAGATGACCTCAAGATTTTTTCCATCTGGTTTTTGTGATTCTGGTGAGTCTCTTGCTGCCATATTTGTTTGCATTTTCTTTCTTATTCTCATCCTGGTTAATCCCTAATTTTATTTTATGTCTAGGTGCTAAGGAAATGGAGGATGATTTTCTGTTTGGGTCATTAGAAAATGGATGAGAGAAAAGAGGGGGAATGGCAACCAAATGCACCCAAATTGATGACAGGATGAGAGAAATGGGCATTTCCGTCATTTTACAGTCACGCGACAATTGTTCCGTCAAAAAATTGGATGGCCAACTAACGAAAGAGACCAATCTACCAAAAATTGAAAGTGGAGGGGATCAATTGTTCACTTTTAAAGTACATGGGTGTAAAGTATTTTTAGCCCTTAGTACGATGATACAAAGTGTATTTTCCCTTAAAATTTACACCAAAATTGTGAATAGCTAATTTTATTGATGCACTTCAAAAGCTATCTAATATTAATTATTTTATCAATCAAACATACTTTTCAACAAAACAAGCATCTAAATATTTTTTTTTCTTTCCTCACTTTTCTTTTCTGATATTATATTGTAAAAAAATATTTGAAGGGTGAAAAAAAAATTCCAATTTCAAAAATTGAGGAAAAAATTTCACTTTTAAAATCAACATTTGTTACATCTATTAGAGCTCTAAAATTTGAGGTGGCTGTTCAATTTTAAAGAAAAATATAATTAGATACCTCATCTAGAGATGATCCAAGAAAAAAAAAATTCACACGTCAGGACTCGAGATAGATAAGTCTACAAATTTAGTCGAAATTGATTGATAAAGATTTAAATTTTTTTTTTTTTTTAAATCAACATTTGTTACATCTATTAGAGCTCTAAAATTTGAGGTGGCTATTCAATTTTAAAGAAAAATATGATT
>JAESVK010000506.1:947608-960520 GCA_017140935.1 Hamamelis virginiana | reverse complement strand
AGGGCCAAGAGGAATCTGCTAGATGCTGCACCAGCGACAGGCATTCTACTCTCTTCCAAGACCCTTTCATGGAAAAAGACTTGACGAATGTTTGGTGGCACAAATCTTGATGACACCTTTGATGGCACAAATATTGATGACAGGCACGACTCTCCGGCCTCTTATCTGTTGCCAACTTGAATCTGACTCTTTATGTGGCTGTAAGAGCAGCATTTTAATCTAAAAATCGGATAAGATTTGGGACGCCAGCAGCTTGTTGGATTGGTCGGAATTGTTAAAAGTCAAGAGAACTGTGAGTTTTGTTTGGATAGAAAAGTTGAAGCAAGTTGTTTTGGTGCCAAAAATTATAAGTGGAATATGTTTGTATATATATATAAAATAGAAAATGTATTTTTTGTTGTGCATAAATCCCTGGAGTGCATATATTATTTATTATTAATATTTATATGAAGCATAGTTAAATTTATTAATTTATTTATAATTTTTTAATTTATATTATTTATTATTAATAATCTTATTATAAATAAATTTATTTATAATTTTATTGCTAGTAGAAAAATAAATTACTTTTTTGCAAAAACGATAATGTCAATTCAGGATTATAAGCAACTTATTAGATGGTATCCAAATAGATAGTAAAAATTAGTATCAATAACACTTTAAAATATATTTTTCAAATATAACTGAGTTTTTCTTTTCTTTTGTTTTAAAAACATAAATATAAACTATTCCAAACAAGTCGGATTATTATAATGGGGGTTATTTCAGTCTATTCCATTATTGATAGCTTCAAGGCTAGGTGGTACTAACGTCATTTGGATATGATTGGTCTCGAGGTTGGTTTTGCTGCTGAGCAAGTATGATGCGGCTCAGTAGTTATTTGGCCTTTTGGTCAATGTAAATCAAGTGTTTCGAAAAACCGATCGTTGGATTGAATATTATTCTTATGTATGACAAGCATGCCAAAAATCACAGTGATTCGACGGTCAATTTATGAGATACATATTGTGAAATTTTGTAATGAATTGTATATCAAATACAAACTGTTAAATTTTTTTACTGTCTGTATCTCATAAATCGACCGTCAGATCACTGTGATTTTTGGCATGTCTGTCATACATAAGAATAATATTCAATCCAACGGTCAATTTTTCGAAACACCTGATTTACATTGGCCAAATAGCTGCTGAACCGCACCATACTTGCTCAGCAGCCAAACCAAAGTCATTGGTCTAAATGAACTTTTTATCCATTTTGTGTCCATGATAGCAGGATCCAGAGAATTGGGACAATTATTGAATACCAATGTTTATGAAAGAAAATTTATATATTAAAAAAAAAAAGGAAAAAAAAATTTAAAGATGTGGCAAAAAGGAAAAAGCAACAGTAGCCATACTATTAACTTGGTAATAATAGGTTAAGATTTTAGACAAGCACATACGGATGCAAATTTATATATATATATATATATACATAGAGTCTATTATAATATGCATTTTATGTAAGTTACTGAACATGTTTTGAAAAACTGACCATTTGATTAAATACACTTTTTATGAATTTAATATTGGGAAAATTATCCACAATCTCCTATAATTTAGATTCTGTATCATGAGGTCCAACATTCTCTAAGATTTACTGTGAGATCATTTCAGGATATTTCAAAGTTAATCATTTTTTTTATATTGACTGATTTGCCCTTATTTGATAAGATTACATTTAATGCGGTTTCCTTTTAGAGTTTGTATCTATATGGAAACTCTTTATGGAAAAATTTTAGATTATTGAACTCTTTATGGAAAATTTTTAAATTACATTCATTTCAAATTTTGAATTATCAAATTTTGAATTATCAGTCTCTTTTCTATATTTATTCTTAAAAAGTAAAAAAAAAAAAAAAAGAGTTGCATTATTGGATTCTTTTCACTTTTGTTGGAATTTATTGAAAATCAAATTAAGTGCATAAATATATTTTATATAAATTTATCTAGTTAAAGATGTACGGCAATATACACATCAAACACTTGTATATGGGTTAGGTTAATTTACTTGTTTGAAAATCAAATTTGATGCATATAATACAGTTTATATAAATTTACCTGTTTGAAGATATATATAAAATATGCATCCACTACGTGTATACGAGTTAAGTAAATTTACTTATTTGAAATCATATTAATTAGATACATACAATATATAAATTTACCCGTTTGAAATTATATAACATTTAATGCATTCTTTTTTGGCAAAAAAAAAAAGAAAAAAAATTAAAATCTGGATATATAAATGATGAAAAATCTGTGATAAGCTATATAATTTTTTTTTTTCATAAAATAAAATTTTTATAAGGGAATTTTGGTATACAACCCCATATACTAGGGGGTCATGGTTAAATACCCTTTAATATTTGTCAAAATTATTATAATTCAATGGTTAGTTTCTGAAAAATATCATAATGAAATAAAAACACAAAAATTAAACTTAGGAACACACGTGATGTGTATGTGAATAAAAAAAAAAATAATAATAATAATAGTTTATTTTAAAATTGTTAATTTAAAAAGAATTGTGTGACTAAATACATTAACAAATATCCAGACATTTTAACTATGAAATGGATGGAATTTGCTCGTAATTCTACTCAATTTTGGAGAGTATTCTAATTCAGATTTTCCTTTTTCTTTTTTTATTTTCTAATTATAGTGAAAATTATGTTCCAATTGCTGACGTGCAGCAAGATGTGATTGGTCTGTTAACGTAACAGCAAAATGCATCACTCCACTGAAGATAGCTAATCCTGGGATGCTGTACCTCCAAGACGACTGTCGACTGGCACAGTTACACTTGCCTACGTCTCTCTAACCGATCAACATGCCACGACGACGCACCCTCTCTTTCTAATCATATACATATGCTGTGTGTGTATATATATTATTTCAGTTTCGGATTTTGTGTCTGTACAGCTGACATGGAGGACCAATCAAAGAGCAAAACCAACGGCCCTGATTTTCCCAAGGATCTGGAGTATCAGTCCGGACTCGGGAACCACTTTTCGTCGGAGGCGATCGCCGGAGCTCTCCCTGTGGGTCAGAATAGTCCTCTTCTTTGCCCCTATGGCCTCTATGCTGAACAGATCTCCGGCACCTCCTTCACCTCCCCTCGCAACCTCAACCAGCGAAGGTTCCATATTTATTTATATTTATGTATATATCTTAGATAAATGTTTCGATTCTCGTTTTCTTGTTTCGATTACGTAATTCGTTGATAGTGTTTTGAATTTTGATTACTTTGTATAGGGATGCTTGAGTCAATGTTGAGATAGCGATTTCTCTGTAAATTGAGATCTTACTGTGTTGTGATTAGCTTAGGGATCGTTTGGCTTACATTTTGGAATTGCTTTGTTCATAGCAATTCATCCTCCCACTCTCTCTCTCTCTCTCTCTCCACACACACACACACACATAGCTACTTCTCTGTGAGTGAGTTTTTGTTGTGCCGTGATTATCTTTTGTTTTGGAATTTGGAAGCATTTTTTGTTCTCTCAATTAAAAAAATTCTCTGTTTTTTGTTCTCAGAAGCAAGAAAAGTGCTTCTGAAGTTCTGATCAAACAGTTGCAGTTTATTTAAAGTGCCACTTTTTAAATTTACTTCTTGAATTCTAATGAAATTCCCCGAGTTCAGTTGAAATTCATATTGAGATAGCAATTCCTCTGTAAAGTATGATCTTTTGAATTGAAATTAGCTTAACTTTTATAAATTAAAATTCTAAGCTTTTTCTGGGGTTCCAAATTATACCTCTTTAATTTTAATTTAGTTAGAACTTTATTTATTTATTTATGGCTGTTATATGTTAGTTGATTCGAAACTTAGTATGAAAAGGGGTTTTTGAACCCAGGCCTCCAGAGCAACGCAGATTAGGCTCTGCCACCTTGTTTAGGGACATCTTCTTATACCTTTTGAATATTGTATGAGTTTAATCGAGGTTAATAAAACTTGAGTTCATTTTTCATTCTTTAAGGATCATTGTAGCATTTTTATATTTGAGTATACACTATAAATTGGGATTTGAAATTCATATGGAGATAGAAATTTCTCTATAAAGGGACATTTCTCAACTATACTTAGCTTACTTTTGATATTGAGATTTTGTACTGGGTACTGACTTATTCTTCAAGATAGATCTTCTGAATATTCTTTAACCCAATCAAATTTATCTTCTTGTTTCTTTAATAGCATAATGAAGTGTTATTGTTTCCCAACTTTATGGTATAGTAAGGTAACCTATCTTGATCCGTTAATAATTCAGCTTGATTCAAGGCTAAGGAAATGCATTGTTGGTTAGGATTTATTTATTTTTGTCCTATATTGTATCTTCTGTTTTTAATTTATTTGTTTATTTAATTATTTTTGGCAGTTGGCTATATCGGATCAAACCATCAGTCACACACGAACCATTTAAACGCCGTGTCCCAGGTCATGGTAAGCTTGTGAGCCAATTTGACCAATCGAACAGCTCTGCTACCCCAACTCAGCTACGATGGAAGCCTGTTGAGATTCCTGATTCGCCGACTGATTTTATTGATGGGTTGTACACAATATGTGGAGTTGGCAGCTCATTCCTTCGGCATGGATTTGCAATTCACATGTAATTGGTATTCCATAATTAGTTCACTACTTTCATCTGATCCGATTGTTGTCACAACCAGCAGATTTATTTTATTTTTCCACTTATCTACGTTTATGTCACATTTTTGTAACGTTGATTTGCTTTCTTCAATAAAAATTGAGATAAAACTAGCATGATTTTCCTTTTTTTTAGTTTGTGAAAAGAGACCTAATTGAGTTCTGAAAACAAATGGATAAACAAGGACCTTCCAAGTTGGCCATACTCTTTATCTGGTTTCGGAATCCTGATTAATTGGTATTACACAGAACATTGAACTTTGACCCTAGGTGAAATCCAAAATTTTAAAATTACTGTGTGCGAAATAGAAAAGAAACAGTAATATTTTACTTTACATGCTGCTTGATTACTGAGAAATTATAGGAAAAGAAAATTAAAACTTGAAATCATATAACAGGTTGGGTTGAACAGGATACGATCTTAGCAATCAAACGGAGCATTAGTGAGTCGAACTTTGATACACTTGATGTTGAAATAATTTGATGTGAATTCTAATGACTATAATGGGCTTGTTTCTCTTGCGGACTGCAAAAAGAAAATATATCTAAGTCTTGGTATTTTGCATAACAGAAAATATGTTATAAGCATTTCAGAAAATGATAACATGGTTGAATTCAAGTAACAGTTTGAAAAAACAACATTATGATGCAGAACCTTAACAGTTGAGATTTAAGCGCTGACATGTAACACACCATCCAAGTGTGTTCAACATTGGAGCTAAAGGGAATATGATAATTCTGTGTCCTATTATGTGCAACTCGACTTGATGCTCTGAGGCAACTAAATATCTGGTTATGTATTCTCATTTGTATGCTAAACAAAGGCTTTTCTTTTAATTTATGAAATGCCAAATAGTAGATCGTGTCTTTGTCACTGTTTCAAGGACTTCTTCAGTTGCCATTATTTTCAAGTTCTGGAATTTTCTTCATGAAGAATACTTATTGCAATTGATTACAAGAGGAATAGACACTAATCCATCTCAATTGCTAGCAAACTAGATTTGTAATGAGAATAGTTGAAATCATAATGAACATATGTGGACTTTGAACAGCAGAATAATTTTCTACACATGCAGGTACACAGCTAACAAATCAATGGAAAATTGTGCCTTCTGCAATGCTGATGGTGACTTCTTGATAGTGCCTGAAAAAGGAAGTAAGTAACTGTCACCAATCTTGTACAAAGTTGTTTCTGAGTCCCCTTTTCTTTTCAAACTCTGATTGCTATCTTTGGTTTGACTGCGGTGGTTTTATACATGGTATCCCTATTTCTGTTTGGAACTATATGTGCTTAGCCCTAAGCTTGTTATCTGCTACTTGGAAGGTGATTGTTGATTGTAGAATGATGCTTTTGAGTGAAATCTTTGACATGACACACTAATTTATCATGCCTTCCTGCTTGAGGCTTAGCTCCTTCTTTGCTCTCTCTTTGAACTTCTTTTTATTATTACGACATAATACAACCACAGCATTTTCTGCACCTTTACAAGAAGTTCACCTTCTAACTTCTTGTTAACTTGTGCATTAATTCAACTGTCCCAGTCCAAACCTTCCCACACAATTGTGATTCTTTTCTATTATATTTCTAATGATTTTTTTTAAGTGTCTTCTGTATGATACATCAATTTCAGAACTATATTATTTAAGGGTCTTCTGTCTTATATCCTGCATTGGTCATGTAGGGCTGTGGATCACTACTGAATGCGGAAGATTACAGGTGTCTCCGGGTGAAATTGTTGTTTTACCTCAAGGATTCCGTTTCACTGTTGACCTGCCAGATGGCCCATCACGGGGTTATGTTGCTGAGGTTTTTGGTACCCATTTTCAACTTCCTGACCTTGGCTCGATAGGTACCTAATCTCTTGTTCATTTGTGGCCTGTGAGTGAATTTTGGGAAATCCATCATGGTGAGAGTGTAATTTTGTTCAAGTGTAGGTGCTAATGGCCTTGCTGCTTCAAGGGATTTCTTAGTTCCTACAGCCTGGTTTGAAGAGAGTTGCCGTCCAGGGTACACTATTGTACAGAAGTTTGGTGGTGAACTGTTTACTGCAAAACAAGATTTTTCTCCCTTCAATGTGGTTGCTTGGCATGGAAATTATGTTCCATATAAGGTGGGTATTACTGTTATGCTATTAAACTTTCCTTGTTGCACATATGGAGATGAAAGCGATAGACATCTTCCATGCTACTCTTTTCATTTGTCTTAAGTTGTTTTAATTACAGTGTAAACTAGTATTTTTTTCAAGTTACCTTGAATTAAGGTATTTAAATAATGCATGAAGAGACCTGATTTGGAGAAAAACCATTGCTTCTTGCAGTATGATCTAAGCAAGTTCTGCCCTTACAATACTGTTTTAATCGATCATAGCGATCCATCAATAAATACAGGTTGGTAGAATCTGCTGATATGCATGTTTTTACTTTTAGGAGAAAAGGACTTTGTTCATTTATTACTCATGTTAAAGTATTTCAATTTGGTATTTTGCAATTATGTTGCAGTACTGACAGCACCAACTGAGAAACCCGGTGTGGCATTGCTTGATTTTGTCATTTTCCCACCACGATGGTTGGTTGCCGAGCATACGTTCCGACCTCCATATTACCACCGCAATTGTATGAGTGAATTTATGGGTTTGATTTATGGTGGATATGAGGTAAAGTTCGATCAAATTGTGACTTTTGTAATTATTTGATCATAATTTTGCTGTTATGTTGGGGAAAGGGAGGAACTTTTACCCTTATGTCTTATAATTATTCCAAGATTTACAGTTCAAATGCTACGGACATTTAGATTGATTCTTTCAATTCCATGTCATTGTCAAACACTCTTTACTAGTTTACACTAGTAAGATGTTCTTGCTATAGTCATTGGATTCAGGGACGAAACTCACACTGATATTTGCCAGGGAAACATAATAGGAAGTAAACAATGCGGTCTTCTTCTTCCAACAGCAGTATTCATTTGTGGGGAAAGTTTAGGTGCTGATGCACATTAGTTAGGCAATAACTCCTGCCTCAAAGAGAGTAGAAAAATTTTAGAACATCATGGTTTGTTGTTCCATATACACATTTTCAATTTTTGACCTTGTTTTCAGGCAAAAGCTGATGGATTTCTCCCAGGTGGTGCAAGCCTTCACAGCTGCATGACGCCCCATGGTCCTGACACTAAGACATATGAGGTATACATCTTGTAGTTGTAGCTGCTGATTTCCTCATTTTGGGGTATTAAACTCCTCTTTTTAAGCCTGATTGGATGGGGCGGTTGTATACCATTCAGACTTTTGATTGACTGATCTAAGCATTCAATCCATAAAACAGCCCCTTTACCCAGTCGAAGAACAATTTTGGTCTAACAATAGCATTCTCTTTGCCTCGCAGGCTACTATTGCACATGGAAACGAGGCAGGACCATTTAGAATAACTGATACCATGGCTTTTATGTTTGAATCTTGTTTAATCCCCCGAATCTGCCCATGGGCTCTTGAGTCTCCTTCATTGGATCCTGATTATTACCAGTGTTGGATTGGACTAAAATCCCATTTCACACATGAAGAGTCATTCAATGAAAGCAAGGATATACAGAATCAGATCAATGGGCTCAAAGTGTGAACCACTGTGGTTGATTTGGTCTCGAAATATAAATCCCAGGCATGAGTTCTATATGCAATAAAAGTGTGCGACAAGTTTCATAATATTCATGATTGTTTTACCAAAAATAAAAATAAAAATAAAGATAATATGAATGTTACGAATCAGCATGAATAGAAAATGCATATTATGCTACCCGTAGCTTGTATACTTCAATATTCTGTTTTAGTGTTTTGAACCAGTTTCATGCTGTAATACTTGCCTTTTGTCCATACTTAATGTGATTTGTGAAGATGAGAATTTATTCTGGCATAAAAATTTGGAGCATCACACTAAGGTGATTTTGGAATTGTCGTTAATTCATTCTGGTGTTTGTATCCCCCTCCCCTCTTTGGCAATTCTTATGTTTGTGTCTGGTCCTCTCTGCTGGTAGAAATTGATATTAAAAATTGGCATTTTATTTTTAACATTTCATAGATTTGAACCCATGTTGTCTGCCCTATACTTCGCAGAAGTTAACAAATTGGTTGGATATGCGCGACATTGATAAGAATGGTTCTTTATGGATCACTTTCAAACTTTTGGAAAGATCAGGGTTTTTCATGTGCAAGTTTTAACTTCAGGAACAATAGAAGTTGATGTTTCAATTCTACAATGATCATTTGTAAGTGTCATGATCATGTTCAAGCAATCTTGGTGTTGAAGTGATTCCTAGGAAGTGGGTTCCACCTGTGTTTCTGGAAGAAGAAACCATCATTTTAGATGTTGGAATTTTGAATTTCAAATTTATGTCCTCTGCTGCCGCTTGTGCAACCTTTGTTTACCCAGTAGTCATGCAATTAAGCTTCGCTATAGTGCCTAGCTTACTTGTTAAGACCATGATGCAAGATAGACTAATGTTTAGGGACTATATGAAAATTATAGAACTCAACCATCTAACTGACTAAATTTTATTTTACCACTGATTGATAAGTTTATATATATATATATATATATATATATATACACACACACACACTAATGTCAGGTCGACCAGATGCAAGTTACATTAGATCAACTCAATTACAGCTATTTGCTAATGGAAAATTTTACTCTGCTAAATCCTATCCCATTCGGCCTTTTAATTTGACAAGCCAAATGTGGCCTTAAATAATGATATCAAACAAGGGAATGGGATAAAACAAATGGGGTTTAAAACTTTTTTTTTTTTTTTTTTCATTTTTGTCAGACTTGTTAGTCTAAACTTTATTAAGGCCGTTTTATTAAGGCCGTGTTCTTTGGCCTAGAATTTCAAAATCTATGAATTTTCAAGTGCCAAGATTTTGAACTCCTATGACTTGAAATTCCAAGTATTTCTAACCTCAAAAGAAATACTTAAAAATGTCAAAAGAACATTGGAATTTGCTCAATTCCAAAGAATTGAGAAATCTTCCCACCAATTCCAACTAAAAGAACAGGACCTAAGTAACTTTTTACCAAAAAATTTATTTTTTTTTTAAAAAGGAAAAAATCTAAGGTCTTTTCACATATAAGACTAGGGAGTTTTTGAAAATTTTAAAAACTAGATTATGCTGGTTCAACCTTAATGATATTTGATTTTAATAAATCAACTATCAATTAATTTGATATCTACATATATGTATAGAAATGCTAAGGTTAGGTCACCTCAATTACAACTATTTGCACAATATATTTTGAAAAACCAGCCTTTGGATTTGATATCCCTCTTATGTATTTCATGTATGTCAAAAATCACAGTGATCTAACAATCCTATCCCATTTGGCCTTTTAATCCGATAAGCCGCATGACCTTAAATAATACTATTAAAAATAGGAATGGGATAAAACAAAAGGTGTTTAAAACTTTTTTTTGGTTTTTGTCAGACTTGTTAGTTTAAACTTTATTAAAATTTTTCATTAGCAAACTATATAATTATCCTTGTTTATCCCTCATTTATATTTGGTACATGCTTGGATATAAGATTGGTGTGTAATATTGGAAATTGTCCGTCTTGCAATTTCTATTTATTGTTTGGTACATAATATTGGGACATTCATAAAGGGCATTTTATTTTTCACTTTGTTTCCAAAATACCCCCAAGTCAAACTCATAAAGTTAGTACATTAATGCTCCGTTTGGTAGGAGGGATGGAAAAATAGAAGGAAGGTAAGTAGGAGGGATGGGCTTTCCTTCCTCAAGGGAGGGAAACCCTTTTTCCTTCCTGTGTGTTTGGTATGATGGATGGAAAAGTGGTTTCCTTCCTTCCATGTGTTTGGTAAATTGGAAAGAGGGAAAGGAAGTAAAGAACCTAAATTACAACTATTCCCCCACATATATTTAACCAAAATGACATTATACTACTAAATTCTAATAACCATTAAAAAGATTCAGTTATATGTTTATAATTGAGAAATGATAATTTTATAAGTGGGTCTCCGATGAAATTTTTTTTTAAATTACTTTTTGTCAGAAAAACAAATTCTAATATTTATGAAATTCTCTTTCTCAGCTCCTTCCTTGGAAAGGCTGAGGGGTTAAACAAAAAAAATTATGTTAAAATGGTCTTTTCAAAGCCTACATAAGCTGATCTCCAGTTTTCCTTCCACTTTTCCACCCGAAATTGGATGGATTGAATACCTCCCTTTTTCCCCCCACTTTTCCCTCAATTTTTCTCTCCACTTTTCCCTTTCCTCCATACCAAATATGTCTCAAATCTCTCTTTCCTCCACTTTTCCCTCCTCCCACTTTTCCCTCGTAACGAACAGGCCATAAGGTCCTATTTGCTTATTTGCTTATACTGTAGTTTCATTTTTTTTTTAATAAAAAAAACAAAGAAAAATGATAATTTTTTTTGAAAACATGTTTACAAGTTTGATTTAAGTTCTTGCTTTCAAAATTAATTTTTAAAATTTTTAAAACTTTTAGAAATATAATTTTTTGTCTCTATAGGCCCACTTTGGGCTCAGTATCCAGTACACGAGAGGGGAAGGTAGCTGAGAAATAGTGCAGGCTCTACTATAATTGGATGAAACTGTGCGAAGGGCCGGCCCTGAGGTTTTGGATGCCCTAGGCGAACTCCTAAAATATTGCCCCTACTATGTATTGACAAAATAAATTTTCGTGTAAAATTTTAGTTCTTGAATCTTAATTTTTCATAACCTACAATCTACAACAATCAATTTACAAAGAGAGTTTTCAATAGGCTCATCCCGAACCTCTTATCACCATTACAAATATATATTTAAAAAAAAAAAAAAAAAAACTAAAACCAATAATAATCAATTCAGAAAGAGGGTTTTCAATAGGCTCACCCTGAACTTCCTATTATTGTTATAAATATAATTAAACTAACAACAATTCTATTCGTCATCCCTCATGCATCTGACTAACTTGGAACAATTATTTTGAAAAATTGACCGATGAATTTGATGCTCCACTTATACGTATCAAGAATGCAAAAAAATCACATTAATCCAAAGGTTGTTTTTTCAAAAATTAGATTGTGACAGTTTTTACAATTTTTTCATTACTTTTTACAATTTTTTTCATTCTTGCAAAAACCAATCATTGAGTCAATATGATTTTTTTGCATTCATGATAAGTATAAGTGGAACATCAAATCCAATGGTTGGTTTCTCGAAATACTACTCTAAGTTGGTCAAATGCATGAGGTAGGATAGAAAGAGAGGACAAATGAAAATTAATTTCTATAAACTTACTCAAAATCTTTTGTTATCATTACAAATATATCAAACAAATAAACAAATCATGTAACAATCAATTCACAATGAGGATTTTCTATAAACTTACCCCAAATTTCCTGTCATCATTACAAATATATCAAACAAATAAACAAAACCTACAACAATCAATTAACAAAGAGGAAAATCATTAGACTCACCACAAACCTTCTGTCACTATTACAAATATCTCGAATGAATAAACAAGACATGCAACAAATTAACAATCAATTCTTAAGAAGGATTTTCAATAGGCTCACCTTGAACCTCTTATCATCATTACAAATATAATTAAATTAATAAACAAAATTTGATTACAACTCTTGAATATAATTCCATTAAAATGAATATAATTCAACTATAGTTTTCATAAATATATTATACAAAAATAGAACAATGCTACTAAGAAAAATGTAACAAAAAATAGAGGCTAAATTGTAGAATATTGTCCAAAAAATTTATTTATCTCAAATCAAGAAACTTTTTTTCTTTTTTTGTTGCAAGACTGAGTTAAAAATTAACTTTTGAGTTTGGACTAATGCCTAATATATGGAATGTCCGGCCTATACAATATATATATACTCAGACTTTATCTCAAGACGATGCCAATAAAACTGTCAAAATTTTGATACCCTAGACGGCGGCCTCTTAGGCCTATCTCAAGAGTGGGCTGGCGAAAGTGGTACCCAAAACCTTTTCTTCATGGTGTTTGAACCGAAAAAGGAAAAAGAAAATCTTTATGGTGCACATAATATAATGTGTAAACGCGTTACTCTTTTGGGCCTTTTATCTTAAAAAGACAATAAAAATAAAAATTACAGGTAGGGTCTTCTTTGCTCCTCCCACGTGCAATAATGCATGCTTCTTTCGTATTCGGGTAACAGTCCTCCCTCTCCACCC
>JAESVK010000506.1:857126-872862 GCA_017140935.1 Hamamelis virginiana | reverse complement strand
TCTCTCTAAAATGCATGGAACTGTAGTAATATATATAAACCCGAGTGAATCCTATCCCTGGCATAAACACATCCTCCAAAGAGTATTCTCTATGAGATTTTTGATATACCTGTTTTTTTGTTTTTCTCATTTTATTTATAGATGCTGGTATTACTACGGATTTGGAGACTAGCTACACTGCAAGGATCATGATTCTCTCAGTGATACCATTTATTATCATGCAAATAGAAAAAGTCCTCCCATCTTCTGAAGAGAACATTGTGATCTTCATTTCTCTTTCTGTTTCTGTTGTACTCCTCCTTCTATACTTCTTCTATCAGGTATTTCATTTCCCATCTCTTTTTAATAACAAAATTCATGGATAAGTCTTTTTTATACTTACACAAATGTATATAAGACCAAAATCATATGCAATGCCACACATTAATTAGAGTAACCACAAACACCCAATCATATCATAATTAAAACACTAAAATGGAATTAAAAGGGTTTTGCCAATTTTAATATTCATCAAGCGATCGATATATCGCCTTTCTCACACATAGATAGGAGCCGTATGTTTCTCACACAAGATTGAACCTCATAATTTCATTCCCACGAGAGAGATAATATTCCACCGATGGTCAAAGTATAAAGGTAGTAGTACTTTTCAATACAAAATGAGATAAATTTCTTCGCAATCTTAACTTCTTTTTTTTCTCAAATTATGTAGATCTTCCAGCCTTGGATTCAAAAAAGAAGACTAGAATATGTGAAACACGAGCATCTAATGCTAAGA
The DNA here is from genome assembly GCA_017140935.1 of Hamamelis virginiana. NCBI lineage: Eukaryota > Viridiplantae > Streptophyta > Magnoliopsida > Saxifragales > Hamamelidaceae > Hamamelis > Hamamelis virginiana. The sequence continues at coordinate 872,084 of JAESVK010000506.1, read as the reverse complement.
ATTTTAGAACATGTGCAAGAGCATGCACTCGGAAGACTCCTAACCGACGATGGGGCACCAAATGTTCATGGGATAAGAAGGTGAGCAGTAAAATTAAGAACTTTTTACGTGTATATATTGTTTAATCAATGAACGAACGTACATATAAAGCATTGCATTTTGGCATTTTTGGCATTTTGCAGGTTATTTGAGGAAGTAGATCAAGATGGTGATGATTTTATATCACCTTCTGAAATAAAAGAACTCATCCTCCAAATCAAAATTAAAAAATCACATTACAATAAGGATGAAGCAATAGAAGAAGTGATGGAACAATTCGACCTTGATAATGACCGGAAAATAACAAAGGATGAATTTGTAAGCGGATTCACAAAATGGCTTGATGAGACGAAGAACACTATGGATGAGAAATATTACTCACAGAAATCATTAAAGTATTTGTATCAGGTAATTAATATTAATTTAGTTAGCAGGTTTTTCAACCTTGAATTTTTCATTGGCCTTTAATTAATTTCTGGGAAAGGATATGCTTAATTTGTGTGAATGGACTTACAGGGAATTAGGGCTTGTTTGGATGTCCTATGAAAATTGAATGGTTTCTTTAGTTTTTGCATAGCATTTAATAAGTTTAAAAATCCATCATCTAAAATGAAACTATTTAATGAAATTTGAGTTATCGCTGCAAATGGTGATTTAAGATCAGTTTTGGGATTTCTTAAAGTGCCACCATTTCAAAATTTCACCATCATTTGTGAGGGTCATTGTTGTTTTGTGTGATGGTTGCATTCATGATGATGAATTTGTATGTATCTTGGCAGGTGTTTCAACCTTGGATCCAAAACAAAAGGAAAGAAGAGGAAATCAAGAAAGATGTAATATCAGCAATTTTAAGCCATGTTCAAAGCCAAGCAGTAGGAAGCCTCCTCAACGAAGATGGCACTCCCGATATACCTAGTATAAGAAGGTATATATATATAGATTACTCTTTTAGATGTTTAGACGTTGCAAAAAGCAACAGTGAACTCTTTCCTAATGAAGAGTACTAATGTAACATTAATTCTGCATTGAACTATATATAGGTTATTTGAAAAAATTGATCAAGATGGAGATAATTTCATATCGCAACCTGAATTAAAGGATCTAATTGCGGATATCAAGTTTGGTAAGATACCTTTAGATGCCGATGAAGCAGTAGCAAAAATTATGGAAGAACTGGACACAAGTGGAGACCAGATAATAAATGAAGAGGAATTTGTCACCGGATTTGCAAACTGGCTTAATGCCTCTAATAATCAAGATCCATATGCTGCAGCGTCTCAAGACGATATCTACCAAGTAAGTAAAAACCACAATATAATGTGCCTTCTTTGAGTTTCTTACAACATCTCCAATGGGATCAGAGTGTTATATATATAAGCTCCTATATATTGTCAAAATGTGCAGAAAACATGGGAAGAAACGGACATGTTGGTGGATGATGATCAGAGAAGAAAAGGGGCTGTGGTGAATGATGAAAAATCTGGATGGGCATGGTTCAAGGCTATAATGCATTTGGTGATAGGAATTATAATATTATCAGTTCTAGCAGAGCCTCTTATAGAGAGTGTTCAAAATTTCTCCAAAGCTGCAAGCATACCGGCATTTTTTATCGCTTTTATCTTAGTCCCATTGGCTACGAATGCTAGAGAAGCAACTTCAGCCATCAAAGCAGCTCGTCGTAAGAAGCCAAGAACTACTTCTTTGACATTTTCTCAGGTTTGTCCCTTCCAATCCTTTTCTAATTATTTTCATAATTACGACTTCTCAAAGATGGTTTGATTTATTGATATTGCAGATTTACGGTGGAGTATTCATGAACAATATTCTTGGAATTTCTGTTCTCTTATCCCTAATTTATGCGCGAGGGTTGACATGGGATTTCTCAGCCGAAGTACTGGTGGTTCTAATTGTTTCCGCCCTAATGGGTCTTATTGCTAGTTTTCGCTCCACCTTCCCCATTTGGACATCCATCGTCGCATACTTCTTGTACCCTTTGTCTCTGCTCTTCGTTTATGTTCTTCATTATGTTTTCCAATATTAAAAAACACATAATTAAAGTATTTAAATCCCTCATCAAATGCAACAATTGTTGTGACATCACCCTATCAGTGACAAACTATCTTAAAAGTATATATACTTTGAAACATAATAATTTTATATCATCTATTACATTAAATATTGAATTGTTGATATGACACACCACATCAATTATTTAATCAAAATTTAAAATAATACGGTGATAGATTTTGGGCTAGGACTGCCATGGACCCCCTAGGCTTTCCCATTTTCAAATTTAGGCTTTGGGTCATTAAAGTAGGAATTGGGCTACCCCAGAGGCTGATCACATATCATGATATGGCTGAATGCTGACCCAGGCCCCTAGATCTTTGTCTTTAAGATCTTTAATTTGAATACAATTAAGTGAGAACATTGTCCCCAACTTATTACTTTTTCCTTTATAAATTTTTGACAAAACCTAAAAAATAAGAATAAAAACATAGGTGGGTTTTGAACCTACAACCATTTTGCTCAAAGGGGTTGCTTAGCAAACATAAAAATATAACTAGTTGAAAATAAGTCCGATCGATTTTATTTTTTCTACTGATTCGCAAGTCCCTTTTTCTGTAAATTTCTTCAACCATGTAAAGAAAATGAGGCCTAAACATGGGTTTTTTCCAAACCAACAATAAGCTAATTTTACTTAATCACCACATAACATTATAAAGTGAGCCAAACCTAATCCAACGATGAGAATTTCTAAACAGGCTCTAAGTCTCTATGGGCCAGCTACCGGATACCACTTGGGTTACATACCAATTTAGCAAGGGTCTTGTTATTGCAATCCCTCCCAACTATTAACACACCCTAATCATTTGTGATTTTTTACTGTTTTATGAAAAAATACATTGTTTTTAAGAAAACTAGCTTCATTATCCACTAGAAAACATCATTTTGAACAACTTTGTAGAAGAAAGTTTTTCCAAAATCTATCATTTAAATAGACTTTTTGGCATTTTTTATGAAATATTCTGTAAAAATAATAAATGGTCAAAAAGTCTACTTAAATGATAGATTTTGGAAAAACTTTCTTCTACAAAGTTGTTCAAAATGATGTTTTCTTGTGGATTTGGTGCCAGTTTTCTTAAAAATAATGTATTTTTTCATAAAATGGTAAAAAATCATAAATGATTGAGGTGGGCTAATAGTTGGGAGGGGTTGTAATAACAAGGCCCATTTAGCAAAACAAAAGCTAAATGGCCCATTGAGCAGGTGCGGCAAGCAAATCCAAACTACAAGTAGAAGGGTGAGTGAAAGTGACAAAAGTGCCTTGGAAGATGCTGCTGGGTTGAGAGTGGTCCTTACGATTAATGGTAAAGGAAAGATAGGGTCCTATTCATTTGCTTTTGAAAAATCTTTTGATGTCTTTTGTTCCATAACAGCCAACAAACAATAGGATAAAGAATGTCAAGGAATTTTAAGCACTCCAAAGCTTAGGAGGAATTACTCCTTTGGTCATTATGGGCCCAATATTGACAAGTTAACTTTTCTATTTTTTTCCAAAAGTTTTAGCAACATCTAATTATATTGCCACACACATGTATCAATTGAGTAAATTTTTAAGTTGTCAGAGCATCTCCAATGCAAAAGCTAAATTTGAGGTGCCAAAGCCAAATTTGACATCCCAAATGGCACTAGTTGATGCCAAATTCTAATTATAGCACCAAGGTGCTCCAATGCACTAGTGCCAAATTTTGGCACTTTCCATCTATTTGACATATTTACCCTCATGCTCCAACTAACTTCCAACTACTTTTCATAAGTTATTTACAAGAACATATTAAATATTTTTTATTTCTCGTAATGAAAAAAATTCATATTTTAAGATAATTAATTATTTTTTTATCTTAATTTAATAATATGATATTTGAAAAAAAAGTTCGCATAAAATTAGCTAAAATACTACTATTCTAATTATAATTTATCATTGATTAATTTAAATTGAAGGAATTTAATTACACACTAAATTTAAATTAGTGCCACTTGCAGTTAAAATTTTGATTTTAATCTTGTAGAGCCATTTGTAATAAAAATTGACAGTTGGATTAGATACTCCTATAATGTATGTCATGTCTGCCAAAAATCACAGTAATCCAACGGTTAGTTTTTGAAAAACTGTGACTTTTTTGTTCTTACAAATGTTATCATTTTTTAGCAGTCAGTTTTCTCAAAAACCAACCGTTGGATCTGTAGAGTCGACTGCATATCATATTTTGAAAAATCGACTGTTAGATAAAATATTCATCTTATGAATGTCATGGCTGCCAAAAATCATAATGATCAACTGTCAGTTTTTGAAAAATCTAACTACAAAATTGTTATTTTTTTGTTCTTCGAATTATCATAATTTTGCAGTCAATTTTTTCGAAAACCGACCGTTGGATCACCATGATTTTTGGCACCCATGACATTCATAAGATGAATATTTTATCTAACGATCAATTTTTCAAAATATGATATGCAGCTAATCTTACAAAATGCAAAATATATTTTAAAAAAAAAAAAAAAAAAAAAAAAAAATAGCTGTCATGTGTGGTCCGGTGCTTGCTCCAAAGAAAAAAATTTTGTTCCAAATATATTTAAATAGTTTTTACTCTCTTGCACATTAAAAAAAAAATAAAATAAAATAAAATCTTTCTTTTCCACCCTCTCATGTGTGGTCCGGTGCTTGTTCTAAACAAAAAAAAAAAAAAAAAAAAAAAAACATTAAAACCCTTCTCTTTTTATCATCGGTGAAAGGAAGCTGCTACTTCAAAAAAATTAAAACAAAATCTCTCTTTTCCCTTCTCTCTTTCATGCTCTTTGCCGATATTGAAGATTTGGGACCATATCAAAATATGGCTGCTTCAAAAAAAAAAAATACCTTGTTTGTTCTTCCTTTATTCTTCTAAAAACATATCCAAATGAAGAGAGCAAGAGAAAGATTTTGGAGAGATTTTGGAGCAGTCGAACTGGGAGCTGATCGAAACAAAGTGAGCAAGAAAGAGCAGATTGATCCAATCTTCAGACTCGGATGGACTCAAACATGGAGTCTTGGATTTTATTTTTTTGGCATCAACCATGAGAAAGGTATGATTTTTTTTTTTTTTTGTTTATTGCTATTTGGTTGATGAGAAAGCATAGGAAAATAAATAAAGTAGTGGATGTGGCTTTAATGTTGTTGGCTTCTTCGGTGCTATTTATTTATTGATTTATTTTACTTTTCCTGCATTTTCTCAGCTGCCAAACACTCCTACCCATTTTATTTTAATCCAAAATCAGTTGGATATAGTTGGAATTTGTGGGAAAATACTGATGTTGCTCAAATGGCAGTTGCCATTCCAAATCCTAAATTTGGCAGCTTGGGCTGCCAAAGCCAAATTTGGCATGAGCAATGGCAGCTGCATTGGAGCAGCTGTTTTGGGTGCCAAGTGCCAAATTTGACTTTAGCAGCTCATTTGGCACCTCCATTGGAGATGCTCTTATGTTTACAAAAACTAAGTTCATTAGAGCATCTCCAATCCTTACTCAAACCCTTACTCAAATTCAAATTTGAGTAAAAATGCCCTAAAATCCTTTTCCAATCCTTACTCAAACCTATACCAAATTTGAGTTTTACTCAAACTCTAACCCAAACTGAGTTCTGACTCAAATATTTAAGTAAACCAAAATATGACCGTTGGAGCTCCTTGACGTTCTCTTCCCTGTGCCATCCATGGTTGCCATCCAAAACCGGACTGCACAGCTTGCAATCTTCACGCCATGGTAGCCCTAGCTTGCAAGCATCAAGCCAATCATTCATCCCTTCCTTCTCCCTCCCTCTCTCTCTCTCTCTCTCTCTCTCTCTCTCTCTCTACCCTTGTGTGATGAGCAGGTCTCTCTTTTTTTCCCTCCAAATACTACCAGAGATGGAGATGAAGATGTTTGATGCGGGAGAAATAGAAAATTTAGGGTAAATATCTAGGGCCAGATCTGCAAATCGCAGCAGCTAGCTTGGAGAGAGTGAAAGAGAGAGACTGTGTCTGATTGTGCAAATAAATGAAAATGAAGAAAGGACTATATTTGGTTGTGCAAATAATAGCAGATTTGGGTGTGTTTGAGAAAAAAATTTGAGTAAATGATTAATGGAGCTTTTTATTCAATTTAAGTAAGAGTTTAAGTACATGATTGGAGATGGTCTTATGGGAGAACGTTCACAATGAAAAAAAAAATGTTGGATTGATGTGATTTTTGACATAAATATATATAAGTGGATAGGACTTCTATTATAAGGTGCACTGTACGCAATTTTCCATAAGGTGATTTTTATAAAGTCAAATACTAATCATATTTTGAAAAACTGACTGTTGGATTAGATGAACTGTTGATGAATTCAAGTTCGTCAAAAATCACAGTGATCCAACAATCAGTTTCTGAAAAATTATCACAGTGAAAATTTATGACTTTTTTATTCTTTAAAATGTCACCAGTTTTTTTCAATTAGTTTTTTCATAAACTAATCGTTAATTTTTTACAAACATAAAATTCATAAACAGTTCATCTAATCTAATAGTTGGTTTTAAAGCATGATCTACTTTTGGTCCTATATAAATTACTCTATGCAAAATTACGTAAAGTACACTTTATAATATAATTATAAGCCTGTAGAAATAGAATGTATAATATATCTATCATTTCTTACAATATTTATTGCAGCTAACTATTGATAAAAATAATGTCTATGCGCGTACTTAGTACCTACCAAACGGTCCAGAGTCAGGAGGTTCAATTGAAGAGAGCAATAAGTCGACACCGTGGGTTGACAGAGATTTCCGGTACCCTCCATTGGTCCCTCATGGGTTGGTGAAGAATGTTGAAGGAAAGGACGCCGTCCGTCCACGTTGTCTTCTGGAACGTATTAAATTTGAATTATAGTTAGCCTGTCGGCACGTTTGTCTTTTTTTTTTTTTTTTTAAAACATTAGATAAGATTGCGGAGTGCCGACTCAATTTTGATACTTATCTAGCCAAAAGAAGAAACCTTTTGATACTTTGGCTTGCATCTTGCCGACATTAAATAAGAGAATCAATCTCTCTCGCCCTTTTTTTTTTTTTTTTTTTTTTGTGTTTTTGATAAGAAGTTTTCTGGATCAATTTATGCATATCAGACTAAATTTTCTACCACCAACAAAGTATTGGCTCAATGGAAGCAGGTTGAATCCCAATACGTTTCAGGCCAAAAGGTCTTGAGTTCAAAACCTTAGAATCTCACTTATTGGAAGAGACATACCGTACGAACTGGGATTAGTCTCATACCCATAATGGAGACTAAATTTCCTACCCGATCATAGTTGAGGTTCCTTTACTCTCTCCTTCTACCTCTACTCATTGAATTTATAAAACTTTAATAATACAAAAAAGGCTTTAATTTCTAATAGTTTTTTAGACAAAATGTAAAAGGTGAAGAATAGGGTAACTAATCTCTCAGCTATTCTTCTCCTTATCTCTATTTTATAACCAATATTGTTCATGTCTTGCTAATGCACTTTTCTCTCATAAACACATTTTCGAACTAAACTTTTTTTCAGTAATGAACTATTTTAATTAATTTTTTCTTTGTTCATACATAAATTTTCAGTCCATTTTTTATTTTTTTATGAACTATTTTAATTAATTTTTATTTTGTACACACATAACATTCATGTCAGAGTCTACTATCCTCCTCCACCTTAATTACCTTCTCTTCTGTACTACCTTCTATCTTCCTCAATTATCCATAAATTACCTTGAAATAGTTATAAAAAAAATTAAATAGGTGATAAATTTTGACACCCCTCGAAAGCTACTAAATTTAATAAATGTATTTAAATTTAATATAATCAATCAATATAATTATGTGATTCGTAATCTTAAGTTCGAGACTCCTTGCTAATATAAATATATTATTACTTTCATCTTGTATTATCTAATATTATCAATTTATTATATCACTAAAATAAATGAATAATAAATGCAGATGAATCCTCCCAAATTCCCAATGCTACAATTTGGGGTCAGTTTCTGATTGGATCTGTGAGTACTGTAAGGGCCGGGATTCACATGAGGCAGGCTGTCTTTGTTTGACCTTTCCCAATATATATATATATATATATATATATATATAAAAGTTTCTAGAAAAACTTTTGATTCTCTAAAATGTCCATTTTAATTTATATATTAACTTAAATACCCTTAGTTTAATGTGCTAGAAGACCACTCCCCTTCTCCTCCTCCTCCTTCATTGAACCTAAATATCATTAATTTGGTGAATATTAAATGATCCATCGACTTCCATCCATGTCTTCAATTCCTTCCTTCAACATCTCACAAATGAGAAAAAAATATTGATAAAATATTTCGTGCACTCTTTGTTGATATATATCGGTGTTTGTATTTGTCTATTTAAAGTCAAACAAATAAAATCAGAAACTAAATATACTGAACTAAAATTGATTAAAGATGATAACCGCATTCAAGAGTCTAAAAAGAATCCAAAATTGAAAGGATTGATAATCTTTTTATTCTTATTTATAAGTTTCCTTCTTTTTTTTTTCGTTGGTAATCATTCAAGTATACAAAAACTGTGATTGTCGTAATATTGACAATCTAATGAAAAAATCGAGTTACAATTTCACCAATATTTCACTTGGATTTTTTATCCAATGCAATAATCTAATTATCAAATAATTTTGCATACATCATATTTTCATGCTAATATTGTACTTCTATTTAAATATCTACTAAATGTATTTATTATTTATCAAATAATTTCACGTGCGATGCACGTGGACAGTAACTAGTATATATATATATCTTCCAGTCCAGTTAGGCTGAATGCTGACCATGACTTTTGAGATTTTAGGGAACCGTTGAGATTGGTTAAGTAGTCAATGGGACCTGGTGTCAGGTGACCTGCCCAAATTTCCAAATTTTGCACACTTTACATTTAATGGACGGACTAAAATATCATATCATACGCTTTTCAATATTAGAGAAATTAAATAAATAAATATGATACTATTAATGTGTACTTTCAAATTAACTGCCTTTCTCATCACGGTGGTCATGAACCTGCCTAACTATATGGGACCCATAGTTATGAGACTTAAATTATACATTGTCTACCTATATGGGACCATAATTATCATACTCAAAGTAGACATTAATTAACTCTATTGAGGGACCAAAAGGGTCTTGATTCAACCAAGAACTTCGCCAATGTAACCACTTGGATTGATATATGGTTCAATTTTAAAATTAATATAATTTGGAAAAATAAAAAGCATGTCTATAATATATTTGTAATATATAAATCATTCTATGTTAAGAGAGTCTACTCAACATTTTAAAAAAATTAAAAATTAAAAATTAAAGAATGAAATCGTCTCTTACATACTATCATATAATGAGTGATATGTGTTTAAAGAACTTAAGGATGGGTAGCTTAGTGGTTGTGCAAGCAAGGCTAAAGGGCGTACCAAGTCCCTTGGTCCTGGGGTTCGACTCCCACTAACTATTAATATCCTGAGTCACGAACTGCAAAGCGCAAGTCTTGTTTTGAAAGCCTTGTTCGGAGTGTAGGATTTAGTCCGATGCGCACAGGTTAGCCCAGGATACCTATATAAAAAGAAAAAAAAGAAAGAAAAAAAGATACGTGTTTAGAGGGCACAAAATTATTTTTCTAATTTCAAGTCTACAAATTGACCCTAAGTGGTATGTACTCTTTTGAAAATTTTCCAAGAAATTATTAAAGTAACGTCTACTACGGTGTTCTTATCTTCTCTATTCATTCTTAATATATGGATAAATAAGTCATGGAAATTTAATTTTATTTGAATTATGTCATGAAGCTTCCAAAGAACTTAATAATTAGCCTTTTTAGTAAAACTCCAGCTAAAAAAAAGTTATTCGCACCCGATCCGATAAAATGCTTTTAATTTCTTGTAATAATGTAATAACTCCACGATAAGAAGTCATGAATCTTTATACGGTCACCACATGACAATTAATATAACCCAATTAATGCTAACCCCTTTTAACAAATCGATAATGCTTAGGGGTTCCCATATAAGTAACCGGTTAAAATAATAAATACAATATTAAATTTGTCTTCCATTAATTAAATATTGGGTGGTCCATAGTATTACTTCATCAAGACCAACCCAAAAGTATCTATATTGGATTAGTCAATTACACAATCAAGTACATTGTTAATAAAAAATAAGGAATTAGACAATATTAGAGAGCTAGGAACAAGATTGTCAAACCAACCATTCACCAAAGTGGTGTTGTAAGAGTCTAAGTGGATAGTGATGTTTTGTTAGAAGATAGTATCGGTTGCTTTCAAAAGTTGAAAACCATATTAAATTTTCATATTTCCAAGGTATAAAAGGGAGGAGTCGAGATCTTCTGACCCAATTATCCTGTCCCATTCCTTGACACACGAATAACATAGTGTCATGTGGCAACATTTATTCCCTTCCTTCACACTATTAGGCTGTTAGCGTTCAGTTAAGAGCTAATAAAAAAATAATAAATAATTTTTAAAACATTTCATATTATGTTTCATTTACTAGATTTGCCCCTAACATGTTCTCCTTAGAAAAGCAGGACAAGTTCTGCTCTACAACGTTGAAGCCCTAACTACTCAAAACTCCATGTATACCGATGTTCTAATTCCTCCTCAAACAAAATTATTATTATTATATTTTGTAAGGATTTTTTTTAATTTTTTTTTCCAATGCTTAATCTCTATTATATTAAGGGAACAAATTCCACACATTGATCAACATCTCAGCTGCATTTGAGAATGATTAAAAGGATTTTAAAAAAAAAAAAAAAAAAAAAACAGGGGATGGTTAAGCTTAATCAAAATTTTAAATGGTGGACTAGAATGAATGCACGATTGAGCATAATCAAAATTTTAATCGGTTAAGCTTAATCACGACAATTAATCTTCATTTTTGCTAAACAACCAAATCTAATTTTAGTACGATGTGATTTCACGTTGACATCTCGCTTAATAGTTTCACACTTACCTTCACAAGCACAACAAAAAGTCCTATCCATCATATTGCCATTTTTATCTTTATGTGTTTTACTTCTTCAAACACTGAAACCAACATTATATGCATACATGTTGTAAAAATTATAGGCTGCTTCTTCTGTTTCAAACTCCATGCCAATTTCCTGGATCATTTTCTTCCGAATTCTAGAGTGAACTAAGTCCATTCCTTTATCATCATTCAAATTGACTACGTATTCTGGTAGATTAGCTTCTTTACCCACCTCTTCTATGGAAATATTGAACTTAGACAGGTGATCATTATCATATTTGAACTCCAATTGACGACGTGATCGCAGTTCACTATGCACATAATTATCTTGAGTGTCCATGCCCTGTAACAAAAAAACACAATTCATAATAACTTATATTAGGTGACTAAAAAATGAATTCTATTACAGGGGAATGGAAGTTAAATCGCAACATGTATGCATATATTTAAAGATAAATGGACTAGTAACATTTTATTTAAAACACCTGAGCATAGTGGTCCAAAAACCTTATTATTCTTTAATTTGTTAGCTCTGTTATATAATAGTGGTCCAAACACCTTAGCATTCTTTAATTTGTTAGCTCAGTGAACTCGCTCGTTCTATCTCCTTCTATCTCACGTTTCTTCCTCTATTGCTCTGGGTTTCTAAACCGCGCGCAGAAATTACAGCTAGTTTCACTCTATCCCCTTCTCTTTTCTTCTCTAATCCAAAGCTAAAACAAAAAAGGCGGGCAAAAGACGGAATGGAGAACGTCTCCCTCACTGTTTGAGCGGGAGTTTGGTGCTCAAAATTTTATTTTATTTTTGTTTAAAAAATCATTTTTTCAATGGACTTAGCAGAAGACTAACAAGGTGAAGGAAGGAAATAAAGTCGCCACATGGCACTATGTCAGTCATGTGCTAGGGAGTGGGACAGGATAATTGGAAGATTTGGACTCAAAAGGGAGTGTGGTTGATGCACACTGCAAGGACCACTAAAATAAGAGTGGAGATCTTATGTCCTACTTTTTATGTACCATTTTTTGTCCCATCTCACAAAAGTCCATCTAGAAAATTTCATCTTTTAATAAATAAATATATTTTAAATTTTCAAAGTGAACTTTTGTGAGAGGAACAGAAAGTGGTATATTAAAAGTGGGACAGAAGATCTCCACTCTTAGGTCACAAGAATTAACATAAAATAATAACTTACAATAAATTGAACTGAAGAACATTACTTACTCAAAAAAAAAAAAAAAAAAAGAATCGAAGAATATTAAATAAATAAATAAATAACTTGCTTGGTTATTAGACTTGGCTCAATTAGTATTTTAATATTTTAGAAATTCACCAATCTTACCTTAGTAAATTCCAATAATAGAATATTTTAATGAAAATTTATTTGAAAGTAACAACTTTGGTTATTAAAAAATATGGACAATTTCAACGAATATTACTTTTGATATAGGTTTTAATAATTTTTTTGTAAGAAGAATCAATAGCAAAAAAAAAAAAAAAAAATCATAGCTGTCATAGTCTAGTGGTAACCCATTGCCATTATAAAGCTAGAGATGTTAGGTTGATGAGGTTAAATTCCTTAGCCAGTCCTCCATCCAGGAGATCGTTACAGTTAGCTCGTGAATATTAGTGGCGGTAGGAATGGAACCATACTCTTTCACTTTTTCGCCTTTGGGATCCAGAATACTCTCCTTCCAACCACTAAGCTGGCCCCAGGTGTAGCTTGGATTAGGATCGATTACCTTAAAATCAGATTCTCCTAATCCATTGACACCTTCGACAGTAAGTGGGGACACTTTGTCCTACTAGGGACACAAAATTAAAGCAAATCTGAAAGGACAGATTGAGGTAAAAAGAAACATCGGACAAACGAGACGTAAAGATCAATAAAATGAGGGGGAATCGTACAAGATCAGTAAACACTGGTGTAATAGAATGTAATTTTTGGAATGAATTTTTATTGTGGTAAACTAAGATCGAACGAAACCTTACATAGTGCTATTGTGGACCAAAAGGGCTATGATTTATAAACCCTACATAGTGCTATTGTGGACCAAAAGGGCTATGATTTATAAACCTTTGTTTTGAAATGACCAAAAATTATCATTAAGTCAAGTCATATATGGTTAGTAATTTTCTTACGAGATTTTTTTATGTGAGAACTTGCCTTTCTGTCAATGTAATATGAGAATTTCGGAAAACCGACTCTTCCAATGCATGCTCAAAATCACAGTGATCTGACGGTCGATTTCTAAAATATAAACTGTGAAAAACTGTGACCATTGGATCGATATTGTCATAGTTTTTCATAATTTGTATTTTCGAAACCGACAGACACATTCCTATGATTTTTGGCATGAATTCATACATAGGAAGAATATTCAATCCAACGGCTGGTTCTTCAAAATATTCATTTTACAATATTTTTACTAAAAAGTAAGTCCTCACATAAGAGTGATTGAGGATGTCCTCATAAGAAAGGGATAATTAAATAACAACAAAAAAGAAAGAGTGACAAAATGTTATGTTAGACCCCAACCATTATCACTTTTAGTGGTTGTAGATGGACAACCATGAATTTATTTATTTATTTATTTTTTTATAATAACAAACTGTCATGTTAGATGCACTCAAAGGACAATATACTAAATAGGACTTATGAAATGACAAATCTAAGGGGGCAATTTGGGGAAACCAAAATTTAGTCAGCTAAAAATTTATGAAGTCAATCAATTTTAATTTAAATATCTAATTGTGCAATAAGAACTCTTCTCGTATTAAAAAATAAAATAAAATTCAAAAGTGAACATCCTCAATACCAAGTGCATATTTTGGGAAGTTCAAATCATTTTCATAGAAGTGGGCTGAAATTTTGCAAAAATAAATTAATAATAATTCCACCCCTTAAATTGTTAATTTTCTTAGCAAGATCCAAGATAAAATAATGGGTATTTTTTACTGCCACATTTCTGGACTAAGAAGCTTTTAGGCCAAAGCTTCAATAAAGTGGAAGATGATGCATGGAAAATTAATAATGAGATATTTGGAGCTACTTGGAATATTCTTGGAGCACTAAAGTTGGTAAATATAAGCTACTCCATGCACTTGTGTTCTAATCATGTGATGCATAAAGTGGGACCATTTTAAGCCTATTGAATTTTTTTTTCCCTTTGAATTTGTATGTCAAAATAAAAGAATAATTGGTATCCACTGTTTAATAAGTCTTAATTGAAAAATTAACTATATAAGCCAAATTGGAAAAGATAAATTGTTTGATTTGATGGATGAACTTTTTCTATATATATATATATATATATATATGAAAAATGCTATTCATCGCACCACTTTGCATCAACTTTTTAATCTCAACTTATATATGTAGTGTATAGTTGACATGGTACTCAATTAATAAATATAGTAACGAATAATGCGTATCAAATTAATGATATTATTACGATTGATAGTGCATATCACATCAAACTATAAAATAAATAATATATTTAACATTTTGCTTTGAAATATTATGCTTACAGTATTATGAAAGAAAAACAGCATGTTGGATTAGTTGGCTGTGAATGAACCATATCTCATGAAGCGGAGGTATCAATTTCGACTTTCAGCAGCTTTTATCTGTTCATATGATATCGGGTCCGGTTGTGATATATATTCTCCATCAACAAAAATAAAAAGTAAAATATATATATATAAAACGAAAGTATACATATAACTTTGACCTTAGATAAATGTTCTTGGATTAATGAATTGTTAGCCTTCTAGATTAAAGTGTTTTTTTTTTTTTGCTTCACCTAAAA
>JAESVK010000506.1:830684-847126 GCA_017140935.1 Hamamelis virginiana | reverse complement strand
AATTAAATTTACCTATTTATATGTATTTAAATAAATAAGTAAATTTATCTATATAATCTAGAAAGAATAATAATTTTACTTATTTGGCATGTTGCAATATGCTTCTTTCACTGGGGCATTTCATCGAACATCTTAGGTGCTATTTCGGGGATATGAAGGATTAGTATATGCAAGGTAAGCACATAGAACAAGTCAGTGGCGTTTATGCATTTGAATCCAAAACAATAGTAGTATACTACTGTTCCACTGCTCGTGATTAAGTTGGACACTGAGATTTGGTGGGGCTGCGAGGCAGAGAAGTAAATGGAACCGTCCATTTTGACACGTTTATTTTAGGAGATTTATCGTCTGCTGCATTTTTTTCCCATCTTTAGGATTTCTCACTAACTCTTCCACTCTCCGTCAAGGTTGGAGACCACTTGATGCTGTAGAAATGTGCTTCTACACAACTCTCGTAATAGGGATATGATCACTTATCTGCTGCCTAGAAATTTGGCTGGAGCTCATCCTAACTATATTCGTCCCAAACTAAAAATGGTAAAAAATTTGAATTTCTAGTAATTAATTAAGGGTATATATGTCAGATTATATTAGATAGGTAAATATAAAATTTTGATTTTTTGGGAAGGGATTTTGGGTCTACTATCACTACACTAGGGGGTTATGGGTTATAACCCCATTAATAAATGGGCTAATTCTTATTTACGAGTGATGGTGGGAAAAATATGATGAGTGCTCTTGTAACCGAGCTTAAGTTCTCATTAATTGGGCGAGCTTATATGCTCTATCTTTGGCTGACCTTATGCCCTTTTATTATGGCAAAGCTTGTAATCTCTTCTCAAGGCCTACCTTACATCCTCATGTTTTAGCTGACGAGCCTAGTAGTCCAATAAGATGCAAAATCAGTAAATCAATTTAACAGGATATTATCCAATATTATCCTTATGAATCAATGAATATTTCAAATATTGAAACTCATCCACAGAGGAAAGTCCACCCTAATCAATTTTCCTAAAATCAAGGGATTATATCAAGCTAAAATTAAGGAATTTCATCATCATCTTCATTTATAAAAAGAGGGCCAAAAGACTGTGCGAGGTATGCAATATATGACATTAAAATTACAGTCTTTATTCAAAGTCTAGGACACTGATTTGATCATTGGAGAGTCCTCCCATTGACTTGATCATTGGAGAGCCCTCCCATCGGCATCCCGCTGGCGGTGACAGACCCTACCTTTTCTTTATGCAAGCCCTCATGAGCGTGTCGTGACAATGACCGCTGAGCCAATTTTTTTGCATCATAAACAAGAAATATAATCCAAAACCTAATTCTATAAAAATGGAAACATGAACTATTGAGCCAGAACTCAAATTATAGATTTTGTTTGTATGATATAATAAATGGGTTTGAGGGAACAAGCAAAAATATTGGTTTAATGAGAGGGATTAAATGGTGGGAAAGGAAGTGTCACATCAATATATTATAAAATAAGAAGTCAGTGAAAGTAAATCATATTTGGTAACATCTTAAAAAGAAAACTAATGACATACAATGGTGGAGCCAGAAATTTAATCTAAAGGGAGTAAGGACAGCAAGGTATGATGATGAGGGCAAGCGATGTAACTTGATGATAGTAACAATAAGATATTATATTTTCACATATTGACTTTTATGAAAGTTAGCATGAAGCTCATAGGGAATTGTGGGATGCATATTTTGAAAAACCGACTATTGGATTAGATTTTTTGTTATGGATGTCACAACTGTCAAAAATCATTGTGATCCGATATAGACATCTCAAAATATAGACTGTGAAAAATTCTGACCGCTTAAAATTGTTACAGTTTTTCTCTAGTGACATATTTGAGAAACTGAGCGTATGATTATTGTGATTTTTGGCATGCCCGACATATATATAGATAGTATCTAATTTGATGGTCAATTTTTCAAAATATGCACCCCATAATTACCTATAAACTTCATGTTGATAGGATCATTTCTATATATATAAAACAGTAAAAGTTTTCAAATCCCATATCGAACATATATGATAAAAAATGCATTTTTTATATAAATATTCGTAAAATATGCACGAAACTGAATTTGAGAAGGTGCAACGTTTAGAAATTTGATGAAGAATTTTAAAATTATATACAATATAACTAAGAGATTTTAATTTTTTTTGGGGGCAAGGCACATTTAATTTAATTTTATAATTTTATTATTATTTTATAATTTCATTATTATTTATTTATTGAAAATAGAATATACTCCAGGCTTATTTTATTGAAATTTGAATTCATACTAGTCTCTAATAATAAATGAGATCACCTATAATTTTTGTCCATAATTAGGATGCTAATATTCAATATAGAACATTCACTTCTTGATTAACATTTCTATTTTATTAAATAACATAACTATAAATTAAAATAAAAAAATTGAAAAGAAAAAAGAGATAAAACAGAAGTTTTTTTTTGGGGAAAAAAACCAAAAAGGAATTAAAATGCCAAAATGATAGGAATTTTTTAAAAAATAAATAAAAAGAAAAAGGATATATATATATATATATATATTGAAATTAAAAAGTCAAAATGAGAGGGCAATAGTAGAATATAGAATGAGGCAAACAGTCTACAAAACCGTGGGTCAAAAATTCACAAAATTGTCACCATCTTATAAATAAGCGCGGACAGAAATGGGATAATGCGAAACGAAACGGAAGGCCATTTTCTCCATCATCGACTTCCCCTTCCTTCCTTCCTCGTTCGTCCCCACACTCTGTTTACACTTTGCACACGGCTCAGCACTTTCTCTTTCAGTGTAAACAAACAGACTCTCTCTCTCTCTCTCTCTATATATATATATGTAGATATATGTAGGCAAATTATTTCCCTTAAAAACATTCGTTAATGATGGCCAGAAAACCACCATCCCTCACCGTCACCCTTCTCATCCTCCTCTCTCTTCTCCTCGTAATCCTCTGCACCGCCGTCCACGGTCGTTTCATCACTACCCTTCCATCACCGTCTGATTTAATCTCCGACGGCGTCCATGATTATATCCGGCAGGACTCAAAAATCCCACTTATGTACCGCTTCTCTGCATCGGATACTTGCGACCAGACTTATGGATTCATGCCCTGCACGACAACTGTCATCGGCAATCTCTTCCTCATTCTGGTCTACGGTTATCTTATGTATTTCTCCGCAACTTATCTCTCCGCCGGCAGTGAGCTCTTGCTGGCGATTCTTGGACCTGGGATTATTG
This sequence comes from Hamamelis virginiana, assembly GCA_017140935.1. Lineage (NCBI taxonomy): Eukaryota > Viridiplantae > Streptophyta > Magnoliopsida > Saxifragales > Hamamelidaceae > Hamamelis > Hamamelis virginiana. Next base: position 843,853 of record JAESVK010000506.1, on the reverse strand, counting down.
GTGGGCTGTTTCTTCCTATTCTTGGTGCTCTTCCTGATGCGTTACTCATTTTAGGTACGAGGCTTCATCACTTGGATCTGTTTTTTTTTTTTTTTTGTTTGATTTTGGGTTTGAAATCTCTGTCTGCTTGGTTGGCGAGAAGGTCGGGACAAAGAGAAGAGAAGGAAATCGAAGTTTTGGAGCTTGTGTTTTATGTTGGTTTGGTTTCTGGAAAATTTTAAACTGAAGTTATTATGTAAAATGGTTACCCGAGGCTTAGTTGAGTGGAGTTTCTTTCTTTAACATTCAAATATTTAAGTTTACGAAATTTGTTACATATTCTCAGTAATCAAACGATTTAAACGGGAGAACATGGAGGGAAAAAAACTGAAAAAATATGAAATTTCGGGTCCTCTGTTCTATGTTGCTTATTTTAGGAATGAGGTTTCATAACTTGGATCTGGATCTGTTTTTGTTTTAGCATCTCTGTTTGGTTGGCGAGAAAGTTGAGGAAAAGAAAAGAAATGTAAACCTCTGTTTTGTCAGGCTTGGTTGAGTGGAGTTTCGTGCTTTTTTTGGGATTAACTCACTGAAAAATCTATGATTTAACTATTTGAATTCTTGTAGTTTTATTACATTTTCTCAGCAATCATACGGGAGAAAATGGAGGGGGGAAAAAGAAAAGAAAATAAATTTCGGATCCTATGTTCTATGTTTTTCGGTATGTTTGGTGAGAAACTGGAGGAAAAGAAAACAAAATAAAGGAAAATCGAAATTTGGATCTTGTGTTTTATGCTGGTTCAATTTCTATTAAATTGAGAAATTCAACTCATTAAAGTGCAAAGTTTGTTTTAGGTTTAGTTGGGTGGAGTTTTGTGTTTTATGGGGGAGCTACGCAATGAAAATTTTGAGATACGTAGAAAGGAATGAAAATTTAAAATTTTTCAATGATCTTTTGCCTTTTCCTTTCTAAGAAACTGAAAAACTCAAGTCAATTGGATCAAATGTTCAGTTCGTGAGAAATTGGGGGGAAAAGAGATGGAAAGGAAAATAAAATTGAAGTTTTGGATCTTGTTTCATGTTGGTTTGGTTTGGTGAGAAAATAGAGGAAAAGAAAAGCAAATTGAAACTTTGGATCTTATGTTTTATGCTATTCTGTGTCTTGTGGAATACAGAGGAAAAGAAGAGATTAGAAAGGAAAGGTGAAGATTTGGATTTCTTGTTAAATGCTGGTTTTGTTTCTTATTTTTTAGGTAAAAAAAGGTGAAATACCCAATTCAACAGTGAAGTAATTGTTTCAGTCTTTGTCCAGTGTTTTCTTCCCCCGTTCCAACATAATTGTAAGTTTGAGATTCAAAGATTTGAGTTCTTGTTCTTACATTTTCTCAGCAACCAAACAGAGGTAAGGAAATGGAGTAGAAGAAAAATGAAATTGGAAATCTGGATCGCATGTTTTCAGTTTTTTGTTGTTCTAGTTTCTGAAAAACGAAGAATTTTATTAAATTAAATGGTAGCATTAGGCTTAGTTGAGAGAGTTCTTAATACCTCAAAACCTTCCTGTTACAGTGAACTTACTAATAAAAGAGCAGAGTTGGTTTGAACTGGTGAGTTGTGGTCTATGGAATTCAAAACAGTTATAACATGGAGGAACAGGATTAAGGTGGTGCAAGTGGCAGGAATAATGTTCTACCGCAGAAAGACATAACATAGAAGAGAGGGAGACGAAGATCATCTTAAATATCCACTGTTGCCAAAGTTCTCTTTAACATAGTTCATCCAATGTGAAGAAAATTCCATGCTTTTGATTGGAATTGGGTCTATCTATTTAATGCTTTCTCTTTTGTTATCTTGCATTTTAGTCTGTAGAGACATTGCACTTTATATGATTTGGTTGATCTCTAGATTGCTTCCAATTTTCTCCCTTGTTTTCTGTAGTGTCTGGACTTTCCGGAGATACAGCTACTGCTCAAGATCAGGTTTCTGTTGGAATGGGTTTGCTAGCTGGGTCAACTGTCATGCTCCTTACAACAGTGTGGGGAACTTGTGTTATTGTTGGCAAGTGCGACCTTCAAGAATCAATTGCAATAGAGAAACAAGATACAAAAGGATTTAGTTTAACTGGTAAGTTCACTTTTTATCTTATACCTGAGCATAATACTACACTTAAAGTAGAATTAGTTATCTGCAATAACTGAAGAGATATCATGTTACTTGTATCCATTTTGCATTTATTATAAGAATCCTTTAGTATAAATAAAAAAAGAAAGGAAAAATTATGATTGCGCCTTTTGAGATAGCATGCTTGATACTATTGAATGTTCATTTTTTAAGCCCTTCGATATGGCCAGTGCTGGTTATATAAAATAAAAAAAAAAAAAAAAGAAAGAAAGAAAAGAAACAAACCATCCAGACTCTCAATGACTGATCGCTTGGTTAAACTATGTTTTGGGCTGTAGTGTGGAGCGGTTTGGACTAATGATTATAGATTGACTACTAAATCCTAACATTCTCCATCTTTGCAGGTTCTGGTGTTAGTACTGATATCTGGACTAGCTATGCTGCAAGGATCATGGCTATATCTATAATCCCATTTATCATTGTTCAAGTTCTACAAGTCCTTCAGTCTACTTCAGGAAGACACTTGGCTGTCCTCATTTCACTTATTGTTTCTGTCTCACTATTGATTTCTTATTGCCTTTATCAGGTAATTATATTATCTAAGCAGTTTGATGAATTAATTTATTTTTAAATTATTTGTATGTTAAAATTGCCTAAATATATGGATAAAGCATTTTACGTAAATTCTTTGTTTCAATCAGTGTCGATAGTATGTAATAGACCAAAATATGTTTGTTCTTTATTCTTTAATTTGGGTATTGGTGTATACTAACTTACTATTTAGAAGGGCTCCTATTGGTTAATAGTTATAGCCTAGCTAGCTATCACCCAATAAGAGCCTTGAACCACTTTGTGATGAGACTTGAATACCAAGAAAAGAAATAAAGGGAAAGAGAGAGAAATAGAGAGAGAAATTAGAATATTAGGGAGAAAGAGAGAGAGAGAGAACTCAGAATATTAGGGAGAAAATTCATTAATCATCAAGTCTAACCCAATATAAAGGGTTTACTCCCTTTATATAGAAAACAATCCTACTCCTAAAAGGAAACTAGTTAAAACAATTCTACTTCCACAAGGAAACTAATAAAAAGAAATAACAACCAAATAGAAATAGCTTAACTAAAATTAAAAATAAATAATTACTAATCCTTATGCATCCTGATCCACATCAATTCTCCTCGGCTGGGAAAAACTTTAATCCGGAGAGTTACGATGCTGATAAACCTCCAAATGATCAGGATCAAGATGTCGAGACTCATCTTCCGTAATCTAGGTATCCTCAATGCCAGGGCGATGCCTCCAACGGACAAGATACCGTCGGTAAGGACCACCATGTGACAGAACAGTCCGATCATCAAAAATTTCGCCAATCTGATCAGTGCGCGGGAGTGGTAAGCGTGGGATAACGGACACCGGAGCTGCGGTAGGAGAAGAGGTAGAACCACCTGTAGACAAACTTGCCACAGTAGAAGGCTCAAAAAGTGCCTCGATAATGAAACAAATCCCCAACATTGAAAACATGATTAAAATTCATATCAGATGGTAAGTCAATTAAATAAGCATTAGATCCCGACTTACGAATGATACAAAATGGTCTGGTGGCTCGGGCATGCAACTTTTTGAAGGAGTGTTTAGGATAACGAGTAGGGTGGATACGCACCAATACATATGCTCCTTCATTAAAATCCAGTTTCCTACGATGAACATTAGCAGCTAATTTGTACTGTTCATTATGCAAAGCAATTTTTCAACGAATGTCAGCATGGAGATCACGAATGTGCTCGGCAAAAGGATCAGCAGAAATGAAAGGACGGTAGTCAGTGGAAAGGGAAACAAGGTCAAGGGATTGGCGAGGGGAAAGGCCATAGACAATTTGAAAAGGACTCTTACCATTGGATCGATTAACAGATACATGAGATGCAAACTCAGCAGTTGGCACTAAAAGGTTCTCGACTTGCCTATTTAACTCTTCACGCTCTCTAGGGTTCATCCTATAATGAGGCAAGTTAGGTAACGGAGACCCTAGGACAAAATCTACGACATGCTGGAGATCCTTTATAGGTGATAACTCACTAGGCAATTCATCCGGTATAACATCTCTAAAGTCCTCTAATAAAGGTAGTGACCTCAAAAGGAGGTTCAACAACCTTTTCTAATGAATCCTGGAATAACGGTTGGGCTATAAGTGCCAAAACTATGTCAAACTCTTGTCTTTCCCGCACAAACTCCTTTTGGGAGAGGACATGGATATGATTCTTGACATGAGGTTAGGAGGGATTCTTAACCTTGGGAATTCTACTCGTAGAAGAAGATTTAGCTGGAAGCAATCGAATAGATTTTTCGTTATGCTTAAAAATGTATGAGTTATCCCTTCCGTGGTTGGTCATATCTAAGTTAAAAAGCCAAAGACGACCAAACAAAATATGGACGACATCCATAGGGAGGACATCGCACCAAATCCTATCAGAATAGTCCCCCATCTGAAGAGGAACTAGACACCTCTCTGAGACCGGTAAAGAGGTCTTGTTGACCCAAGCTACCCTATAAGGATGAGGGTGGGGTTCGGGTTTTAACTTTATTCTAGCTACACCGGCTGTGGAGACCACATTCATAGTACTTCTGCCATCAATCACAACCTTACAAACTTAATCCCCACATGTGATAAAGGTGTGAAAGATGCTCGTGCGCTTCCAATCATCCTCTCCTAAAGGAGTAGCCAGGATGCACCGCATGACAGCGAGATGAGACTGTTTAGGCTCATCATCGAGCTCGAGATCCCTCTTAGCGTCGAAAGTCTCCTCAGGAGGGGTATAATATGTGAAAGCAGAAGGATTATCGGATTCCTGATCAAGAACGAGAGTGCGATGGAGACAACGGGCAGTAATGTGACCTTTATTGTGGCAGTAAAAACACTCAATAGCATCAATTAGGAAAATAATATTCTTTCGAATAAATAATCAGATCTTAAAGGAAACTGCACAAATAGGGGGCTAATGTTATACTCCCAATAATTCGTGACACGTGGCATGTATGTGTTCATTCAAGAGCTAACAAGCGTCTAAGATAGGTGCAACGCTTGGGCACCAATGGAGTTGGCCACATTTTTACCACCTAAAGGTTGACATGTGGCTTCACAAGCTTAATAATACATGACACTTGAAGAGATTATGCTGATCACTGGCATCATCTCAATCATGAACTTTAAAATGACGGACAAGATTGATTAAAAAGGGTAATGTTCAGGGTGAAGAAAGGCCTCTAGTGGCACACCACCCACTTAGGCAGCCCATCTAAAGCACATGCTCCTCAGGGCAACACACTAGGTAATGCCCCTTGTAGCGGCACCTCGAGCATGACAGCTACAGCACAATGTCCTAAAGAGCCCCATTGGGCTGTTGACACTTTCTTATCCCAAGGAAATTAATTTATTCCAAAAGTAGGAATATTTTGAGTGTCAAGGTGAAAACTAATTAAAAAATATAAAAAATAAAAAATAATACTGTATCTTTTAAGTCATTTGACTTTTCAACCATTTATATAACTGCGCTTGCTTTTGGGTGTTTCAGACTCTTTTTCAAATTGATGGTGTCTTGTTTTAAATATTGGTGCAGGTCTTTCAGCCTTGGATCCAGAAAAGGCGAATTGCATATGCAAAGCATAAGCACGTAATATCAGGACTTTTGAGACATATAAAAAAGCATGCATTAGGGCGGCTTCTCACGGATGAGGGTGAAGTAAACAGAGAAGTTCTAAAGAGGTTAGTTTTTAAGTGCTTCCTGCCACTTCTGTTATTAAAGACATATTTGCTGACCTTTGAATATTTTGGCAGGGTATTTACTTCAATTGATGGGAACACTGACGGGAGACTTTCAGCTGCTGAATTAAAAGCACTGATAATAGGAATCCAGTTCGAAGAGATAGACTTGAATAAGGATGATGCTGTCGAAAAAGTGATGAAAGAGTTTGATACGTCTCAAAATGATTTTATTGAATTCGAGGAGTTCGTTGCAGGAATTGAAAAATGGCTGAAAGTGGCCAAGCATTCTGGTAATCATGGGGCACAGTCAGAAAAGTTTTTGAATGACTTTCACCTGGTAAGTTGTCTTTTGATGACTTTCTCAGTTTCTCCACTTCTCATTACAAGAAGGTTATGACATTTTTTATATGCATATGCAGCAAACAAAGAGAGAACATGATCTTTTGGGAAATCAAAGTGATGAGGGGGCTGAAGGCGGAGAAAATCCCAGGCGGATAATAATCAAATCAGTGTTAATGTTGTTGCTGGGAACTATTATTGCAGCTGTATTTGCCGATCCACTGGTAGATGCTGTTGATAACTTCTCCACTGCAACAAGTATTCCTACTTTCTTTATCTCATTTATTGCACTACCTTTGGCTACCAACTCCAGTGAGGCAGTGTCAGCAATTATTTTTTCCAGCAGAAAAACCACTAGAACTGCCTCCTTGACCTTTTCTGAGGTTTGTTTCCTATATCATACTCATTCTTTTATGTACTCGCTGCACAGTTAGTAATCAATCATCTACAGAAATTTCAACTAGGTGTTTTCAGTTTTAGGTATTTTTAGGTACGGTCTAAAATCTCTTTTAGACTTGGACAGCATATAAATCAACTCGAAGCAACTTATTGAAGCCTTCATCCCAACTACATGGGGCTGGTCGGCTACATGAATCTATTTTTTCCATTCAGCTCTATCAACAACCGTATTTTCTGTTAAATTCCTAACTCATATGTATAAATATAATAAAAATAAAGAAATGAAAAATCGTGTACTTTTTAAAAAAATTTGAAATTCTAACTGAGATTAGTGCATCTATGGAGTCAGTGGATTCATACAATCTCATCAACTTACTTTTATTGGTCTTGATTTTGCTTTACACAAGCTTCAACTCCCTCTACCTCAGATCCTCATTAGACTCGAGCATTAAATTAGCTTAGAAGAAAAGCTAAGAAGGCAGAAATCTCAACATGCTTCTCAATTGAAGGAGATCAACTTTAAGGTTTTTGGGTCAGTTATTTGGGTGCATATGATAAATTTTGGCAATGGTAGGATGAAGTTAAGCACAAGAATTGAAGACTCATGGCTGATTAATAGCCGTGGGGCGGGGTGGGGCGGGGAAGAATATTGCTGTAATTTCTATGAATTCTATACAAATTAAATTCATATCACTAGCTTTTTAAAAGGTATGCGGTTTGTTTCAAAACCTTAACAAATTTACACATAGATTGAGTTGAGTTATAATCTTATTAGATACGAGATGTAATGAAAAAATAAACCACATTTGCTGAACTGAGGTCAGATTTGTATCATATATAATTTGTTTACTGCTGTAGTTTAGAGTGTTGCGTAATCTGAGAGGTAAAATACATGTAGATGGAAGGCGACTTTCTTACTCACATTAGTATGTTGCTTAGTTATTGCTTATAAGAATTCACCAAGTACAGCCAATTTCCTTTAAAAAAAAAAAAAAACAGGAAAGAAAGAAATGTGTTGTAATTTCCTAAAAAAACAAAGAAGGAAATGTGTGTGTGAGAGAGAGAGAATTCTGATCTCTTTGAGTTTCTTGGTGCAGTTATATGGAGCGGTGACAATGAACAACATTCTTTGCTTGTCAGTCTTCTTAGCCCTTGTTTACATCAGAGATTTGACATGGGAGTTCTCTGCTGAAGTGATGGTTATCCTTATAGTTTGCATTGTGATGAGTGCCTTTGCCAGCTTCCGCACCACCTTCCCTATTTGGACATCTTCAATAGCTTTCCTATTTTACCCCTTTTCCCTGGCACTGGTTTACGTTCTTGATTATGTTTTAGGTTGGTCATAGATACATGGAAATCATAAAGATGCGAATAGTGGGGTTGCTCCTAAGAGACTTATCTGAAGCGACATGGTAGGTTTTTTCAACTTATCATGCGATTCTTGTTTGATGTTTTATGTTTGAGATGGTTGTCATAACGGTTATTAGTCGCATTAGTGATATGGAGTGTTGTGTTGGAGCAACAGTATGATTTGGCAATTTTTTCTAGATATATAGAAAGCCAAAATAACTTTGCTTCCAATGTCTTGTGTGTATCCTTTTTTATATGAAGTTTAGCTAATGTTAAAGCAACGGATTTTTCTGAGATTGATCAACTATTTCTTTTTCCTTATTTTCTTTTAATTCCTTGGTTTATCTGTGCTGTCTCTGTTCTTGTTGCTGTAGCAGAATTCTCCAAAATTTCTTTACATAAATAATTTTACCCTTGAATTGTATATAATAGGTATCTAAGATCTTGCAAGTATTGCCAGTACAGTCGAGCTTGGAACTGCAAATGTAATGTAACATTGGTGGTCTGGTTGGTTGTTAAAATGGATCCATTGTAATTACATGCTATTGAATCTACAAATTCATTATTTTGAATCAAACCATTCAAAATATTTAAAATATCACTATAGGTAGTATCGGTAGGATGAATTTCGAGAAATTGATGAAATGCCTCTATTTTTATTTATTTTTACCTTCATTTGTGATGATGATTATTCTCTTGAATTGCCCTTATCCATAGAGATAAATTTGTTTATAAATTTATATGTAATACCGCCTAAGTTTTAACGGACCAAATATGCCTTTTAAAAAAAATAAAAATATGTATATATATAAAATGATAGATTTTCTTTCAGTTATATTTGCTGTGGTAGTTGGCTAGTAACTTGGATTCTAAGCATATTGTCCTCGTTATTCTTATGCTGTCACCATTATTCCACTTACTTTGCGGTTTGGTATAAGAGCATTTCCGATGATGGATGCAACTTCATTTTTTTGCATCTAGATGTGAAAAAATGGTCCTCCAGTAGTGGATGCCAAAAGCAGAGAACGCAAGATTTGATCCAAATTTGGATCTAGTTTTGCACTTTTCCAAGGCACGTAAAAGTGCATGGTTCAGGGAAGAGGGAGAGACAAAGCGTCAAAAAATATTTTGAAAAATCGACTGTTGGATTGAATATTCTTTCCACGTATAACATAAATGTCAAAAATTACAATGATCTGACTGTGAAAAATTATGAAAGTATCTAACGGTCACAGTTTTTCACCAACTAAATTTTAGAAATCGACCGTTAAATGACTAATTTTTGGTACGTATAAGATAAATAATAAAAATATTTAATCCAACGATGAGTTTTCTAGAATTCCCATCTTACATAGACTAGAAAACCAAATCTTCACATTAAAAAATCCACATAAGAAAATTACTCCTAAGATAAGAGTGGCTACTCGGTTTTCACTATTCTAATAAGGGAAACTTATTTTAATTTTGGTATTTGGACTTTAGAACTCAGTCTTAATTTGTATATTTGAATTATTCATTTTAACTTTTGAGTTTAGAACTAATGATTTATTTATTTTTGAATTTATTACTTATATGTTATTATTATTATTAAATATAATGGGCATTTTACTTCAATATTGATGAGATTTCAATCAATTATGGAAATGAAGCCAATATTTGGACAGTTACGGGAGTAAAGCTCCATCTAGGAAAATGGACATTTTTGCCATTTTAACAGTAAAAAAATTTGAATTTCATTTTAAAATTTTCACATAATCACCAAAACATTGAATAATCACCAATCACCCAAAATATATAGAATCTCCAACTTCACGCATAATTAGCAATCATCATATTTTCTAATAATCTCCATTTTTTTTTTGTTAATAACCACTAATCACCAATTTTTGTCCATATAAGTGCTTGTTTGGATAGAGAAGTAGAAGCAACATAAGTTGCTTTTGGTGCCCAAAAGCACAAGTCGGGTGCGTTTGGGTAAAAAGAGAGAAGTAGAAAAAAGTAAAAAATGTGTTTTTTTGTGCTTAATGCATGAAGCACCTAAGGACTTGCTTCCAATAAAAGCACAAGTTGCTTTTGGTTAATGAAATTTGTAAATGCCAACCTTATCCTTGTAGATAGACTTTACTTTGTATTAATTTATTATATAAAGCAGAATTTTGTTGCACTTATCTTTAGTTTAATATTTGTATGAAACATATTTAAATTTTATAACTTAATTATAATTTTATTATAATTTTGTCCAATAGAATTTTGATTGCCAAACAAGTAAAAAAAAAAAAAAAAAACATTTTTGTAAGGGTAATTGGGTTATTTCAGTAGCTTTAACAGATGGTATCTAAACAGACAATTGACTTCTGCTTCTGCAGCACAACACTTTAAAATGTAGTATCCAAACATAATTGACTTCTGCTTCTGCAGCACTTGACTTCTGTTTCTGCTTCAACAGCACAAGCATAAGCATATCCAAACGAGCCCTAAGTCATTTCAAACCTTTTTTTTACATCAAATTATGTTTTCACTTGTCCCATTAAACATTAAATGCATTACCTGACATGTCTAATAACCAAAAATATATATAATTTATACAATCACTAATCCCTAAATTATATATAATACCCAAAAAAAGACAGAATTACCAATTTACAATTTTACATGTAATCACAAAAAAATTTAATATTTTCAGATTTATTATCTTGAGTTATTAAATGTGATTTGACTATTCAAAAAATGGTGATTGTAAACAAAATTAGTAATTAGGTACAAGTTGAAAAATGATAATCTTTAATAAATTTGAGGATTCCTTTTAAAGTTGGTGATTATGTATATTTATAGGGCATTTTTGTTAAAAAAAATATATTTCCGTAATCGTTCAAATATAATTGATTGAAATCTCAGCAATATTGAAAAAAAAAATCCTGCTATAATTAATCGATAATAATTAATATTACATTACGAGATAATACGTAAGTTTGATGGCGTACATGTGTGTATATATATATATATATAGAGAAATGTTCTAGTTAGGGTATCTAATTTTAATTAAAGTCTGCTAAAAACATAAATTCTTGAATTTTCATTCACTTAATAGATGATTCATTTTAAAATTTTAATTTAAAGACTTTGAGTTTTTAGTTGACTGTAATTAAAGGCAGCTAACCTCACTAGAGCATTAATTTTTTTATATGTATATATATTATCCCGAGCATTGACCTTCACTCATTACATTTATTGTATTTTCATTTTTTTTTTTTCTCCTGAGATTCCTTTATCACGTCTCTCTCTCTAGTTCTTCTATCACACGTCCGCCAGTGCGAGAGATATCTCCGGGCAAGTATGGTGAGCCGTTAGATGCATTGAAGGATTGAGATTGTTTCACTTTACACTAATCAAAGCCTGCTTTCCTGCTGCACATTTAATGCACCAAAGCCACTGCAGCAGCTTTTCTGACTTTTCTCTCCCTTCTTTTCTCTCTCCTCTCCCTTCTCTCACTCAGGCTTTTGCAGACGCAGTGCTGCCCAGCCCTCTCTCTCTCCTAGCCTCGCGCAGCCAGACGTCCGTAGTTGCCTCGCCGGACGGAGCCAAAATGAAAAGAATGAAGGAAACTACGCATAAATGAAAGCCAAACATCAGATTAGCCCAGAGGTGATTTACATGTCTTCAATTCACACCCTTTGTTGTGCATGGTTGCTTCCTTTTTACATCACTCTGACCAATGCATAGGAACTCTCTAGCTTAAAGGCTAGTCTTTTATCAAAGGGAAAAAAACCTTTGAACCTTGAGGATATATAAAAGATGGCCCGGCCCAGTAATCTTCCTCTGAATTCGAAAGTGATCGACATGATCTTCTGCCTTGAATATATATATATATATATATATACGGTTCCGATCCTGTAAGGATATCATTATGTTCTTATCGTCTTCATTGAGAGAGATATATTTGAAAAATCGACCGTTGGATTAGATAATGTTTATATGTATGTCATGTTTGTCAAAAATCACAGCGATCTAACGGTTGGTTTTTAAAATACAGTCATTTAAACAACTTTGAAAGCATCCAACGGTAAATATTGTCAAAGCGTTTTACAGTTTGTATTTTGAAAATCGATTATCGGATTACTGTATTTTTGGCAGACATGATATTCATAAGAAAATTATCTAATTCAACGGTCAATTTTTCAGAATATCATTCTTATGGCTTCCAGAATGGATGTCTTTACGATAACGAGCGTAGGGACTTTCTGATAGGATCACTTATATATGTATATATATCTTCTATCAAAGCCTTTTCCTGCTGCACATTTAAAGCCACTTTGTAGCAGCCTTTCTTAATGATTCAAGAAAAGTTCTGTATGTACGTCTAGTTCAAGGACGTACTTGAATGATTCGATCTCCTTTTGAAGCACTAGAATGAGGCTAGTAGCTAGGTTCAATTCCAACTGGATTTTAATTTGCAAATACATATTTCAAATTGGTATTGTCATATTTGTCATTACACTTATCATTTCAAATTGGTATAGTTGATTTTTGTTAAAAATTGAACCAATAATGAAACTTTCTGCTGCCATGTCTATACCACCCAAAAGCCATTAATTTCTACCAAAAAACAGTATTAATTTTATATCTATAAGCCATACCAAGAACTAACAAGTCCATATACAATTATCCAAAAAAAAAAAAAAACAAGTCCATATAAATGTAACCAGAAACTCCCAAATGTTCACATCTTTGATCTCCTTCTCCTTTTCCTTCTCTTAAAGATTTTTCCTTAGAGGTCATGCTATATATATATGAGCCGATTCCATGAGCTGAGCGACGTTGGCAATCCTAAAAATATCACACACACGGGGCTTGAATTAAAAGGGGACTAGGATGTTGCAAGCTTATGTCAGTGGAGGAGTAAATGTATACTGAGTTAGATTGGAAAATAAGTCTGTCAAAAGGGGAGACAGCCACCTGCACACTCGTACTCCCCACTGACACAAGACATGTGACATGTACTTCTTTCTTTCTCTCTCTCTCTCTCTCTCTCTCTGAACGTGTGTCTCTTCTTTTGCCTTTTTCAATTTTTTTTTTCATTCTCTTTCTTTCTCTATGTTTCTTAGAGGCACGATGCCACCAGTCCAAATAAATTAATATTACGTTTATTGAATGAATGTATTATATTTTTCAAAAATATTAATATGCATAAATAAAAGTTTAATTCACAATGTTAATAAATAATTAAAAC
>JAESVK010000506.1:751316-765684 GCA_017140935.1 Hamamelis virginiana | reverse complement strand
GTGGGCTGTTTCTTCCTATTCTTGGTGCTCTTCCTGATGCCTTACTCATTTTAGGTACGAGGCTTCATCACTTGGATCTGTTTTTTTTTTTTTTGGGGGGGGTTTGAAATCTCTGTCTGTTTGGTTGGCGAGAAGGTCGGGGAAAAGAGAAGAGAAGGAAATCGAAGTTTTGGAGCTTGTGTTTTATGTTGGTTTGGTTTCTGGAAAATTTAAAACTCAACTTATTATGTGAAATGGTTACCCCAGGTTTAGTTGAGTGGAGTTTCTTTCTCTAACATTCAAATATTCTCAGTAATCAAATGATTCAAACGGGAGAACATGGAGGGAAAAAAAAACTGCAAAAATATGAAATTTCGGGTCCTCTGTTCTATGTTGCTTATTTTAGGAATGAGGTTTCATAACTTGGATCTAGATCTGTTTTTGTTTTGGCTTCTCTATTTGGTTGGCGAGAAAGTTGAGAAAAAGAAAAGAAATGTAAATCTCAGTTTTGTCAGGCTTGGTTGAGTGGAGTTTCGTGCTTTTTTTGGGTTTTACTCACTGAAAAACCTATGATTTAACTATTTGAATTCTTATATTTTTATTAAATTTTCTCAGCAATCACACGGGAGAAAATGGAGGGGGAAAAAAAAGAACAGAAATTTCGGATCCTATGTTCTATGTTGTTCAGTTTGGTTGGTGAGAAACTGGAAGAAAAGAAAACAAAATAAAGGAAAATGGAAATTTGGATCTTGTGTTTTATGCTGGTTCGATTTCTATTAAATTGAGAAATTCAACTCATTAAAGTGCAAAGTTTGTTTTAGGTTTAGTTGGGTGGAGTTTTGTGTTTTATGGGGGAGCTCACGTGATAGTTTTCCGTTTCTTTTTCAAACGGCACTTTTAAAAGAAGGCGTATTAAGTGACATGCGAATAACTTGGGGGACTTAACGGATAAAAAATAATTTTAACGGCATAAAATAAAGATAACCTAAAGTTATGGGGTTGAAAATTTAATTTTCACAACTTTGTTTGTTGGGGAGACTTGAGAGGGCGAAGAAGGGAGAAAATCTCTTGTTATTTATTTCTATGAAAGTTATGGGGTTGAAAGTTCTATTTTCACATCTTTGTTTGTTGGTGATGCTTGAGGAGCGGAATAGGAAGAAAATTTTCAGTTATTTTTTTTTGTGGAGTATTTTTATTATTATTATTCATTATTATTATTATTAGGATGATTCTATTGCATGTGAGCTAGATATGTATTGTTAATTCATTCCTAAGAATTAAATATTAGTATGGGATGAAATGGTGGAGTGGAGATCTTATGTCCCACTTTTTATGTACCATTTCCTATCTCCTCTTATAAAAGTCTATCTTAAAAATTCCACCTTTGAATAAATATTTATATTTATATTTTCAAGGTAAACTTTGATGAAAAGAGATAAGAAATGGTACATAAAAAATAGAATAGTAGATTTCCACTCAAAATGGTGCCCTAACATGTTTAACCATGACTAGTTTTACATAAAATCAAATTCAAGTACTGCATAAATGAATTTCTCCGAGTACACCTGAAAAGCTTATCTATTGTACATACATTTGAAATAATTACTGACATTGACCAAAACGACTAGTGTCCGACATGTCATTTATTAAATTTGCCACATAGGCATTCCTTCGCGTTGTCCATACATGTGAAGGTTTTCTAGTAGTTGTCCCTACTTGTCATTACTATAATGTATCTCAATCAGTCCATTTAATGTTATCAACCACTTTATATGTCCATTTGTATTCAACTTTCTCTGTAATAAAGGGGCACGATAATGCCTAAAAAAAATTGGTGGATACGAAGATAAGATAAGGAATACAAACTTTTCTTATGAGGATATTCTCACATAATTAAATTTATGTAAAGATTTGATTTTTTAGTTAATGTAAGATAAATATTTTAAAAAATCGGCCATTGGATTAAATATTTTTTTCACGTATAACATACATGCCAAAAATCATAATGATCTGACTGTCGGTTTTTAAAAGTATAGACTATGAAAAACTATGACAGTATCTAATAGTCACAGTTTTTCCCCATCTAAATTTTAGAAACCGACTGTCAGATGACTGTAATTTTTGGTATGCATAATATATATTGGAAGAATATCTAATCCAATGATCGGTTTTCTAGAGCTCCAATCTTACATAAACTAAAAAGCCAAATCTTCACATAAAAAAATTACTCCTAAGATGAGAGTGGCTACTCGATTTTCACTATACTAATAAGGGAAAACTTATTTTAATTTTGGTATTTGGACTTTAGAACTCAGTCTTAATTTGTATACTTGAATTATTCATTTTAATTTTTGAGTTTAGAACCTGGTTGTTGTAAACTTGAATGATTTATTTATTTTTGAATTTATTACGTATGTGTTTATATATTATCCCAAGCATTGACCTTCACTCATTGCATTAATTGTATTTTCATTTTCTATTTTTTTCTCCTAAGATTCCTTTGTACGTGTCTATATAGAGACTGTTGGCCAATTTCCCCTATATATTATTCGGTTCAGACTTTAGAACCACTCCCATTGCCACCTATCAACAAACAGATACTACAACATCACTCACTTTCCTTCCTTAAACTCACCATTCACAATGCCCAACAAACCACTGCTCCTCCTCCTCCTCCTCCTAGTCTTCTCTCTTCAGAAAAGAGTTTACTGGCAACCTTTGAAAAAATTATTTTTTCCTTCCCATGTATCAAAATAGACTTCATATGCTCATAGGAAAATAGAATAGACCAGATGAGCCTCAAGGCTTGATTCTCATCATCAATTTTAACTCCAATAGATTCTAGCTCAGAGACAATGCCATTGAGAACACTTAAATGATATGAAATAGTCGTACCTTCAGACATCCGCAGTGTATGAAACTGCTCCTTCAGGTACACCTGATTCGAGACGCCCATCTTCTGATACAACTCTGCGAGCTTTTCCCATAGTTCCTTTGCCGTAGATATTCCATGTACATTTTCAAGAACATTCTTGGCCAGGCACAGACGTATCGCACTTGCTGCTCTCAAATCCAGATCCTCCCAATCTTCATCGCTCTTTGTTTTATCAGCCAAGCTAGTATCACTGCTGACTTCAAGGGTTGGTCTGCCCTTCAATGCCTTGTGTAAACCTGATTGAATCAAAACATCCTTGACTTGCACTTGCCACAAACCAAAATTGATTCTTCCATCAAATTTCTCCACATCAAATCTGATAGGATTTGAAGCCTTACTTCCTGACATTGCCTCGATGAATTTTACCGTAGAAATGAATAGTACTCACTAAGTAAGTTCCCAAGAAAGATTGGAGGATCACAACAGACACGCTTAAATATCAATCTCCTAGACAGAACCTCCTTAGACTGTACGTATCCACACTACCACACCAAAGCTACACCCACCAAAGGAACCCAGGCTCTGATACCAGTTGTTGGGAATTTGGACCTACCAAATTCATCCCCTAGGATCTAACCTTTATAGGAATATCAAGAAAATTAGAGATATAATACAACACCAAAAATTTACGTGGTTCAGATAAATTGCCTACGTCCACAGGAGTGAGAGTATTCTTTACTATAAAGAAAAATGAGTACAACGGTACATGAATTCTAACATTGGATTATATCCCAAACCCAAATCCCTTGAACCCAAGTACACCCCACACAACTCAATCTCTCTTGCTCTCCTACACCCTTCTAACTCTTAACTCACACATAACATATATATATATATGGTAAGCAACCGGCACTACAACAAAAAGGAGTTTTTGCGACACTTTTTTGAAGGCGTTTTTTTTAAAAACGCTGTAAAAAAAAATATTTAAGGCGTTTTTAGAAAAAACGCCCTTGAAAGTCATTGCCATTTTTAAAGGCGTTTTAAGGAAAAACGCCCTAGAAGACCACTTTTAAAGGCGTTTTTTAAACGCCGCATAATTAAATTTTTAAAGGCGTTTTTAAAACGCCTTTGAAAGATATATAGAAGGCGTTTCTATAAAAAACGCCTCAAATAGTCCCCCAAAATTTTTTTATTTTCCTCGATCCCTCGATCATCAGTTACCCATTCCTCAACTGTGTTTCGAAGCTCCTCTCTCACTCTCTCTCTCCCTGCTCCCCCGATCAGAACCTAGCCGCCGTTGAGAACTTGGCCGCCGATCAGGACCGTCCCGCCGATCAGGACCGTCCCGCCGATCAGAACCGTCCGCCGATCAGAACCCTCCGATCATCCATTTTGTGCTTCATCTGCGCGCGGCTGTTGGGTTACCTAGCCTCTATCATCTTCTCACGATCAGGTTTCTCACGATCCTTGTCGAGTACGGCTCTTCTCCTTCACAATCTGGCGATACGTGAACCAGATATGAGCAGTGGTCTCACGATTGGTTGCTTTGGCGACATTGGCTTTGGATCAAACCCAAATCCCTAGATTTGGTTCTTTTTTGGTAATTTTTCTCCCTTAGCGTCTTTTTGTTTGACTATATGAACTGCAGATCTGGATGTGTATTTATATTTTGCTCATCTGAAATGATTTGATCTTGGATGATACTTACAACCATGGTTAATTTGCAACTATCGAGTAACCAAAGTCTAACCCTTAAATGTTAAAAACACAGTGCACCAGTACTTCAGACGTTTAAAACTTCCACATACTTCCACAAATTTGTTCATTTTTCATGGATGATTGAAATTTAGACTTGAGCCAGAAGTTTAAAACCTTGAATGACCATCTCAACAAGCCACACCACGGTTGTGAATGCACCCCAAATAAAAACTTGCAGATGGCGTACCGCATGACCAGAGAAATTACGTTTAAATGTAACATTACTGGACGACGATGTATACTCCGTTTAGAATGTAACTCAATTTAGATAATTCATTCAACTTATTACTTTATGTTATTTATCAAATGAAAAATTTTGGAAAAAGAAAATTGGGTTCTGATAACTGTACAGAGGCAAACATTTTTTCAGTTACTACTAAGTTATGCTGCTAATGTGGTCCAAGTGTTAAAAACTCTCAGTGAAGGAGAGAAAATTGATCATACATTGGTTTTTTCAGTTACTACTAAGTTATGCTGCCAATGTATGATGAATGTGATGTTACATGATGCAATATAATTATGTGTATAAAAATATATATTTCTTTATTGTCATATTCCATGTCCTAGCTTGCTTCTTGCTCTATTTGTAATTCCTTATTTGTTTTCTGTGCAATCATAATAACATGGGTTTTCCAGTCCCAAATATCATCCAATTGTACTAAAAAAGGCCAGAAAAGGAGGTACATAATCTACCTTTTAACACCCACAAAGTAATTAATTGTGTGGCAAAGCATTTAAAATCGATCAATATATTAGGCTTTTAATTATTTAATGGAGATTAACATGCATGCCACAATATTGTAAACTCCATACTTAGAGTAGACAATTAAGCTATTCTCTTTGTAGCATACAAGACTAAAATTGCTTTACTAAGTACAGACATTTCTTCTTCTTTTTTCTTCTTCTTCTTCTTTTTTTTTTTTCCCACTTTTATTAGTCATAAGTTCGTTCTTTAAATCTATTCTAGCAAGGAATATTCAAATAAACAGTAGTGTACCAAATCTTGAGTTAATTAATACACAAGTTTGATTACAAAATGACGATAAGTCAAGCTAGGCCACTAGTTTTGAAAATTAAGGTTTTTAAACTAATTAATTTGAGAAAAGTAGTACAGATTTGGATAACAAGTTAGGTAGGGATCAGTTGATCCAAATTCACCAAACAACCAAAAGCACATAAATAAGATGTTCCATTTTTGTAAGAGAAAAACTCAAGTGGCATGGTCTCACTAAGGGCTTGGTAACACCGAAGATAAAAATGCTTCAAAGTGCATTCAACTGAATAGGATATTCAACTAATTTTTAACTCGTACGGCTTATATAGCATATAATATCTTTGTCATCTAAAAAACTTTTGGGCTGTTTTGTTAATTTGGAATTGCATCTAAAAAGAAAAGAGTACTTTGAAGCATTTTTATTGGAGATGGATTACAAACTAGATCACAATGGAAAACTTAATTTATTTCAGAGGGTGAAAGTATCAATCCTGAATCAAAATCAAGAGAGAGAGGTAAAGGAAAATAGAAATTATCTTACCTTCAAAATATTAAAGATTCCGTTCTGTCCATAAGTCCCAACAATTGAAAATAGAAATTAAAAACAGTACCAAGAGGCTTTTACTTAATGCACTTGACCACCATATATATTTCATTGCCCTTGAATGAATCACGTACTGTGCTATCTTTCTTTCATACAGAAATTAAAGTCATTGAATATATAAATTTAAAAAGCCTCGCACAAAATCATCGATAGGTTCTTTTAATTGGTTGAGAGCTAGCTTCCTCATCATGAGATCCTTGATCATGGGAGTTGACATCTTGATCTGAATATTCTTACTTGAATATATTATAGAAGATGGCTAAAATTACCTTTAATTCTTCCATGAATCAAATAGATAACAGACTTAGATCGATGAATCGACTCTCCTCCTTCTGTACAAAGGTTTCCTTCTTTTTACTAAAGCATTTGAACATAAAATCTGCTCAGCTACAAACACTAGCTAGTCACATGGATTTTGTCACAGGTTAAGTTGGTCCAATGTACCAATCTCCTGATGTATTTAACTTAATTGTGCCAATATTATTAGAATAATCATTAAAAAAACTAATCAAAGAACAACTCAGAATAAATTGAATTATATTTTCAATTTTTAGTCGGAATTATAAATTGAATCCAAATCTTCGATTAGTTCTATAAGCTAGTCTTTTGATCACCTACGTGTTTCATTTGCCTTAGCCATATCAACTTAATTAATCTTAACCTATGTTATGGTTTTTAGACCTTTTTACTTGTCATATGATTGTCATTCAAGTTTATAACAAATATGGAATGGTTTATAGTTCTCCTAGGAGGTGGAATGCTCACAATGGATAAGGAATGGTTGCATCTGCCTAGATTTTCTAGTGAATATCAAGATGGAGCACGTAAATTTATTGATATGGCTAAGGCAAATGCAAGGAATCCAGAAAGGATCCCATGCCCTTGTATTAAATGTAAGAACTTACGGTACAAACATACTGATGTAGTGTACGAGCACTTGGTGATTAAAGGGATGGATCCTACGTACACTACGTGGGTTTTTCATGGAGAAAAAGGTAGTGCATCTGTCGAATGTGAAGATGTCGAAATGCCAGAGTCATATTGGATGTATAGAGATGCATTCATTGATGATGATGATGTCTTCGAAGGTACAAATGAAAGAGTGGAGAGTGAAAGAGTGGAGACTGAGTTCACGCACTTAGTAAATGAGGCTGAAACTTCTTTATATCCTGGTTGTACAAAGTATACAACGATCTCCGCAATTGTGGTTTTATGGAAGCATAAAACCATAAATGGTCTATCTGACAAGGGTTTTAGTGAACTGTTACAGATCCTTGGTGACATGCTCCCACAGGATAACACACTTCCCAATTCTGTGTATTCGGCAAAGAAGTGGCTCAAAACATTTGGTTTAGGGTATGAGAAGATACATGCATGCGTGAATGATTGTTGTTTATTTAGAAAGGAGAATGAGAATATGGACGAGTGTCCAAAATGCGGTACTTCAAGGTGGAAATTCAACGAACGGACTAATATGGTCCAAAAGGGAGTTCCATCAAAAGTCTTGCGTTACTTCCCAATAATACCAAGACTTAAGAGGATGTTTACATCACCGGATTTGGCAGAACAATTGACGTGGCATTCTACACATAGAAGTCAAGATAGCAAGATGCGACATCCGGTTGATTCTTTGGCATGGCAAAACATTGACCAAAGATGGCCCGCTTTTGCATCTGAACCGCGAAATATCAGACTTGGTCTTGCAGCAGATGGTTTCAATCCTTTTGCAAATCTTAGCTCAACATACAGTTGCTGGCCGGTACTACTAGTCACTTATAACCTCCCTCCATGGCTATGCATGAGGAAGGAAAATATAATGTTGACATTGCTAATCCCAGGGCCGAAGCAACCAGGGAATGACATTGATGTGTATTTAGAGCCACTGTTGGACGATTTGAAGGAGTTGTGGAATAACGGTGTGGAGAGCTATGATGCTAAAAGCAATTCCATGTTCACTTTGAAGGCTGTTTTGATGTGGACAGTAAATGACTTTCCAGCTTATGCAAACCTGTCTGGTTATAGCACAAAAGGGAGACGAGCATGTCCAGTGTGTGGTGTTGACACATGCTCTCAATGGTTGCCTTGCAGTGGTAAGTTTTCATACATGGGCCACAGGCGGTTTCTTCCACATACCCACCAGTTTCGACATAAAAAGAGCTGGTTTGATGGTTCGATTGAAACACGATCGAAGCCCAAACCTGTAACTAGTTGGGAAGCCTGGCGTGCAGTCATGACTATTGTGACTATTGAAAATAAATGGGGAAAAGAAAGTAAAAATGGAAGAGAGATAAAAGGAGGAAAAAAGAAGGGAAAAAAGAGAGGGAGAAAAGTTGGAAAAAAAGGGGAGGAACAATCGCCTTGGAAGAAGAGGTCAACATTTTTTGAGTTACCCTATTGGGATGTAAGTGATTTTTCAATGATTAAATTTCTTTCTTTCCATTCTTAGCTAATAGTTGTAATTCCAGAATTGAACTTGTATTTTTTGTTTGATTGGTGTTGTAGGCTTTAGTTTGCCGTCATAATTTAGATGTCATGCACGTTGAGAAGAATATTTGCGAGAGCTTTGTTAACACACTGTTGAATGTGAAAGGAAAATCAAAAGATAATGCTAAATCTCGTGGGGACTTGAAAGAAATGAAAATAAGACACGACTTGCATGTGCCAGAGAATTCAAAGGTGGCTCCACCGGCACCTCACACATTATCCAAGCTAGAGAAGAAGCTTTTTTGTACTAGGCTGTGAGATTTAAAGCTGCCTGATGGTTATAGCTCTAACATTGGAAATTGTGTCTCGGTAGCTGATTGCAAAATAGTAGGCCTCAAATCCCATGATTGTCATGTCCTTTTGCAGCAGTTATTTCCTGTAGCATTAAGGGGATCTTTACCAAAAGGGCCAAGGAATGCAATTTTACATTTGTGTGCATTTTTCCATGAATTATGCCAGAGAGTGATTGATAGAAACAAAATAGAGGTGCTAGAAGAGGATATTGCAGAGACTTTGTGCATGCTTGAGAGGTTCTTCCCTCCGTCATTTTTTGATATTATGGTCCACTTGTCAATTCACTTGGGACGAGAAGCACGTTTATGTGGACCAGTACAGTATCGTTGGATGTACCCGTTCGAGAGGTGGTCCCCGCCTTCTTTTCTTTATTTATTTTAATTATTTTGTACTTAATTGTGTTTATAATATCATAATTACTGCTATGTTGCCCAATAGATATATGAAGGTTGTGGACCAGCCTCGTGGCGGGGCTTTAGGTGTCCGGTCCACATCATCACCGGGCGATGTGATTAGGGCGGGTTTAGAAATCAACAAAACAAAGGAGTCGCCACCTTATTTTTAAGGAATAAGGAAACCATAAAAATATTTTATTTTCAATAAAACAAACTCCATTTTCAATGAAAAGACAGTCTACAAACCAGAGTTGGATCCGGGGGCTAGGTTACGACGTGGGAAGGTTCCAAGCTTTCACTTGTAGGCACCCACCTCGCCCTAATTAAAGGACTTCTAATTTATTTGGGCTATTTAAATTTCTTAATGCAAACAATCCTAAGTAATCTAATCAACCAAAAAAATAGTGATATAAATGCATTATCTATATTAGTTATATTAATAATAAAAATATATACAAACAAAACCCTAAAAACCTAGGACACCCTACGGGCATCCTAGGGCGGACTTGAGCCCTATTAGCGCCTACGTAACTTACTAGTATCACCTAGCAAGTATCAAAGTCCACGTAGTTCGACTACCCTAGGACTCTCCTATTGTAATCGATCACATCATCAAAGGTATTCAACCTAATTCAAGACTCTAACTTCGAGAGTTTTTATTTGTTTAAAATCATTTATTTGAAATAATTTCAAATTAAAAGACATTCATAAAATCCAAATATTCCAAATAATTCTTATCTTTAGAATTAAATTCCAATTGAAAATCTTTTTCAAAGATATTTCAAGAAAACAAATCATATTGAGAGGAATTTCATTCCAAAATAAAAATCTTTAAAACATTTCAAATCTTTTTGAAAATCATTTAGTAATCAAATATCTCATAAAATCATGTTTATTTCATAAATATTGCATCAAAAATCTTTTTATAAAATATCTCGAAGGTTGACTCTCAAATTGATTAAAATACTCAAATCTGAGTATGATTTTTACAACAAAGGAAATTCCTAGGGAAGGTCAAGTGACCTTCCTAAGCCTAGGGTTCCTAACTAGCCCTAAAGTTAATCTAAAAACCTAAAATACTAATGCAATGCATGCTGAAATTTAAACAAATAAGCATGTAATCAATTCTAAAAATACATGAAAATGCTCCTAAATGCACACTAATTAATCTATGTGAACCTAAGCATATTTCTATGTTGGATTTAACCTTAAAATAATTTTTAGAAGTGATTTAAAGGTATAAACAAATCCGGACAGATTTGAATATGAACCTTTAACCACTCTAAAAATCATGAAAACAAAGAATAAAAAATGTGAAAATGTCCTAGCATGCTTTCTACATGAATATATTAAATTACTATGCAAAACATGTCAAAAATTACACAAAAATATGCTTAAACGATTAATTTAAACACAAGGGAAGGATCTCACCTTTGCACGCTCCCTCGTACACATTTTATATATCCAAACCATCAAATTGATGTCACAAGGGAAGGATCTTACCTTTGCACACTCCCTCTTCCACATTTTTTTGTATTCAAACAATTAAATCCATGGCAAGTGTTTAAATAATCATAAAAAGCATGAACAAAAAGACTCAAGACTCTTCACATGTCAAAATATACATTAACGTACTCATATTACCATTAAAATCACCAATCAATTATCATGAGATTCAAATAACAACATGAATATATTAACCTTTATTCTAAACATGCTTACACACATAAAATAACAACCAAGCTAACCCTAATCATGCTTACTCACATAAAATAATGATAAAAACTACCCTAATCATGCTTACTCATATAGAATGAAGATAAAACTAATTTTAATCATGCATCTATACATAAAATATCAATAAAACTAATCCTAACCATATTTAATCACATAAAATCATAATGAAAATACCCTAACATGCTTACTAAACATAAAATAACAAGAAGATTAGACCTAACATGCATATTCACATAAAATCATAACAAAACAACAATAACCTATACATAAAATCACAAATAGAACCAACCTTAGTCATGCATACTAACATAGAATCATAATAAAACTAATTAACCCTAGGCATGCATCCTAACATAAAATCATAAATAAAACTAATGAACCCTAAACATGCATACTAACATGAAATGACAACCAAGCTAAACCTAATCATGCTTACTTACATAAAATAACACCAAGGCTAATCCTAATCATACATATGACATGAAATAACAATGAAACTAACCCTATCATGTTAAACATTCTCATAACCAAAAAGAAGAAGAAAAGAAAATCCATCTCATATGAAAATCAAGAGGACTTAACACCATAGCATCATAGACTTATGTAAGAAATCATGAAAAATGAAAACCAAGGTTAAGGATTTACCCCTCGATCTCCTTCTTGGCTACCCTTCTTCAAGCTCCTAGCCTTGAGTTCTTACCCCTTCAATGGTGTAAGAATGAAGAGCCAAAAAATCTGTAGCCTCCTCTCCCAAAAACCCTAAAATTCTCCTCCTCCCCTCTCTAACTCCATAATGCAGTATATATAGAGCTAGGGTTCAAATCCTTGAATGGTCAGGATTTAATTCTCTAAAAATGATCCTAGGGTTTAGAATTAATCATGCTAGGGTTTGCCAGCTGAAAGCCCTTTCCAAAAAAACAAACCAAATCGGCCAAAACAAGTGGGAAAGTTTCAAACATGCCAAAAATACAAAATAGGCTCGAACATGCTGGTGACCATCCTAGCCTGGACGGCTGGCCGTCCTGGGCTGGACGGTTGGCCGTCCTAGCTAGGACGGTCACCGTAGTGACTTCCCAATTTTTCTTCCCCAAATTTTAGGGTTTTCATATTTTGGCCATATTTTGGTCAAATTTGATCCAAATCCGATGGTTCAAGGCTCAAAACGACCGTGTTTTGATCCTCCACATTTTTAGAATGTTTTTGGGTTAAAATAAATTGACCAAGGTCAAGGGTTTTAGCAAAAAGCTAGCCAATTGACCCGGTTGTGCCAAAATTGGTCATATGACCATTCTTTGTTTTGTAAAATTGATCAATTAGGCTTGAACCACTTCTAAAAACATGGTTTTAATGTGAAATTGGTATTTGAAAACATGTTTTGAAAATCTTTCATTTTGGTAAAAATGACCAATTCACAGTCGATTTGAACAAAACCCTGATTCAGCTCATCCTTACCCGTGGGATCTATTTTGGGAGAATCTATCCCAACCATTCAAATATTCAATTGGCACTCCAAATTCACTCCCCACATCCACATAAACCTCATGAAACAATCCGTTTCGAATTCGGAGGTCATTCGGAAATTATACGAGAAAAAGGACGAAAATGCCCTTCAAGTCACAAAAACTCTAATTACCTATCGAGCTCTCATCAGAATGCTATGAAAATTTACAGGGATGTTCTAAAACACCTCAAAAGTCAAATGCAATACAAATGGGTTGATTCCAATCCAAATGTACACATGAAATAATGAATTGTCTTTTTCCTCAGAAAATGGCAATTTGGGCAATTTGATCTTTACAAGGCCAATTCCTCACCAAATGATCAGCTATTCTAGTTAATCATTTGCATGGACATATGGTAGAAATAATTGGTAAAAATGGGGTGTCCACAAAGGTACTTAAGGGGTATGTTAGGAACCCAGCACGACCTGAAGGATGCATAGCTGAGTGTTATCTAGCTGAAGAGTGCATGCGATTTTGTAGTGGATACATTAAAAAGACATCTTAAATAGGTGGATACCATACCCGAAATGAAGATTTGGGACTGGAAAGAATACTAGAAGGGCGTCCAATTTCAAAGGGAGTATCGATTATGATACCTGATGATATGTTACATATTGCCCACAATTACATATTGAGAAATACTGCAGAAGTCGAACCATATTTGGGGTAAATACCGTTAGGATACTTGAATACACTTGACATAATTATGTAACATTGTACAATTGTCTTACATGGTTATTTTTTTTTTTAGAATGCACGTTGAAGAGCTCAAGTGTAAAGACAAGCGTTTGTTAAGGAACGAGACCTTGCTACAAAAGTTACACAATGAGAACTTCTGCAAATGGTTAGAAAACAAGATTCAGTCGAGTGGTAGTACCGTGTCGAGTACGTTGCAGTGGCTAGCATTGGGTCCTAGGAAGCATGTAATGTCCTATTCAGGATATATAATAAATGGACATCGATTTCATAAAAAGGATGCAGAAAAGTCGACGCAAAATAGTGGAGTCTCCATTGATGCTGAAACTATGTGTCGATCTAGTGCGAAAGACAATGCACAAGTGGTTCAAAACATCTCTTACTATGGGGATATAGAAGAAATTATTCTGTTAGACTACTACAAATTCCAAGTCCCTATATTTAAATGTGCATGGGCCAACATTGGAAATGGCATCAAAGTTGATGATGGATTTACTTTGGTGAACCTCCACCAAGGACTAAATCAATTTGAAAGAGATCCATTCATTTTAGCTTCACAAGCAAAGCAAGTGTTTTATTCAAGGGACTGATTGCATCTCAATCATGCTTCGTTTTACAGCATTCGGAGGCTAATTTCGATGGTTTTACACCGTAAGTACTTTGATTTAGTTAGTTTTAGTGTTAATGTGTGTTCTGTGCTTTTTGTAGGAAAACCCGCCAAATATTCCATTTTGGAGCTCTTGGAGATCAAGTGAGAGAGCTATGCATGCTAGGAGCTTGGTTCAAGGTGGATTGCATGATAGAAGGATGGTTTAAGATGGATGTAATGTGCCAAAGTTGATAGAAAAGTGTTAGAAGCCATTCGGAGACTTTTAGAGTTGTGCAGTTTTTTTCCCGACGAAAACTTCCAACTTCAAATGGTCATATCTCCTTCATCCGGACTCCGATTTCGACGTACGACCTATCGTTAGAAAGCTTGGGAAGTCTAGTTTCTGAATTGGGAAGGCTCATGATGATTTTCAAAGTGCCCTATCGATAGGGTAGCCAAAC